>JAINUW010000055.1:0-242500 GCA_020205615.1 Panax quinquefolius
CTCGATGAGGCCCACAAAAGAGATATGGTTGTCTAACAAAAGTTGCGTAACAAAAGCTCGCTTTGGTTTTTTATTTAAACCCCGACATTATATGAGCAAAAGAATGTCATAAAAAGGGAGTAGGATTAGTCTAGTAGGGAAGACCCTTGACCTTTGTTCCTCTTCTTAGAATTTCAAGAGGCTCCTTTCCAAGCCTAGTCTTATGCTTCAGTCCCCCGCATTCCTTCTCATCAACTTGCTTAAGCTTATCCAAGAAAGGGGTTAGGGGGATAGGAGATTGCACTCATCACTGTGAATAAGGGGGAGCAATAGGGGAGAAGGCGTTGGTGGAAGAGAATGGAGAGGTTGGAAGGGGAAGAAGAGCTTTTAAGTCCTTTTGAAACGTAGTCCATGAACCTTGGGGTCGTGGAGGAGGAGAGGCCTTTGGTGGTAAGTAGGAATAGTGGAACAACAAGGGGCCTCACAGAGGGTCTGGGAGTGTTTGGGAACCCATCGAAAATTAGTTTTCTAGCATTTGAGAAGGGAATGACCAAACATTTACATTTAGAACAAGAGGGGGCCTCGCCCAATACTCCACTTTCACGGCCATTTGCTTTCTTCAACCCGAGCATTTCACAAACACAACAAAGATTGATGGATGTGAAATGAAGACAAAGCTTCAATCTCAATACATATTCGAGTAAAGCTCATAGGTTCCAACTTTGAAGTCATGTCCGCAGAATAATAACTACCACCAACCGCACTTGCTGTGTAACTTAGACCTTCCTTTGTCCAAGAAGAGAGGGGATATTACTAAACTTTACCCATATCGAACTTTGCTACTATCTGTTATATCGAAATTAACCCCTTCCCGCCATGGTCAGAAGCAAAGAAGCTTGGACGCTATGTGCCATGGACCCGAGGCTAAGACATTGTCTCTTTCTATCACCGAATCAAATTTGAATAAGAAGTACCCTTATCATGAAGATAGACTTTTTGTCAAACCAAGGTGCCCCCATAATTTTTTAGCGTAAGATTCAACCAAATTTTGAACGGAGCTTCGAGTGGATAAAATGACCAACAAGGCTAGAAGACCATTTATTAAGGCCAAGTCAAGGATTTCCATGGGGTTAACTGTAACACTCCCTCTTCTGCCTAAGGGGGGGAAAGAAGCTCAACCCCAAGTTCTTCTCATTAACTCAATTAGCAACCACCAACTCTGTGACTTAGGGGGATGGGCAAGCCATCAACATTATCCCCGGCATACAAGGGTGGGGGGATGTAATCAGAGCCAGAGGACTCCCCAGAGACAAAGAATATAGTCCTCATGAGCATTAGCTAGCGCAAAGCAGACAAGAATCAACACCTTATGTAGCATTAGCTAACGCAGCAGATATCCCAATAGAAGAGAGGTTGTTAACATCTTCAAGAGGAAGTCCCTGGGCGTAAATATAGTCCATCACTTGGCATTCTTCCTTCTTTCAAAGAAGGGCTTCTTCACGGTCATTCTTAGTGAAGTAATGAATCGCTTTTAAAGATATCTTGGTCGCCGAGGTAGTGGCAGGTGACCAAGGACTCCTCCAATCGAAAGCAAAGAAGGCAAGAGATTCATCGTAATCGATAGAAACATTCGAGGAATAGGCTCAGATTCCTCCAAAGCGACAGAGGCTAAAGGAGAGTTTGAATGGAGACACCAAACTCGCCAAAGAAATCCCGAGAAGGACTACTCTCCGAGTTCCCAAATGGAGAGATGTGGATGATCACCATGACACCAAAGATCAAATCGTATTTTGTATATATATTGCATGATTCCATATCATCAGCTTCTATAATATTACATCGTATATGATTTCTACAAAATTACGTAGTTTGGGTTTTGGGCCATATGGCCTTATACGTGATATTCCATGTGTTGATCGATATTATCCCTAAATTTTACACCCTTTATATTATTATGCATGTTGATATGAAGAGACCAAAAGTTTAAATAAACTGATTCTGTTATAACGAATCCGTAGTGATAATTTTCATGTTTTATTTTCAAAACCTCCAAGAACATCAAAGTCGCCGAGATTATAGATTTTTAACTCGTGATTACGTGTTTTAATGGATTAAAACCATTCTATAAATGTTGGGTATTGTTTATGCATGAATTATAACATGTGGGTATGATTAATTTCGCAAGTAGTAATTTAATTGGAGTTTTTGGGTCGTAGATCGCAATTTTCGCTAATTACGTAATAGTTTTTGGCTCACCGCTGCCATGGGCCAGCCCAAAGACTTAAGTCCCATGTACGGCAGCCGCTAAGTGTCCCAATGTTACATTACATAATAAGTAAATACTAAGATTTAGTATAAACGTGGAGTCATAGTCAATACCACTCACAGAATGGTTCAGAAATGTAATTTTTAAAGTGTTAAGTCTAGCAATGTATTGTTAACTTAATGTAATGAATATGTAAACATGTTAGAAGTATAATGAGATGTAAAATAGATGTTTAACATGTAAATAACATAATTACATGTGGATTAAATTATTGAATACATAATTAGCTTGTTATTCATGATGTGTAAATTATGTGATAAAGTAGTAAATTAACTAAGTATAGTTAATAATCAAAGTAGATAAAGAAAATGAGTTTATGATGATTAGTTGTTATAATTAATCGGTATTGTGAATGTGAATGGTATGTAGGATTAAATTCAAAGAACGTGCTTAGTTAAAGTGTAATCAACGCACGAGGCAAGTTTCCTAACCCTACTTATCATTATAAAGACGGTCGAATCCTGACTTTGCCCTCTTCCCCTCTCCAATCGATCTTCTTGTGGATTCGGATGGCTCGCCCGCCAATAATGATTGGGGGGCGACCATATGGCCTCCTGCATAGGTCCGAAATGAAGGAAATATTTGTCACGCACCAACATTTCTCCTCTCGTGATAGATTTTTTAGTGCGCAGATGAAAGGCGTAAAAATCAAAAGTTATTGGATTTTCTTGTAGCCCATGGTTTCTCCGTTAAAGAGTTAAATGAATTTTCAATCTCTGGTGTCCTGCATAGGGATGATAATGATCTCAATATTTTTGACAAAAAGTTTTTGTCAAAGCTAATATTCCTACCAATGTGGATGCCGCCTCTTCCTGCTCATGTGCCAAACTCCACTCCATTGCTGAGAAGCCCAACACTTTGATTGTCCTCCTTTACAACCTGCTAAGGTTGTTGCCTCCCTCACAGACAACCCCCGTTCCTCTGATAAGCCCTCTTGGAGTGAGGTTGTTGCGAATGATGCTCCTAGGAAGTCTACTTTAAAATTTTTTCCCCGTCTGAAGCTGAAGGCCTTCTCTCCATTAGACCTCCGACGGAGGTACTAAAAAAGGGGCGTGACCTGTGGTCCAATAGCCTTGTGGGCTATTTTCTTCACTCAAAGCTCCCTTTCAAGGTAGTGGAGCCTATTGTTCAAAAACTTTGGGGCTCGATGGGTTTATCTAAAGTGCTCATGCATGAAAAAGGGTATTACATTTTCAAATTCAACTCAACCAAGCTCATGAAAACATCCTCACTATGGGCCTGGTATATCTCAAACAAGCAAATCTTATTGAAGAAATGGAAGGAGGGTATTGACATTACTAGAGAGAGGCTTGCTCTAAAGCCCCGTCTGGGTAAAATTTCATGGCATTCCTCTCTCTTATTGGATGTAGAAGGTCTTAGTTACATTGCTAGTGGGGTGGGGAAGCCACTTTTCGATAAAGTCACGAAAAGACTCGACCCTCTTCTTTATGCTCTTGATTTGTGGAAATTGATGTTCATGTTCTTGACCCCTTTGCCCGTTCCTCCCTGTTATTATTTTGAATGAAGATGAGCATGAGGAACGATCAGTGGATGTCACAGTTGAATATCAGAACAGACCCCCATCCTGCTCGGTTTGCAAAACTTTTGGGCACTCTCTGATTAAATGTCCGAACTCCAACTATCAATGGGTTCCAAAATCCTCCACTAAAGCTGCTGTTGGCCCTGGTCCTTCTTCCTCTACTGCTGCAGTTCCCTCTAATGTCACCTCTCCCTCTGGGGCTTCTGAAGAGGGCTGGACTGTTATTGCCCAGAAAAATCCCCCTGCCTTGGTTTCCCCTCTATCCCTTTGAATCCTCCTCCCTTCTCCCTAGTCGCTAGTAATCCTTTCATGACCTTGGTGGATCCGGATTGCATTTCCCTAATCGCAACTCTTTGCCACCCCTTCTAAACCCTCTTCTTGATAAACTCAAAATCGTTGACGAAAAGGAAGGCGAGAGATCTTTAAATTTGAAAGCAAAAGTCGAGGTTGTTGGTTCTCCTTACGCCAAAAGGAGGAACAAGGTAGGTAGGGAGAAACTCCCTCCCTAATTCTCTATCTTTTATGTCTAAGCTCTGCTCCTATAATGTTAGAGGTTTAAATAAGTCTCAAAAACAGTGATGTTCATGCCTTTTTGTTGGACAATCATATATCTTTTGTTGGCCTTCAGGAAACTAGAGTCAAATGTCACAAATCCGTAGGCTATTTCTCTAATCTTTTTGCTCATTGAACTGGGTTTTTAATTATGATTATCACGACAATGGTAGAATATGGGTTGGTTGGGATCCCTCGCTTTTCGTATTCTTTGTGTTGCACAAATCTTCCCAAAGCTTATACATTGTGAATTAAATTTGGTTGGATCTGTTGATACCTTCTTGGTTACTATCGTCTACGGTCTTAACACTCCCTCTGAGCGTAAGCAGTTATGGCATGAGCTCTCTTCCCTCGCAAATTCCATCAGCTCTAGATGGTGCGTTCTAGGGGATTTTATTGAAATTTGCAGCCTTGATGAATCACAGGGGGGTAATGACATGTGGTTAGCTGGAATGTCCGACTTTAAATCATGTCTTGAACAAGCAGGTCTGGATGACATTAGAGCTGTTGGTCCTTACTTCACTTGGTGGAACTCTCAAGGGGATAGAACTCTTTCTCGTAAGCTGGACAGAGCTCTTGGGAATGCAGAATGGTTCACTCAAATGCCTCACTCTTTGGCTACTTTTGGGGCTAGAGGGTTCTCCGATCATAATCCCACTATTTTGTCTACTGGTCTCTCTGCTCCCAAATCCTTCAAGCCTTTTCAAATTTTCAATCATCTTACCCTATTGGATGGTTACGAGGAGGTAGTTTCCCAAGCTTGGAACTGCAATATCATTGGCTCCCCTCTTTTTGTTCTTGCGGAAAAGCTTCGGAGAACCAAACGAGCTCTTATTGATCTGAACAAGCAATGTGGCTCTCATTATTACAAACGTCCAAATGGCTAGGCAAGCTCTTCATGCTCTTCAAATGACCATCCAACTGCTCTAATACTCCTATCTCCCCAGAAAATTTTGATCTTGGAGGAAACTTACCAAGGATCTATGGGATGCCCTCACTATAGAAGAGCAACTTCTTCAACAAAAATCCGTAATTCAAATGGCTCTCTTTAGGGATAAAAACACCAAATATTTCCATGCCAAAACCAAAAGTCGGTGGAATTCAAATAAGATTCTTGCTATCGAGGACAACCAGGTGTCTTGACTCAAGATCCGAGCAGATTAAGTCCATCATTGTCACATTACTTCTAAAATCTTTTGGGTACCAAAACACCTCCTCCTACCACGGGTCTGGAGGCCTTAGTCAAGTGATTACAAAGCGATCAACCCCGATATGATTCCCCCTCTGCAGCTCCTGTTACTCTGAGGAAATTCTATCTACTCTTAAAGGCATGCAGAGAAACAAAAGCCCTCGCCCCGACGGCTTCAACGTGAACTTCTTTCTTCATTCTTGGGACACTGTGGGGGATGATTTTGTCAAAGATGTTCAATCCTTTTTCATTTCTGGACATATGCTTAAAGAGTCCAATGCCATCATTGTCATGCACTTATTCCTAAGGTCCCAAACCCCACCTCTATGTCCGACTTCCTACTTATATCTTGTCTGCAATTTATATAGAAATGCATATCCAAAATCCTAGCAGCTAGACTCAAAGCTACTCTCCCCGACCTCATCTCATTCTCTCAAGTCGCCTTTTATACCGGACGTAAAATCGATGACAACATTCTTTTGGCCCAAGAGTCAGTTTCGTAAACTACCATAGACCTTTCCGCCCATCTAGATGTGCGGTTAAAATTGATTTGAAGAAAGCCTTTGACTGCTCGATGGGAGTTCCTTTTGATGTTCTGGCCCTCTTTGGCTACCCTTCTAAATTTATACAATGGATCAGAAGTTGCATATCTACGGCTATGTTCTCTATTAAAGTTAACGGTCAGTTGTGTGGCTATTTCCAAGGCAAACAAGGTATCCGCCAAGGTGACCCTCTCTCTCCATATCCGTTTGTTTTAGTCATGGAAGTCCTTGCTCTCCTTCTTGATAAAGCTTCTTCCTCACCAAATTTTTCTTTCCATTGGAGAACAAAGGCTTGTAAAATTACAAACCTTTGTTTTGCGGATGACCTCCTTCTATTTTGTCACGGTGACATGCAATCTGTCAACCTTCTAAAACATAGCCTTGATGCTTTCACCTGCTTCTCCGGCCTATCCATCAATCTCAGCAAAAGTCAGTGTTTCCTCGCTAACGTCCCTCCTAATCTGGCTGTTACCATTCTTACATCTCTCAATATAGGCCTGGGCTCCTTGCTTGTCAAATTCTTAGGAGTGCCCCTCATCACATCGAAGCTTTCTTCAGCTGATTGCTTGCCCCTTATTCAAAAGATCACCCTTCGAATTAAGTCCTGGGCTAACTGCTTCCTTTCCTTTGCGGGTAGGCTGCAACTTATTAAATCCATTTTGTTTGCTATTCAATCATATTGGTCTGCTTATTTTGTTCTTCCCAAATCAGTCACCAAGCAAATTGAACAGCTCCTGTCTAGATTTCTTTGGAAGGGCTCCTCGCTTGACAAACATGGTTCAAAGGTTTTTTGGGCCCGTGTCACCTTGCCCCTATCTGAAGGTGGGTTAGGTATTAAAAAAGTTGTTGAATGGAACAAAGCACAAATTATGCTCCACCTGTGGCAGATTATCTGTTTCAAAAGTTCCTCTTTCTGGGCTCAATGGGTAAACAAAACTCTCCTCTTGAAGCACAACTTTTGGAGTACCCCCATCCCCTCTAATGCCTCCTGGATTTGGCGCAAAGTCCTGAACCTTAGAAGCTTAGCCATCAATTTTGTTACATATAAAGTGGGTGACGGCCAGAACATCAATTTATGGCAAGACCCTTGGCTAGACAACCGCCCTCTTGCCTTAGGCCATCGACCGATCCTATAGTCTCAAATTCTGGTCTGCCTTTCTCAGCCAAAGTCAGTGACATCATCAGACAATGCTCATGGCAACCTCCTATATCCAATTTCCATAGCCTTATGCAGATGAAGGACAAACTACTTCAGATGTCGTCGCTTGCCTTCTCTCTCGGATCGGTGTGTCTTTGGGCAGGCCTTACCTCGATTAAAGCTTCCCATATCCGGTCTTCTATTCGTTGTGGGAGTGCCACGTAGAAGCAGATGGGCGTCTTTGCCTGCCAACAGGAACTTCTGCGATTGACATTATATTTTGGCGACGAGGGCCCTAAACCAACCCTTATAATAAGCACATCTCATCCAGAAGACGAAGCACGAAAGTACACAGCCTTCCTTTTCTTATAAAGAGTACCATGATGATAGGTGGGGCCACAAGGATAACATGATTCTATAAGCAGGCGTATTAGTATAATTTCTAATTGATGCGATACAGGCTAATAGCGAATGAGAGCAGCCGCCAACTAGGGTGTGCTTAAATTCCTATTCCTTTTTTTTATTTGATCCCTATCTACCAAGGTATGTCACGACCCATCTTTCTCTTCCCTTCACGTAATTCCTCATTCTGAAGCAAAAAAGGCTTCGGAGAGAGCCGTGGGCAGACAACCGGTCCTATAAAAAGTATAGGAGGAGGGACACATATGGCTGGTTCCTTTGTAAATCTGTAAACTTCAATAGGAAAATCCATGGCATAGTGAGTAGATCCACATCCAGAGTAGTGATCAAACAATTCTCACAATCGAGATTAGCAGGTAGGAATGGATAGCTGTGTTTGCAACCAATTAGAACTAGAGAGCGTGAAGGAAACCAACCCTATTGCATATTGCAATGTGATTTTGCGCCTCACTTGACGCTAGACGATCTATCAATATAGCCAGAAAGATGCCTATCAGGATCCAGGGCTAGATCTAGAGGAAGGCACTCGAGGTAGCAATTGTGGAGAATAGAGCCAAACTGCTAGTAAACAAGGGATTAATTATGGGCAAGTTGATAGCATTCCTCGCGAAATGGAAGGAAAACAGCTAAAGATGTGCATAACCCTCTTTAAGTAATTTTTTCATATAGTGAGTAGTCGTTGTTTGATTTATCCGCTCCACAACTCAGGGGCAAGGTTGATTTATCTATATCTATTCAATAAATGTTTTAGCCAAAAAAATACTTTGCTAGCCCTTTAGGGGTATGGGTGGCACTTCTCATGGCTACAGTTACTAATCTGAGGCACTGGCTTCAGAAGCAAGTTCAACCGGCTTACAAACCTAAAAATCACAGCCTTTTCATAGAATTTGATCAGGTTCAAAAAGGAGTCCCCCTGACGTTGCTGCTTCCTTTAATCAAGTGTTTGGAATGGTTCTAGGTGTCACATTCTCCAAAAGGGCAGGACTACTATAAAACTATAAATAAGGGGTCAGATATCTTACTAGCTCTTAGATATCCTCCGGAGCTTCCCACTTTCTAGTCTCAATCTCCTCAATAACTTGACATGGAAGCTAGCAAGCAAGCACTGACCAAGGGAAAGAGCTGGCGTCTTGTTTAAAGACCATGTAAGGGCCTTTTGAAGCACAGGAGGAGGAAGAGCGAAGCAAACGAGGATAGAGATTGCCCTGAAAAAAGTAGACCATCAATGGGCGACAACCCGCTTTTGAAGCCTGGGATTAGTTCAACAGAAAGGGAGCTCGGGACAAGAGAAGGAAAGTTATGGGAAGCGTGTCGGGTTCGAAAGTCTATCCACCTCCTCCGCCATTGAATGTGTGTTTGTCTCTGCTCAAAGAGCGACAATCAATGGTCTTAGAGCACCATCGCAGGAAAACAATCCATGCTCCCTCCGATGAATGATTGTTTGTTCTTGCTGATTACCGAGGCCCAACTAGGAAGGCGCTCTTCTGACTTGGTGCCTACTATGCTCTTCACAAAAAGGAGTGAAACGAGCAAGGAGAGAGTCAACCTTAATGTCAGTGATAATAGTAAAGGAAGAGACAGAATCTCATCTGCTTAGCTGGTCGACACAAGCAATGCCCAAAGAGCATTCTTTTCGATTTTCATGCTTCATAAGTACTGTATCCGCTGGATTGAAATAGTCTCTTTTGTGCCTGACCTAATCCTCTAGCTCTTTACTTGCCAGGAGAAGGAAAGCAATTCCAACAACTGAAACTAGCTCGTCAAGTATAGGATAGGATGCAGGGGCTGAAAGGAAAAGACCACTTGATGCAAGTATTGAAATCAAACTAGGAAATCATTTAGTACTTTTGAGAATAAAGCATCTTATGGTAAAAAAGCGTTTTATAGTCATCCTTCTTATATAAGGCAAAGCATGAATCAATTATGTCAGCCCTCCTTGGCCTTCACTTACAGGATTTCCTCTTCATTACCATGCTAAAGTACCGAGAAAGACTTTCCACTCACTTCCTTTCATTTGTGATTTCCTTTACCGACACATGCTCAATATTGGGTAGCGCTTCTTATCTGGAAATCCATTCACACTTCAAGCTTAAACTAATAAAGAAATGGCACAGCTGAATGCTAGAATCTTAGTCGATGGAAGTTAGATTCACTAATTCACTAAATTAATATTCGTTCAATTTCAATCATAACTGTCACTTTCAAACTCTTTCCTAGAGTTTATCATATACTGAGAGGAATTCTAAGAGCTAGTATAGGGGGCTAGTCACTTTCACTAGATATGGTCTTGCTCTCAGCCCGTTGATTTCCTAGAGATCTGGGATGGAGTGTCGAACTCACCTTAATACATATACAGTAGGGATTGATTCAAAGTGTCTAGAGAAGGTACCAAGAGTCAATGAAGAGAGGGAGAATAAACTCACAAATATGTTGACTTTGTTAAGAAGATTAAAATTGGGCTTGTATTAAATTGACCCAAATTAATGTCTCATGTTCTTTTGCCTCCTCTTTGGATTTTCTTACGTTAGCTTCAAATTTCAAACATCTTGGATCAATCCATTGAGACTTTGTTTGAACCTCTTTGTTCTAGCCTTGCTTGATCACCACGTCCTTTTAGTCTTGTTTGAATCCACGCATGTCATGTCCTCATCATTCCTCTCCTCTTGAAAAGGATTTGTCCTCAAATCGTCACCTACATCAAACGGACTTAGATCAAGAACGTTAAATGTAGCACTAACATTATACTCACCGAAAATCCAATTTATAGGCATCATCATTGATCACGCCGAGAACTTGAAATGGACCATCTCCCCTCGGAAGCAATTTGAACGTCTTTGAACGGGAATCTTTCTTCCGCATATGTAACCACACCAAATCTCCGGCTCAAAGATCACTTGATGTCGTCCCTTGTTCGCGTGCTTAATGTATTGTTCCGTTCTCCGATTCAATGTTTGCTTTGGCTCTTTCATGAATCTGCTTAACAAGATCAGCCTTTTTCGTTCCATCCATGTTAGTATATTCGAAAGGTGTGTGGTGATAAATCAAGCGGTGTCAAAGGATTAAAACCATATACAATTTCAAATGGAGAAAAATTAGTAGCGTAGAATGAATGAAGCGGTTATATGCAAACTCAACATGTGGTAAACATTCTTCCCATTGCTTGATATTCTTTTTTAATGATAGGCCGTAATAATGCCGATAAAGTCCTATTTACTACTTGGTTTGATCGTCGGTTTGTGGATGACAAGTAGTAGAAAATAACAATTTAGTACCCAATTTACCCCACAAGGTCTTCCAAAATAACTTAAGAACTTTGTATCTCTATCGAAACAATAGTTTTAGGCATACCATGCAAACACACAATCTCCCTAAAGAACAAATCAGCAACATGAGATGCATCATCAGTTTTATGACATGGAATAAAATGTGCCATTTTTGAAAATCTATCCACGACCACAAATATCGAATCATAACCATGCTTAGACCTAGGTAAACCCAACACAAAGTCCATAGAAAGATCAATCCAAGGTTCATTAGGAATAGGCAATGGCGTATACAATCCATGGGGTTGAACACGAGATTTAGCTTGGCGACAAGTAATACATCTATCACATATTCTTTCTACATCCCGTTTCATATGAGGCCAATAAAAATGTTCTTTTAAAACAGCAAAAGTTTTATCAACACCAAAATGTCCCATTAAACCGCCCCCATGTGATTCCCTAACCAACAACTCACATGAAAGAACATGCAGATACATAGTTTATTTTCTCAAACAAGAATCCATCAACTTTAAAGTATTTACCCACAACATTCTTTTCACAAGTTTTAAACTCTTCACCGAAATCAAGGTCATTATCATATAACTCTTTAATTCGTTCAAACCCAAGCAATTTCGTATCAAGAGTATTTAACAAAACATACCTGCGAGACAAAGCATCTGCAACGACGTTCTCCTTACCTTGCTTATATCGAATAACATATGGAAATGTCTCGATAAATTCCATCCATCGTGCATGTCTTTTGTTCAACTTGTGTTGACCCTTCAAATATTTCAATGATTCATGATCGGTGTGGATCACAAACTCCTTAGGCCACAAGTAATGTTGCCATGTCTCCAAGGCTCTAACCAAAGCGCACATCTCTTTGTCATATGTAGGATAGTTCAAAGTCGCCCCACTCAACTTTTCGCTAAAATACGCCTTCGGGTTTCCTTCTTTGCATCAACACAGCTCCAATCCCTAAACCTGAAGCATCACACTCAATCTCAAAAGTTTTAGCAAAGTTAGGCAAAATAAGTAAAGGAGCATTTGTCAATTTATCCTTAATCAAATTAAATGCTTTTTCCTGTTCATCACCCCACTTGAAGCCCACACTTTTCTTGATGACCTCGGTCAATGGTGCTGTAATTTCACTAAAATTCTGAACAAAGCGTCGGTAGAAACTTGCGAGTCCATGAAAGCTTCATACTTGACTCACATTGGTTGGACTCGGCCAATCCTGGATCGCACGTATTTTCTCCTCATCAACTTGGACTCCTTGTGAACTCACAACAAAGCCAAGAAAAACAATTCTATCCGAACAAAACGTGCATTTCTCCATGTTAGCAAATAACTTTTCTTTCCTAAGTACATCTAAAATAGATTTTAAATGCAATGCATGATCTTCGAAGTTTTTGCTATAAATCAAGATATCATCAAAATAAACTACGACAAATTTTCCAATGAATGGACGCAAAACATGGTTCATTAATCTCATGAAAGTGCTCGGTGCATTAGTTAAACCAAAAGGTAATACTAACCATTCATAAAGACCGTATTTAGTTTTAAACGCTGTTTTCCATTCATCACCCTCTTGCATTCTAATTTGATGATAACCACTTTTTAAATCAATTTTTGAAAATATACAAGACCCATGTAATTCATCTAACATGTCATCTAAACGAGGAATGGGATGTCGATATTTTACCGTAATGTTATTTACCGCTCGACAATCGATGCACATCCTCCATTTTCCATCCTTTTTCGGCACTAGGATCACCGGAACTGCACATGGGCTCATACTTTCTCTCACGAATCCTTTCTCCATCAGCTCGTCAACTTGCCTTTGTAACTCCTTCGTCTCCTCGGGATTACTCCGATAAGCTGGACGGTTTGGAATCGTCGCACCGGGAACAAAATCAATTTGATGCTCAATTCCCCGAATAGGTGGTAGTCCATGAGGAAGCTCCTCGGGAAATACATCTTTGAATTCCTGTAAGAGAGATGAAACAACACTAGGCAAAGAATCATTAGCGTTAGTAGTCAAAAAGCGTCTCTTTATATCTGAGAAGTAAAATCATAGGTCGTTTAGAAATCAAAGCTCTTCTCACATCACTCTTTTTGCAGATATATTTTTTTTCTCTTCTTTCTTTTCTCTCTTTCTTTTCTCTTTTTTTTTCTTCTTGATTTTTCCTTTCTTCACTCTCTTTTCTTTGTACATAATTTTTCTGCAAATGAATTTGATCTTCATGTACTTGTTGTGGTGACAAAGGATGCAAAGAGATCTTCTTCTTGTCGTGAACGAATGAATATACGTTGGTAAACCCGTCATGTTGAACCCTCCTATCAAACTGCCATGGTCTACCCAACAATATATGTCCTGCCTGCATGGGCACCACATCACACAATACCTCATCAATATACCAACCAATAGCAAATGGAACTAACACCTGTTTGGTTACTTTAATGTCTGCATTATCGTTGAGCCACTTTCGCAAACGACATATCTGCGGATGTTTGGTAGTAGGTAACCCCAATTTCTCCACCATCGTAGTGCTTGCCACATTTGTACAGCTGCCTCCATCTATAACTACGCAACAAATTTTCCCATTCACAAGACATCGAGTATGAAATAGATTTTCCCATTTATTCACCGCTCTCCTCCTTAACTCGTGTACTAAGTGCTCTTCTTGTAACTAGAATTTCACCATGTATTGCATCCTCACCTATCTCCTCTAATGGTGGGTAGAATCGGTCGCTTATCTTCCCCTCGGTCTCTACATCTCCATTGTCAAGTAACAACATTTTCCTCTGATTTGGACATTGACTAGAAATATGTCCCCCGCCGACACTTAAAACATACAATATCTCGATTACGACCAAAAGAAGGTTGTTCAGTTTTACCTTGAGTTTCTCGGCTAGTTGATCCTTGCTTGGGTTCCACCTTTGGCTTGAACGCAGCTGTCTTTTCCTCTCGCTTTGCCAAATTGGGTCTCCATGATGAATTTGCATTAGATTGTCCTCGTTGTCCTACTCGCCTCTTGAGTTGTTTCTCTATCTTAGTAGCCATATGGACCAGTTCCTCCAACTCTAAATAATGTTGTCGTTCAACCAAGTCTGCAATCTCCCAGTTCAATCCTACCGAGAACCTAGCCATCGATGTTTCATTGTCCTCAATCAAGTTAGCCCGATCCTTCAACATCTCCATCTCCCTGTAATATTCATCCACACTCCGACTTCCCTGATTAAGAGTTTGTAAATTACGAATGATCTCCCGTTGATAGAATGTTGGTACAAACCTCTTTTTCATTATCGCTTTCATCTCCGCCCAAGTTGTAATTCCGCTCGTCACACCTTTCTCCGATTAGTTTGTCAATCGATCCCACTATATCAATGCATATCCCGAGAAAATTCCGTAATGGCGGTTTGACTTTTTTGAGGTCCGAATAGTTATGACAAATCAAAGATTCGCTCCATCTTGGTTACCCAATCTAAATAAGCCTCGGGATCACCCGTGCCTTGAAAGTGGAATCTTCATTTTTATGCTATCCAAATTTCCATCTTCTCTCGTCTCGACCTCTTCTTTCCCTAGCACCTCCGTGTCTTTGATGTCGGAAATTAGATTCACGATCTTCCACCGCACTCATCGTCCTCACCGTAGTGGTCTTCCTTTCTTCGTCGGTTTGTTGTGTCCTCGTCTTGTTTTGCATCCCAAGAGTGTTTTGGGATAGCTTCAAACCATGACACCCTCATCTCTTCTAATTGTTCTTGCATTTGCTCTATAGTCTTTCTCAATCTCCGATCCCATTCTTTATGCATTGCTTCCATCTGGAATTTCAATTCAGCTGTCGAAGATTGTTCCTCATGAGTTCCTTTATCCTTTGAGCTAGACATATTTCCTGCAAAATAAGGGTTAGTAGAAAACAGTTTCCTCACCACTCCCTTACGTGTTTTGCTCGAATCAATGGTCCACTCGTGTATACTCTCAATAATTGGCTTTTACCCTCGATTAATCTCACCACTAAGCCTTTTACCTCAAATATTCTCTCTAATAGGTTCTTATTGAATTCCCTAGCAAAATTCTTGGTTTTACTAATCAATTCAAAAATTACTTATCACGAAACAAAATTATAGATGGTGTAACTATTAGAATATCACAAAATCACCAATCGATTGCCTTGTACTCCTCTTGTATGCGTCAGATTTGTAAATTGTAGCTCCGTTTCAGAATTGATGATGATTGAACGGTATGAACTTTTGGTTGGAATTTGATGATTTAATGGTGTGCTACAAATTGGGTTAGCACAATAAAATATGATTTTTTTTCTTTCCCTTTTTTTTTTTGGCTATCTTTTTTTTTTTTTTTTTTTTGCAATATATATTTCGACAAAAAATTAAAGATAAGTAACTTGCTAGAAAGGCTTAGCTCTGATACCAAATGATAGGCTCCACTAAGACGCTTGCGTGTGGTGGTCGTCGCCCGATCGTTTCTATACGGTTGTTGGGTGAATTGCTTGCAACACCTAACCCCCCTCGCCTATATGTAGAGCGGTAATCTTGGTACAATTGCTCTCAAGCGCTTTCGGAATTTCTGCGTTGAATGGACACCAACGACACCTTGACCCCTCGCTTATATTGAAGCGGTAATCTCAAGACAATCGACGATTGATCGTGAGAAGACGCCACACACAACTATGAATTGTTGTATGATAAGTCAAATTGAATCTCAAAGAAATAACTAAGAATTACTTAGGAATTCTTCAAAGAACCAAAAGTAGAGAATAAACTCAAAAGTATATTGAATAATGAATAATGTTAATGTGTTTTATTACATCAACTTGCACCTCTATTTATACTACTCAAAACAAATCCAAATCCTAATAGAAATTTATTAACTATAACCCTAATTTCTATAAGGAAATAGAAGTCAATTCTAGCTTCTGGGTTCTTCCTTCTCCTTCTCCACCTCCCTATCCCTCCCTTCCGGCCTCCTCTTCTCTAACATCCAGACTTAACCTTACCCCCCCTCACCCCAGCTCAATCTCTTGCCTCTCCCTCGTTTCCGTACTTTGGTGTCATGGTCGATCATCCTCATCTCTCATTTGGGAACTAGGAGAGTAGTCCTTCTCGGGATTCTTTGGCGAGAGTTTGGTGTCTCCATTCCAAACTCTCCTTTAGCCTCTGTCGCTTTGGAGGAATCGAGCCTATTCCTCGAATGTTTTATCGGTTCGATGAATCTCGCCTTTCTTTGCTTTCGGTTGGGAGACCCTTGGTCCTGCCACTTCCTCGGCAGCCCAAGATATCTTTAAAGCAGTTCATTACTTCACTAAGAATGACCGTGAAGAAACCCTTCTTTGAAAAAGAAGGAAGAATGCCAAGTCGATGGACTATATTTACGCGGGACTTCCTCTCGAAGATGTTAACAACCTCTCTTCAATTGGGATATCTGCTGCGTTAGCTAATGCTCAAAAGGTGTTCGATTCTTGTCTGCCAAGCTAGCAAATGCTCGCAAAGACTATATTCATTGTCTCTGCAGGAGTCCTCGGCTCTGATTCATCCCCCTCCTTGTATGCCTGGTTAATGTTCTTTGGCTTGCCTATTCCCCTAAGTCACGGAGTTGTGAGTTGCTAATTCAGGTTAATGAGAAGAACTTGGGGTTGAGCTTCTTTCCCCCTTGCCGGTGAAGGGAGTGTTACAGTTAACCCCTGTGGAAATCCTTGACTTGGCCTTAATAAATGGTCTTCTAGCCTTGTTGGTCAATTTATCCACTCGAAGCTCCCGTTCAAATTTGGTTGAATCTTACGCTAAAAATTATGGGGCACCTTGGATTGACAAAAGTCTATCTTCATGATAAAGGGTACTTCTTATTCAAATTTGATTCGGTGATAGAAAGAGACAATGTCTTAGCCTCGGGTCCATGGTACATAGCGTCCAAGCTTCTTTGCTTCTGATTGTGGCGGGGAAGGGGCTAATTTAAATTATAACCGATAGTAGCAAAGTTCGATATGGGTAAAGTTCGATAATATCCCCTCTCTTCTTGGACAAAGGAAGGTCTAAGTTACACAGCAAGTCTGGTTAATTGGGGTAGTTATTTTAAACAACATGATTTCTAAGTTGGAACCTATGAGCTTTGCTCGAATATGTATTGAGATTGAAGCTTTGTCTTCATTTTTCTGCCTCCATCAATCTTTGTTGTGTTTGACGGAAATGCTCGGGTTGAAGAAACCGTAGCCGTGAAAGTGGAGTATTGGAGCAGGCCCCCCTCCTGTTCTAAATGTAACTGTTTCGGACATTCCCTTCTCAAATGCCCGAAAACTAATTTTCAGTGGGTTCCCAAACACTCCCCGACCCTCTGTGAGGCCCCTTGTTCCACTATTCCTAGCACAACCAAGGCCTCTCCTCCTCCAGACCCCGAAGGTTCATGGACTGCCGTTTCCAAAGGACTTAAAAGCTCTTCCTCCCCCCTTCCAGCCTCTCCTTTCTCTTCCACCAACGCCTTCTCCCTATTGCTCCCCCCTTATTCACGGTGATGAGTCCAGAATCTCCTATCCCCCTAACCCTTTACTTGATAAGCTTAAGCAAGTTGATGAGAAGGAATGGGGACACAAGCATAAGACTAGGCACGGAAAGGAGCCTCTTGAGTTCTAAGAAGAGGAACAAAGGTCAAGGGTCTTCCCCTTCTAGACTAATACTTTCCCCTTTTTATGACATTCTTTTGTTCATATAATGTCAGGGGTTTAAATAAAAAACCAAAGCAGGCTTTTGTTTGCAACTTTTTGTTAGACAACCATATCTCCTTTGTGGGCCTCATTGAGACCGAATAAAAGCTTCAAATGCTTCCGAATATCGCGGGCTATCTCGCCGTTAACTGGGTTTGGATTTTTAACTATGACTACCACCCGAACGGCCGGATTTGGGTGGGCTGGGATCCTTCTATTTGGAGAGTGGATGTCCTGTTTCAATCTGCCCAAGTTTCCCACTTCAAGCTCTTTCCTCTTTATGGCAGTTATCCAATCTTGGCTTCTATAGTCTATGGCCAGAACTCTATAGTGGAGCGTCGTCAGTTGTGGAGTGACCTAAATTCCTTGTCCTCCTCGGACACTTGGTGTATTCTTGGGGACTTCAACACTATCAAGAGTGTCTCGAATCGGAAGGTGGTGATTCTTCTTGGGAAGCAGGTATGGCCTGACTTTAACTTGTTTTGCTAGTCACTATTGGTGTTCTTGATATTCGTCTTTATTGGGCCTCTGCACATGGTGGGCTGTCGGTTGCTAATCCTATTCATAGAAAGCTAGATAGAGCAATGGGTAGCAGATTCTTGGTTCAACATAATGTCGATTCCTAGTCACTTATGGACCTCGTGGTCTTTCCGATCATTGTCGATCTTACTTATCTTGGTATGCTTCTTGAAAGCCAAGAAGCCATTCAATTCTTTAACTTCATCTTTGGAGTTGGAAGGGTTTGATCTTTCTTTGTCTCGGATTGTTGGAGTATCGTAATTCGTGGAAATCCCTTTTCATCTTTAATGAGAAACTTGAAGATTCAAGTGTGCCCTCAAAACCTTGAACTCTTCTAACGGTAACTATCGACGAATGTTAGCACCTACTGAGTGCTCATTTGGTCACCATTCAAGCCAATCTCTTCATGCAGATCCCTTAAGCTCTTGTGCGCTTGCCTAGAAGACAAATGCTCTCGATCCTTATGGAAAGCTTTGGCTCTTGAAGAATCTCTCTTGCTCCAAAAATCCCGAGCCACTTGGCTTGCCCAGGGCGATAAAAATTCAAAATTTTTTGCCAATGTTATCAAGAGTAATTGGAACCACAACAAAATTCTCTCTATTTTTAATAGCTCTGGTGCTCTTATTGAGGATCAGCCGGGTATTCAGCAAGTGGCGGTGGACTATTTTCAGGATCTCCTGGGGTCCTCTCCTCCTACTTACCCTGGTCGTGATCTTCTGGAAAACTTCGTTACAAAGCGGATTACTCACCTTTCAGTCGCTAACTTAACCACTCCAATTCTTGATTCTGAAATTCTTGCAGTCCTTCAATCCATGAAAAAGAATAAAAGTCCGGGTCCTGACGGTTTTAATGTTAATTACTTTCTCCATTGTTAGGACATTATAGGCCATGATTTCACTTCTTCTTTGTCCACTCTTTCTTCATCTCTGGGCACCTTCAGGTGTGGTGTTAATGCTGATTATTGCCTTGATTAGAAGGCGGATAATCCATCCAATATGTCGATTTTAGACCTATTTCTTCTTTGCAACACAATCTACAAATGTATAGCGAAGATCCTTGCCAATAAAGCTCAAATCATTCTCCCCTCCCTTATTGACCATGCTCAATTTGCCTTCATCTCGGGGAGAAGCATTAGTGACAATATCCTCCTTGCTCGGGGAGCTTTTCAGAATTACCACAGACTTTACGGTCACCTGCGGTGTGCTCTTAAAATTGATATTAGGAAAGCATTCGACCTTTGTTATTTGGAGGTTTCTCTTGGATTTGTTAGGCCTTCTTAAATTCCCCCTATTTTCATTGCATTTGGATTAAAGAGTGCATCACTACGACTATGTTTTCTATCAAAGTCGATGGAGGTCTATTTGGCTACTTTAAAGGAGCGAGGGTCTTAAGCGAGGGATCCCCTGTCTCCTTACTTATTCGTTCTAGCTATGGAAGCCTTCTCCATGATTCTTCACAAGGAAACTCTGTTGCCTAATTTCAAGTTTCATTGGAAAACAGAATCGTGCAACATATCCCACGTATGCTTTGCCAATGATATTCTCATATTCTGCCATGGAGATATGACCTCTGTTTCCATTATTCACTCGTGCATTCAATCCTTCTCTATGTTTTCTGGCCTAATTCCTAATGCTCGTAAAAGTCTGTGTTTCCTTGCCAATGTCCCAATTGATGTTAAGGTAAGTATTAACTTGTTGTTGGGTATTCCTTTTGAGTATTACCAATTAGATTTCTAGGGGTCCTTTTATCTCCTCTAAACTCTCCCATTCCGATCGCCAACCCTTGATTCATAGAATTATCGCGGAGTTTCCTCTTGGACCTCCCGCTTCCTCTTATTCGGTAGAGTTCGGTGATTAAATCGGTGCTCTTTGCAATCAATCTTTCTGGGCCTCCCATTTTATTCTTCCTAATTACATTCTAAGAGCCATTCAATCCATCATGTGTAGATTCCTTTGGAAGGGCCTTCTCTCCTTGGCATGGTACAAAAGTCTCTTGGAAGGATTTGTCCCTTCCCTTTGTGAAGGTGGTCTCGCAATTAAGAACCTTCTTGATTGGAACTCACTCTCATTATTCTCCAACTTTTAAAGGTCATCTCCCCATCTTCCCCTCCTTATGGGCTAAGCGGGTCAAATCTACTGATCTTATCAAAGACCAATTTCGGTATATCTCGAATCCTTGGATTTTGTTCATGGATGGCGTAAGATCCTTAAGCTTCGTTCCATAGCTCTCCTTTCCTTACCTATAGAGTTGGGAATGGAAATTCCTTGATCTTTGGTTTGACCTGCGTGGTTGAATGGGCAACCCTTAAAACCTCTCCTCTACGCTCTCCAACTCCAGAATCCCTGTTAATGCGCGCATTTCTGACATCATTTACATGGGTGCATGGTCTTTGCCTTCCAGTAATCATCATGATGTGCAGCAATTCTGCACCTTGTTTTCATCTCTTCCTAATCCTTCTGATGCCGAGGACTTGATTCTTTGGGACAACCGGGCGGTGAAACATCTCAAAGCTTCTACTATCTGGGAATCTATTCACTTGCGTGCTCTGAAAGTCCCATGGGCTATATTGCTTTGGTTCCCCCTCCATATCCTCCGATTCTCCTTTACCCTGTGGCTTGCTCTTCGGCACAGATTACCCACAAATGATAGGTTCTCTGCTTACCATAGCTTCCATCCTATGAACTGCCCTTTCTGTGCAAATCATGCTGAGACATTCTCTCATTTGTTCTTTGATTGTCCCTATTCTACTTCAGTTCTCTCTTACATTTCTTGCCTTGAGATGCGGACCAATGCTCCAAGGAGCTGGGATAGTCACAGTGGACTATATCATTCATTTTAAAGGAAATAAAATTGATTCGATATTTTTAAAGTTGGTATTTTCCACCACAGTTTACAAACTTTAGGCGATTAGGAACTCGATTGTCCATAAAATGTCAAATTGACTGTGAATGTTTTGGCTAGGGAGATTATTAATATCACTAAGTCAAGGCTTTCTTCTTTCCCCAAATTCCTCAAGGTTGCGCAGACTAGGCCTGACCTAAGTATTTGGTTGTGAGGCTTTCTTGTAGTGCATTTCATGGTTCTTGGTTTGGTCTTTTCTGCATAGTCGTTGTTTGCTCTTGCAAAGTGCAGAATTAACTTAGCTTCCATGGCGGTTCGGCAGTTCGGTCTCCTTGGCAGTTCGGCCTCTTTATTGGTTTGGTTTAGCTATTGCTTGTTTCCATGTTGGGTAGCATCTTTAGTCCATAACTGGGTTCGGCTTTGTGGCGAAAAAGTGCAAAATTTGAGCTTCGTGGTTCTTCCTCTTGTCTTCGGGAAGATGGGGGATTTGGTTCCGGCTTCGGAGTTTCGGCTTCGGCTTCGGGGTTCGGTAAAGATGGTTTGGCCCTCTCCTACTGGCTCTCGTAGCCCATCCTATGCTTCAGCATCCTCTTCGGCTGCTGCAATGCAGTTTGGTTCAGTCTTCACCCCCAGTTTTCAAACTTGGGCAGGTCGGATCTCAGTTGTTCATAAAAATGCGAAATTGCCTTTGAGTGTTCGGTTTCCATGGCAGTTCGGCCTCTTCGTTGGTTTGGTTCAGCTACTGCTTCATCCGTTTTGGGTTTGGTAGCCTCTTGATCCGTGATCTGGGTTCGGCTTTGTGGCGATAAGAGGCTGGCCGGTATCCGGCCGCATCTCGGCTCGACTTGAGTTCTACCTCTTGTCTTCTTGAAGTTTGGGGATGTTGGTTTTAGCTTGGGTTTGACTTGACTTGGCCGGGTTTCGGTTTTGGTTTGGGGTTGGTATAGATGGTTTTGGTCCTCATCTCTCGACTCTCGTAGTTCTTCATATGCTTGACATCCCCTTGACTCTTTGCAATGCGATTTGGTTGATCTTCCCCCATTTGGATTTTGTTTGTCGCTAATTGTTTTATAGAAAAAGAAGAGAAAAAACAATCAAAAGGGTATACTATGTCTTTTTTTGATAGAACCACATGGGACAACCCCAAAATGGACAACATAAAAGACTAACAACCAAGCCAAAAGAAAGAACAAGGCGATACTAAGCAGACAATAGAAAATACAAGCATGAAACCCTAAACACCATAGACAACCAATCACGTGAAACCAAGCACCAGAGAGGGGAATCGAACCGAATCATCATTAAGAGTCAAGGAAGTCAAGCATACGAAGAACTACGAGACCAAACCCATCTATACCGAACCCCAAACCAAGTCGAAACCTCAAGCCCAAGCCAAGCCAAACCCCGGTTAACACCAACATCCCCAGCCTTTCTCAAGACAAGGGAAGAACCTCAAGACGAGCCGAGATGCTAAGTCGGATGCCACCAGATCTTTATCGCCACAAGGCCGAACCAGACACGGATCAAGAGGCTACCAACCCAAAACGGATGAAGCAAATAATGAACCACACCAACGAAGAGGCCGAATCGCCATGGAAACCGAACACTCATAGGCAATTTGGCATGTTTAAGAACAATCGAAGTTCGACCGCCCGAAGTTTGAAAACTGGGGTGAAGATCGAACCAAATCGCATTGCAAAGAAATCAAGAGAATGTCAAGCATGGGAGGACTACGAGAGCCGAAGAAGAGAGGACCAAACCATCTTCGACCAACCCCAAAGTCAAGTCAAACTCAAGCCGAACCAAATCCCCCAGCCTTCCTCAAGACAAGAGGAAGAACCACGGCCACCTCCAGACCTTTTATCGCCACAAAGCCGAACCCAACTATGGACTAAAGATGCTACCCAACATGGAAAGAAGCAATAGCAAACCAAACCAAAACAGAGGCCGAATCGCCAAGGAGACCGAATCACGAACCCCCATGGAAGCTAAGTTAATTTCAGAATTTAGCAAGAATTTAACAACTCTGCGCAGAGAAGACCAAACCAAGAACCATGAAATGCACTAGCAAGCAGCCTCACAACCAAATACTTAGGACAGCCTAGTCTTCAGGCAAATTTGAGGAATTTGGGGAAAGAAGAAAGCCTTGACTTAGTGATATTAATAATCTCCCTAGCCAAAACATTCACAGCATTTTGACATTTTTATGGACAATTGAGTTCTAATCGCCCAAAGTTTGTAAACTGTGGTGGAAAAGACCACTTTTAAAATATCGTAATCAATATTATTTCCTTTAAGATGAATGATATAGTCCACCGACTATCCCAGCCTGGAACATTGGTCCGCACTCAAGGCAAGCAATGTAAGAGAGAACTGATGTAGAATAAGGACAATCAAAGAACAAATGAGAGAATGTCTCAAAGATGATTTTGCAGTAAAGGGCAAAGGTATAGGACTAAGCTATGGTAAGCAGAGAACCTATCATTTGTGGGTAATCTGTGTCAAGAGCAAGCCATGTGGTAAAGGAGAATCTGGGGATATGGAGGGGGAACCAAAGCAATTTAGCCCATGGGACTTTCTTTGAGCACGCAAGTTTAATAGATTCCCAGATAGTGGAAGCTTTGAGATGTTTCACCGCCTATTGTCCCAAAGAATCAAGTCCCTCAGATCGTAAGGATTAGAAGAGATGAAAACAAGGTGTAGAATTGTTGCACATCATGATGATTATCGGAAGGCAAAGACCATGCACCCATGTAGATGATGTTAAATGCGCGATTAACAGGATTTCGGAGTTGGAGAGCAAAGAAGGAGAGGGATTTAAGGGTTGCCCATTCAACCACGGGTCAAACCAGAGATCAAGGAATTTCCATTCCCAACTCTATAGGTAAGGAAAGGAGAGCTATGGAACTAAGCTTAAGGATTTTACGCCGATCCATGAACACCCAAGGGATTCAAGATATACCGTAAATTGGTCTTTGATAGAACTGCTGATTTGACCCGCTTAGCCCACAAGGAGGGGGAAGATGGGGAGATGACCTTTAAAAGTTGGAGAATAATGAGAGTCGAAGTTCCAATCAAGAAGGTTCTTAATTGCAAGACCACCTTCACAAAGGGAAGGGACAAATCCTTCCAAGAGACTTTTTGTACCATGTCAAGGAGAGAAGGCCCTTCCAAAGGAATCTACACATGATAGATTGAATGGCTCTTAGAACCTAATTAGGAAGAATAAAATGGGAGGCCCGTAAAGATGGATTGCAAAAAGCATCGATTTAATCACTGAACTCTACCGTAATAAGAGAGGAATCTGGAGGTCCAAGAGGAAACTCGGCAAGAATTCTATGAATCAAGGGTGGTAACCTGAATGGGAGAGCTTAGAGGAGATAAGAGGGACCCCGAGAAATCTAATTGGTAATACTCCAAAAGGAATACCCAACAACAAGTTAATACTTACCTTAACATCATTTGGGACATGGCAAGGAAACATGCATTTTTTACGAGCATTAGGAATTAGGCCGTAAAACATAGAGAAGGATTGAATGCACGAGTGAATAATGGAAACAGAGGCCATATCGCCATGGCAAGTAATATGAGAATATCATCAGCAAAGCATACGTGGGATATGTTGCACGATTCTCGCTTTTCCAATGAAACTTGAAATTAGGCAAATGAGTTTCCTTGTGAAGAATCATGGAGAAGGCTTCCATAGCTAGAATCTAATAAGTAAGGAGACATGGGGATCCCCTTGCTTAAGACCCTCGCCCTTTAAAGTAGCCAAACAGACCTCCATTGACTTTTGATAGAAAACATAGTCGTAGTGATGCACTCTTTAATCCAAAGCCAATGAAAATAGGGGGAATTTAAGAAGGCCCAACAAATCCAAGAGAAACCTCCAATCAACAAAGGTCAAGGCTTTCCAATATCAATTTTAAGAGCACACCCGGCAGACCGTAAAGTCTGTGGTAGTTCCCTAAAAGCTCCTGCAAGGAGGATATTGTCACTAATGCTTCTCCCCGAGATGAAGGCAACTGAGCATGGTCAATAAGGGAAGGGAGAATGATTTGAGCCTATTGGCAAGGATCTTTGCTATACATTTTAGTAGATTGTGTTGCAAAGCAAGAAATAGGTCTAAAATCCGGACATATTGGATGGATTATCCGCCTTCTAATCAAGGCAATAGCTGTTGCAGATTAACTCCACACTAAGGTGCCCCAGAGATGAAGAAAGAGTGGACAAAGAAAGAAGTGAAATCATGGCCTATAATGTCCCAAAGAATGGAGAAAGAAATTAACATTAAAACCGTCAGACCCGGACTTTTTATTCTTTTCATGGATCAAGGACCGCAAGAATTTCGTAATCAAGAATTGGAGTAGTAAGGTTAGCTAAATTGAAAGGTGAGTAATCCGCTTTGTAACGAAGTTTTCCGTAAGATCACGCACTGTGGTAAGTAGGAGGAGAGGATCCCAGAGATCCCGAAAATAGTCCACCGCCACTTGTCAATAATACCCTACCGATCCTCAATAAGAACACCGTGAGCTATTAAAATAGAGAGAATTTTTTGTGGTTCCAATTATTCTTGATAACATTGGCAAAAAATTTGAATTTTTATCGCTCTCGGGCAAGCCAAGTGGCTCGGGATTTTTGGAGCAAGAGAGATTCTTCAAGAGCCAATGCTTTCCATAAGGATCGAGAGCATTTGTCTTCTAGGCAAGCAGACAAGAGTTTAAGGATCTCGCATGAAGAGATTGTCGAACGGTGACCAAACCGAGCCTCAAGGGTGCTAACATTCCTCGATAAGTTACCGTTAGAAGAGTTCAAGGTTTTGAGGGCGACTTGAATCTTCAAGTTTCTCATTAAAGATGAAAAAGGATTTCCACGAATTTCGATACTCCAACAATCCGAGACAAGAAAACGCCAAACCCTTCCAACTCCAAAGATGAAGTTAAAGAATTGAATGGCTTCTTGGCTTTTCCAAGAAGCATACAAAGATAAGTAAGATCGACAATGATCTAAAGACCACGAGGACCATAAGTGACTAGGGAATCGACATTACGTTGAACCAAGAACTGCTACCCATTGCTTCTATCCAAATTTCCTATGAATAGGATTAGCAACCTGACAGGCCCACCATGTGCAGAGGCCCAATAAAGACTAATATCGCTAGAACACCAATAGTGTCTAAGCAACAAGCCGTTAAAGTCACCATACCAGATCCCAAGAAGAATCACCACCTTCCGATTCAGAGACACTCTTGATAGTGTTGAAGTCTCCAAGAATACACCAAGTGTCCGAGGAGGACAAGGAATTAAGGTCAGCCCACAACCCATTTACGCTCCACTATAGAGTTCGCCATAGACTATAGAAGCCAAGATTGGATAACCGCCATAAAGAGGAAAGAGCTTGAAGTGGGAAACTTGGGCAGATTGAAATAGACATCCACTCTCCAAATGGAAGGATCCCACCCCACCCAAATCCTACTGCCTCGGGTGGTAGTCATAGTTAAAATTCCAAACCTAGTTACTGCAGAGCAGCTCGCGATATTCGGAAGCATTTGTAGCTTTTTTTATCGGGTCTCAATGAGGCCCACAAAGGAGATATGGTTGTCTAACAAAAGTTTGCAAACAAAAAGCCGCTTTGGTTTTTTATTTAAACCCCGACATTATATGAACAAAAGAATGTCATAAAAAGGGGAAAGTATTAGTCTAGAAGGGAAGACCCTCGACCTTTGTTCCTCTTCTTAGAACTCAAGAGGCTCCTTTCCGTGCCTAGTCTTATGCTTGTGTCCCCGCATTCCTTCTCATCAACTTGCTTAAGCTTATCAAGTAAAGGATTAGGGGGAATAGGAGATCTGCACTCATCACCGTGAATAAGGGAGGAGCAATAGGGGAAAAGGCGCTGGTGGAAGAGAAAGGAGAGGCCGGAAGGAGGAGGAAGAGCTTTTAAGTCCTTTGGAAATGGCAATTCCATGAACCTTCTGGGTCCTGGAGGAGGAGAGGCCTGGTTGTGCTAGGAATAGTGGAACAAGGGGCCTCACAGAGAGCTCTGGGAGTGTTTGGGAACCCATCGAAAATTAGTTTTCTAGCATTTGAGAAGGGAATGTCCAAACAGCTTACATTTAGAACAGAGGGGGCCTCGCCCAATACTCCACTTTCACGGCCACTTGCTTTCTTTTCAACCCGAGCAATCTGGCCAAATACAAAAAGATTGATGGAGGAGGTGAAATGAAGACAAAGCTTCAATCTCAATACATATTCGAGCAAAGCTCATAGGTTCCAACTTAGAAGTCATGTTGTCAAGCAAATAACTACCAACCAACCGCACTTGCTGTGTAACTTAGACCTTCCTTTGTCCAAGAAGAGAGGGGATATTATCGAACTTTACCCATATCGGAACTTTGCTACTATCGCTTATAATCGAAATTAGCCCTTCCCGCCACTACAGAAGCAAAGAAGCTTGGAAGCTATGTACCATGGACCCGAGGCTAAGACATTGTCTCTTTCTATCACCGAATCAAATTTGAATAAGAAGTACCCTTTATCATGAAGATAGACTTTTGTCAATCCAAGGTGCCCCATAATTTTTTAGCGTAAGATTCAACCAACTTGAACGGAGCTCGAGTGGATAAATTGACCAACAAGGCTAGAAGACCATTTATTAAGGCCAAGTCAAGGATTTCCATGTGGGGTTAACTGTAACACTCCCTTCAAGCAAGGGGGGAAAGAAGCTCAACCCCAAGTTCTTCTCATTAACTCGAATTTGCAACTCACCGAACTCCGTGACTTAGGGGAATAGGCAAGCCAAAGAACATTAGCCCGGGCATTCAAGGAGGGGGGATGTAATCAAGAGCCGAGGACTCAGAGACAAAGAATATAGTCCTCATGAGCATTTGCTAGCGCAGCAGCAGACAAGAATCAACACCTTACTTAGCATTAGCTAACGCAGCGAGATATCCCGATAGAAGAGAGGTTGTTAACATCTTCGAGAGGAAGTCCTGTATGTAAATATAGTCCATCACTTGGCATTCTTCCTTCTTTCAAAGAAGTGCTTCTTCACTGGCCATTCTTAGTGAAGTAATGAATCGCTTTAAAGATATCTTGGTCGCCGAGGAAGTGGCAGACCAAGGGTCTCTCCACCGAAAGCAAAGAAAGGCAAGAGATTCATCGAATCGATAGAAACATTCGAGGGAATAGGCCTCGATTCCTCCAAGGCAACAGAGGCTAAAGGAGAGTTTGAATGGAGACACCAAACTCGCCAAAAATCCCGAGAAGGACTACTCTCCGAAGTTTCCAAATGAGAGATGAGGATGATCGACCATGACACCAAAGTACTAAACGAGGGAGAGGCAAGAGAATGAGCTGGGAGAGGGGGGGGAAGATTAAGTCCTGGATGTTAGAGAAGAGGAGGCCAAAGGAGGGATAGGGAGGTGGAGAAGGAGAAGGAAGAAACCGTAAGCTAGAATGGGTAAATTGAAAAGTTTGGTGGGGATGGAGAAGGTAGGTGAGGATGGAACATGGAGACTAAAAAAGGAAAGAAAGGAAACGTAAAGGAACGGGGGGGAACAAAGCCGGGCTAAAATCCTAGAGAGAAGGGAGAGTAAACTCTAGAGAGAGAGACTACCCCATGATCCTGATCCCACCTTGCCTGTTACTATTGTCCTGCTTAGTATCGCTTTGTTCTTTCTTTTGGCTTGGTTGTTAGTCTTTTGTTGTCCATTTTTGGGGTTGTCCCATGTGGTTCTATCAAAAGCTTCTGGGGTATGCCCTTTTCGATTGTATTTTCTCTTCTTTTTCTATATACAAACAAACTTAGCGAAAAAAAAGAAGGAATTCTAATTAAAAAGAAATCCTAATTACAATAGAATTTAAAATTAAGAATCCAAATAAAATCCTTCACTGCGTGGGATTTCCATAATACTCCCTTGTAGGTAAATATGTTGACTTTGTTAAGAAGATTAAAATTGGGCTTGTATTAAATTGACCCAAATTAATGTCTCATGTTCTTTTGCCTCCTCTTTGGATTTTCTTACGTTAGCTTCAACCCAAACATCTTGGATCAATCCATTGAGACTTTGTTTGAACCTCTTTGTTCTAGCCTTGCTTGATCCCCACGTCCCTTTAGTCTTGTTTGAATCCACGCATGTCATGTCCTCATCACCAGTTTTGGAGGATTCTCTTGTATCTGGTCTTGCAGCTTATCTTGCAGCTCTTCTCTTTTCCACTCAGAAGCCGGTATTCAATTAGCTTAGCTGGGGAGGAAAGAACAGAAACAAAGAAGAAGGTAGGACGCTAACCTTGCTTTCATCCTTGCTTTCAGTAATGGGTTGGTTGAGTGGCAATGTGTCCTTCTAGCAATGTGCTCCGTCGGGTTACACCCTTCCTTTGTCAACACACCTATAAAATAGGGTAGGGAAGGAATGAACCTTTGGGCGAGTTATCCCTAAACTACTTATTAGTATATCCAACTCCCATACTCTCCTGCAACCTGAAGTCGAAAGAGAACCGCAACGAGAGTAAGCGCTGTTGGATAGAAGACTTGTATAGAGTATCTTTTCATGGAAATATTCTTCTGAGCATTCTTGAATTTTACTCCACAAAGCAGTATCATGTTGACAATTTGGACGTTATTGGTTTCTGGATAAATTAGATTATAAATCTTTAAAATTTATCTTGAACTTATTTTATTGAATTATTATGTAATTGTCATCATTCTCATGCTTATATTGTGATGAAAGTCATCTTTGGCTTACATGTTCACTGGTTCAATGTGCAAACCTTTTCTCGGTTGTGTTGGTACAACCATTTAAAAAACCAACTGGCGACTCTTAACAGTCCATCGTCGACATTATACATGTCGGACCTTTTTCACTTATTTTTTTCAAACAAATCTTACCTAAAATGAGAACACCAAAGAACAAGTAACGGATTCGGACATCCAAAAATCCCGACGTCGACAGGTGGCGACTCCGTTGGGGACTCCAGTAAGAGGACTTAAGCCGCTATTTCAATCTTTTCAAAACTGTTATTTGCTTGTGTGTGGATGTTGCATTTACATATTGATGAATGTGTACGAATGCATTTCCTTATTGCACTTAGTGCTTCGCACCATAACTGCTTGTGATATTAGTGCTTCGCACCATAATCGCCAGGATATTAGTGCTTCACACCATATCTCGCCAGTGATATTAGTGCTTCGCACATGTCATCATTTTCATACGGTGAGACGCGATCTATGTGAATGTATGTTGTGTGGTCCCTCCACCAGGAGGCTATCCCGTCGGTGTTTGATTACTGGACTCGTGAGAAGACTAATTCTCCGAGGCTCAGGGAAGGCACCACCCAAATTTGCTCCAGTTGAAAGACCGGATTAACTTCCCATCAAGTAGATTGTGATGATTTGGGAACCTTCATGCCAAAAATCCGCGAGAGTAACCTAAGATAGGTCAGCCTCTGATAAACCCAAAACGGAGGAAAGTCTCTTCATGCTCTCATTTCAAATTACTTGTAAACACAATTACTTGTAATTACATTCCATATCTATCTCCATGTAATGAGAAATATGAAGAAATGTGTACACATACATATTTTAAACATGCTACAAACAACTGACATCCGTTTTGCAAGATAAAATTCCTAAAATGAACACATCACATAGCATGTTATTATACACATTCCCTAAAGACTAAACTATGCAAGTCTTTCGCATGGAATCAATCGGACCTACTACCCGGTCAAAGTCCAAAAAGGCAACAGGCCTACAGTCAATCATGTCATCATCCGACCAAACCGAACTTAATCCAGCTTTCTCATGAAAGAATTGACGGATTAGCAAACAAATTCTGATTTGGTCGTTTTACTCAAAGAATTACACCACCTACACAGGTGGTCGAAAATATCAGACATGCTGAATCCTCCACACAAGGAGGAACCTGTGTCATTATAATACTCGAACTACAAGTTGGATAAGACCAACAAAACTCATGATGTCTGCCATCCCATCGGAGATCCGCATAATCGGTGACATCAAAAGGAATGTCCTCCAAATGGAAGAGACCCTTCGCGCTATCAAAGGAATTGGAACACACGGGAGTGTTTCATATGCTGATCTTTGCATTTTTCCTGGTGTTCATTATCCAGAAAAATTTAAAACTCCTGACTTTGAAAAATATGACTGGTTAGGAGATCCTTACATACATTTAAAGGTGTTTATCGGGGAACTTGGATCTTATGCAGAGGACGAAAAGCTTAGAATGCAATTGTTCCAAAAGAGTCTAACTGGAGAAGCCCGGTCGTGGTACACAAGATTAGACAATTCAAAGATCCATAGCTGGGAAGAGCTAGCACATGCATTCCTCACTCAATACAGTTTTCAAACTCAGATGGCTCCTGATCGGTATCAAATTACCAAGATCAAGAAACAGTTTAACGAGTCTTTCAGAGAGTATGCTCAGAGGTGGAGACGCCTGGCTGCCCAAGTTAGTCCTTCCATGACAAAATCAGAAATGGTTATGACTTTCATAGATATACAAGAAGCTCCTTTCTATGAGAGAGTTTTAGCCGGCATCGGCAAACCATTTTCTGAAATGGTCAAACATGGGGAGATGGCTGAGATGGGATTGAAGTCCGGAAAGATTTAAGACCTAGCTGCACTCAAAGTTGTTGCTGATCACATCCAATCTGGAAATTATGGGAACAACCCTCGGAGGGTTCATAAAAAGAAATGGGAAGATGTTTCCCTGATACTACAGGGGCAAAAAGGCAATCAGAACATGCCTATTCAAAGGAGAAACTACCCTCCCTTTCAAGCACAGCCTACTAACCCTCCAATACCAAAAGGTGGAGAAGTCAAACACCCTCGAGTGTTTACACCCTTGGGGGACACCCTCGAGAATATTCTCAATCTTCTGACGACACAGAAGAAAATTACACATCTTCTTCCACCAGCCAGCCCTAATGGACGGGTTTTCAATGCTGCTCGGAAATGTGCTTATCATGCCGGGGCACCTGGACATGATACTCAGGATTGTTGGGCCTTGAAACACAAGATCCAGGACCTGATAGACAACGGAGAGATCGTGGTCACTAAACCAGATCCACCTCATGTTCAAGACAACACTCTTCCTCAACACAAAGAAGAAGAGGTTAACATGATAAATTGGAGTAATGGACAGAATTTCAATTTCAACTATGAATCCTCCCAAACCCTCAAAGACGGTGATGACAAATGGGATTATGACAAGTTCCAGTTCACAATGGAACGAAAGATGAAAGCTCTATGCAAACAAATTGAGTAATTCATGAATCGGTGACTTATCAAAGATCAAGTGACTCGTCGGTTAATCGACCAGAGCATGCCGAGCCTCCTACTTATTGTCATGAATATTCCCTCGTCACTTTCAAAAAATGAAATGCTGGAAGACAAAGTGACAAAGAGAGCAAATGCCAAAGCCCGTCGGGGTTTCGCCAATAAAAGGGAATTCACCTATCTGGGCCAACCTATGGAGGACATTCTTCATATGTTAATCAATGAAGGAAGGATCAGTTCCCTTCTACCTCCAATCAACCCCCGTTCAGGGCAGTACAACTCTGATGGAGTGTGTCAATATCACTCCGATCCTCGGTCACAAAGATGAAGAATCTTTGGGCACTCTGCCACCTTATCCCAAATCTAATTGACAGTGGTGTCCTGCACTTAGCAGACGACGATACTGTATTACGTGCAAGTAAGAATGTAGGCCCTACTAAGTGGAAAAGTCTGGTAATAGTCATATCCACTGAAAACGATGGGATTAACACATTACTCACAACGCCAATAATTCAACTCAAGGGGAGCAACAATCCTTTGAAAGTGGCCGCTCCCGAGCCAATCAACTTGCCGTGCAGAGCACAATATCCTATTGTTAGCTTACGCAAAGTTTCGTGGAATTATGGAGAAGGTGAAGGATCCACCTCACATACAACTGCTACAGTGTCAAAGGAAAATCCACTGTATCTTCCCCAACGGGTGATGAAGCATACCATCAAATCAAAAGGGAAAATACCCATGGAGAAAATTAAAAAATTTCTCCGCACTATGGGTCATAATGAAGCCACAGTGGTTTTAAGCTTAAAGGAAGCTCCACAACAGATATCAATTTTGGACTTGGTCCTAACTTTCGAAGATCACCGGAAGGTCTTGTTGAAGGTTTTAGAAGAAGCCTATCTACCGACATCAGTGGATACGGAAAAATTTCAACATCATGTTGATCACATTTTCAACAACAATGTGATATCCTTCACTGATGATGACATACCACCCGAAGGGACCGGTCATTGCAAGCCGTTGCACATTACTGTCTTGTCTTCCGGATATATGGTAGCTAGAGTCTTAATAGATGGAGGTTCCTCTCTGAATATCTGTCCATACGCTACCTTGGTGAAGATGAATATCAATCTCAACCGAATTCAGAGTAGCCATACTATCATCAAAGCTTTTGATGGAGCCCACCATAATTCGGTCGGAGTAATTGAGCTGCCAATCGAAATTGGTCCTCACACATTCTGCGTATCTTTCCATGTGCTCAAGATAGATTCGGGATATAACTTGCTCTCGGGACGACCATGGATTCATATGGCTGGGGCAGTCCCCCCACTCTTCACCAATAGTTGAAATACATTCTCAACAATAGCCTGGTCACAGTCAACACTGAACCAGAGATTCCTCAGCACGGAGACATGTCATTCATCAATGCCAATGCAGATGTGGAGCCAGTCAGTTTTCATGCTTTGGAAATAAGCAATACCCAATACCATGCTATTGGAACGCCATTGCCCGAACCCGAGATTTCTGCCGAGGTAATGTCGACTACTCAAGAAATGATGTCATTAGGTCATAAGCCGGGACAAGGGTTAGGGAAAGATTGCCAGGGTATCAAATATCCAATTCGATTAACCAAGCAAGCTGAAACAGCTGGGCTAGGCTATTCTGCCAGTTCTAGTCACAGGAATCCTCATAAGAATCAGCAGATTCCTTCAGCTTCAACTATGCGAAGTTCATCTTCGCCTTCAAACTCTGAGTCCGCACAACCTCCTGTAAAGGTGCCAGCCAATGTAATGGCTATGTTATTTCCCAAGCCGGTACAGGTAAAGGAGAAAGAAGTCTTTGTTCCAAATCCCGCAGTGGAAGAGGAGGAACGAAGAATCAAGCAAGACGTCATCCGGATGATGTCAGGCATACGCATCATCGTTCATGACGAACATACCAACAGATATACCCCAAACGATGATTGCCCAGACGTAATGGCCATCATTCGGGAAAGAGAGGATGATGACAATCCCTCCATCACTGCGGTCCACCTGGACTTTGCCTCGCTTAATTGGAACAACATTCCTTGCGATTGGTCGATTAAGGGTAAAACGCAAGCAGAACTCTTTTCAAGATCAGAGATATAATAATCGCTACTTTTCTATACAAGATAGCGGTTTATTTTGCCAAGATATGCTAACAACGTGTATGATCAACACATTTCATAAATACTAAGTGAAAGCATATTTTTGTTTCAGACTCGAATTTAGATGTGCTGTGCATTTCTTCAAATAAATTGCCTCTTCTCCACAAGGATTATACCTTTGATGTAGAGATGAATTCAGCCTTGATGGATATACCGGATGACATTAAGGTGCCTCCAGAAATTCAAGAATGGGTCAAAGACAAACCTAAACCCAACCTTGATCAAACCACTTCTTTCAATCTCGGAACCTTAGAAAGCCCTAAGTTAATCCAGATTGGTTCAGACCTTACAGGATGTGTTTGCATGGTCTCATGAAGACATGGTGGGTTTGTCCACTGACATTGTCCTTCATTGCCTTTCCATTAAAGAGGGATTTAAGCCAGTCAAGCAAAAGCTCAGGCGATTGAAACCTGAGTGGAGTTTAAACGTGAAAGAAGAAATTGTGAAACAATTTCAAGCTGGCATCATCATGGTGTCTACATATCCTGAGTGGATATCCAACATTGTGCCCGTGCCTAAACCTAGAGGGAAGGTGTGAGTTTACGTGGATTATCGGGATTTGAACAAAGCTTGATTAAAAGATAGCTTTCCCGTGCCATTTATCCACATTCTCACTGACAATACTGCGCAATACGACATGTACTCCTTTGCTGATTGCTTTGCCCATCATCAGATCATGGTTGCTGAGGAAGACCGTGAGAAGACTGCTTTCATCACGCCTTGGGGAACCTTTTGCTATAGACGGTTGTCATTCGGCCTCATCAATGCCGGAGCCACCTATCAACGAGCTATGATGGTTCTTTTCCACGACTTAATGCACAAAGAGATCGAGATCTACGTGGATGACATCATTGTCAAATCCTGGAAGGAGGATGACCATATAGACCATCTCAAGAAGCTATTCAACAGGTTGTGTAAGTACAACTTGAAGTTGAATCCATCCAAGTGCGCCTTTGATGTTAAATTGGGCAAGTTGCTAGGATTTCTAGTCAGCCACAAAGGGATTGAACTTGATCCTGCCAAAATCCAAGCCATCACAGAAATGCTCATTCCTCAGATAGAGAAGGAAATACGGGGATTTTTGGGAAGAATCAACTTCATTAGCAGGTTTATCTCCAACTCACAAAGAACTGCGTGAGCCAATCTTCAAGCTATTAAGGAAGAACTCCTCCATGAAATGGAATGAGGAGTGTCAAAAGGCCTTCCTTAAAATCAAGAAACATCTAGTCAAAGCTCCCGTGTTGGTACCACCCAGGGATGATTTTCCCCTGTTTATGTACCTGTCCATAAGTGACAATGCCATGGGCTGCATGCTGGGACAGAAGGACGATAGAGGCCATGAACAAGCTATCTATTACCTCATCAAAAGGTTCAGCTGCAGTGAACACAAGTACACTCTGATCGAAAAGACGTGTTGTGCTTTAGCATGGGCTTCCATGAGGTTACAGCATTACCTCCATGGTCACACAACCCATCTCATATCCCGCGTGGATCCTCTCAAGTACGTGTTCAATAAACCCATGTTAATTTGCCGACTGTCCAGATGGCAGTTGATCCTACAACAATTTGACATCGTATATGTGACTCAAAAGTCCATCAAAGGTCAAGGAATTGCAGATCAACCGCCGCCAGACCTTCGTGGGATTTCAAACCCTTGAAACATATTTCCTCGATGAAGGAGTAATGATGATCTAAGCAAAGAACACCATCAAGACGACACGCGCCCAATCATGGAAGATGTATTTTGATGGAGTCATTAATATGGAAGGTTCGAGCTGGAGCAGTTCTAGTATCCTGCACAGGGAGCAGTATCCGTTCTTTGTCAAATTACAGTTTGTCAGCACCAACAATACGGCTAAGTACGAAGGCTGTCTCATGGGGCTAAAACTTGCCCGTTCAATAGGTATCAGGCGGTTAACTTTCTTTGGAGATTCAGAGTTGGTAATCAGACAATCCACCGGAATCTATCAAACCAAGGAGCTACATTTGCTGCCTTACCATCGGCAGGTTTAGAAGATGGCTTTGGAGTTCGAAGAGATCTCCTTTCTACACATTCCTCGTAATAGGAATGACTTTGCGGATGCGTTAGCAACTTTGGCCTCCTTGATTCACATATCAGATAAGGAACATTTGCCAAGCGTCATAATTTCCCTGCACAAGGCCCCAGCTTATGGGAATTACGTTGGAGAAGTATCGGATGAGCTACCTCCCATCCAACATCCTTGGTATCAGCATATCAAGGAATATCTGCGAGATGGATCTACACCCGCTGAGGTGAGCCCGACTGAGAAAAGGCGGATCCATCGACTTGCTATGAAATTCTACCTGAGTGGAGATGCGCTCTACAAAAGAGATGCAGGACTAGGTCTCCTCAGATGTTTAGACAAAGATCAAGCCCAAAGGCTTATGGATGAAATCCATGGCGGAGTCTGTGTCCCTCACATGAGGGGCCCCCTCCTTGTCAAGAAAGTCCTCAAGACAGGACATTATTGGCTATCTCTCAAAGCTGATTGCAATGACCACGTTAGAAGATGCTATCACTGCCAAATTCATTGGAATGCTATACACGCCCCTCCACGGGAACTCCACAATATGAGTTCACCTTGGCCCTTCTCAATGTGAGGAATGGACGTTATCGGGCCCATCGAGCCTAAAGCCAGTAATGGTCACCGGTTTATCTTCACCACGATCGACTACTTCACCAAGTGGGTAGAAGCAGCCTCCTTCCCCAGGATTACTAAAGAAGTCATCATTGCTTTCATCAGAAACTATGTCGTTTGTCGATATGGACAACCAGAGGTGATTGTGTCAGACAATGCCAAGAACCTCAACAACAAAATGATGGAGGAATTATGCAGTAAATTCCACATCAAACATCTTAACTCTTTCATCTATCGTCCGAAGATGAACGGTGCTGTTGAAGCGGCTAACAAATACATCAAGAAGATTATGCAAAAGATGTCCACCAACCACGAAGATTGGCCTGGCCTATTGCCTCTTTTTTCGCTAAGTTTGTTTGTATATAGAAAAAGAAGAGAAAATACAATCGAAAAGGGCATACCCCAGAAGCTTTTGATAGAACCACATGGGACAACCCCCAAAATGGACAACAAAAGTCTAACAACCAAGCCAAATGAAAGAACAAAGCGTTACTAAGCAGGACAATAGTAAATACAAGCATGAAACCTTAAACAACATAGACAACCAATCAGGTGAAACCAAGCAGCCAAATAAATGGGGGTGAAGATCGAACCGAATCTGCATCAAGAAGAGCAAGAAGGGATGTCAAGCGAGAGGAAGAACTACGAGAGCCAGAAGGTGAGGGCCAAAACCATCTATACCGAAACCCAAAGCCGAAACCCCGAAACCGAAACCAACATCCCCCAGATTCCTGAAGGCAAGAGGTAGAACCCCGAAGGCGAGCCGAGATGCCAAGCCCAGATGCCACCACTTGATCCTTTATCGCCACAAAGCCGCACTCTGATTACGGGATGAAGATGCTATTGAACCCAAAACGATGACGAAGCAAAAATGAACCAAACCAACGAAGAGGCCGAATCGCCATGGAAACCGAACACTCATAGGCAATTTGGCATTTTATGAACAATTGAGTTCTACCGCCCAAAGTTTGTAAAACTGGGGGAAGATCGAACCAAATCGCATTCAAAGAAACAAGAGGATGTGAAGCATAGGAAGGACTACGAGAGCTAGTAGAGAGGGCCAAACCATCTTTCTAGAACCCTCAAGCCAAGTTTAAAACCCCAAGTCAGAACCAAATCCCCTGACTTCAAGACAAGAGGAAGAACCACGAAGCCCAGCCCAGACCTTTACTGGCCACAAAGCCGAACCCAGTTATGGAATAAAGCTGCTACCCAACATGGAAAGAAGCAATAGCTGAACCAAACCAATGAAGAGGCCGAACTGCCAAGGAGACCGAACTGTCGAACCGCTATGGAAGCTAAATTTTGCGAAGAAGAAACAAACTATCGCAGAAAAGACCAAACCAAGAACCATGAAATGCAGGACCATAGCAGAGCCTCACAACCAAATACTTAGGTCGAAGCCTAGTCGGTATGATTTTGAGGAATTTGGGGAAAGAAGAAAGCCTTGACTTAGTGATAATAATAATCTCCCTAGCCAAAACATTCATAGGCAATTTGGCATTTTTATGGACAATTGAGTTCCTAACTGCCCAAAGTTTGTAAACCTGTGGTGGAAAAGACCGATTTTTTAAAATATCGAATCAATTTTATTTCCTTTAAAATGAATGATATAGTCCACCAGACTATCCTCACTCCTTGGAGCATTGGTCCGCACTCAAGGCAAGAATGTAAGAGAGAAGGCGACGTAGAATAGGGACATTCAAAGAACAAATGAGAGAATGTCTCAGCATGATTTGCAGAAAAGGCGGATTCATAGGACTAAGCTATGGTAAGCAGAGAACCTATCATTTGTGGGTAATCTGCATCAAGAGCAAGCCACGTGGTAAAGGAGAATCGGGGATATGGAGGGGGAACCAAAGCAATTTAGCCCATGGGACTTTCGGAGCACGCAAGCGAATAGATTCCCAGATAGTGGAAGCTTTGAGATGTTTCACCGCCCGGTTGTCCCAAAGAATCAAGTCCTCGGCATCAGAAGGATTAGGTAGAGATGAAAACAAGGTGCAAAATTGCTGCACATCATGATGATTACAGGAAGGCAAAGACCATGCACCCATGTAAATGTTGTCAAAAATTCGCAGATTAATGTGGATTACGGAGTTGGAGAGCGAGAGATGGAGAGGGTTTAAGGGTTGCCCATTCAACCACAGGTCAAACCAGAGACTGAAGGAATTTCCATTCCCAACTCTATAGGTAAGGAAAGGGAGAGCTATGGAACGAAGCTTAAGGATCTTATGCCAGATCCATGAACAGGGGGTTTGAGATATACCAGAAATTGATCTTTGATAGCACTGTAGATTTGACCCAGTTAGCCCATAAAGAGGGGGAAGATGGGGAGATGACCTTCAAAAGTTGGAGAATAATTAGAGCTGAGTTCCAATCAGTAAGGTTCTTAATTGCAGAGACCACCTTCACAAAGGGGAAGGGACAAATCCTTCCAAGAGACTTTTGTACCATGCCGAAGAAGAGAAGGCCCCTTCCAAAGGAATCTACACATGATAGATTGAATGGCTCTTAGAACTGAATTAGGAAGAATAAAATGGGAGGCCCAGAAAGATTGTATTGCAAAGAGCACTGATTTAATTAGCTGAACTCTACCAGAATAAGAGAGGAAGCGGGATGTCCAAGAGGAAACTCTGGCAAGAAATTCTATGAATCAAGGGCTGGCAGTCGGAATGGGAGAGTTTAGAGGAGATAAGAGGACCCCTAGAAATCTAATTGGTAATACTCCAAAAGGAATACCCAACAACAAGTTAATACTAACCTTAACATCATTTGGGACATTGGCAAGGAAACATGACTTTACGAGCATTAGGAATTAGGCCGAGAAAACATAGAGAAGGATTGAATGCACGAGTGAATAATGGAAACAGAGGCCATATCCATGGCAAAATATGAGAATATCATCAAGAAAGCAAACGTGGGATATGTTGCACGATTACATTTTCCAATGAAACTTGAAATTAGGCAATGAGTTTCCTTGTGTAGAATCATGGAGAAGGCTTCCATAGCTAGAACGAATAAGTAAGGAGATGGGGATCCCCTCGCTTAAGACCCTCGCTCCTTTAAAGTAGCCAAACAGACCTCCATTGACTTTGATAGAAAACATAGTCGTAGTGATGCACTCTTTAATCCAAACCCAATGAAAATAGGGGGAATTTAAGAAGGCCCAACAAATCCAAGAGAAACCTCCAATCAACAAATTGTCGAAGGCTTTAGAATATCAATTTTAAGAGCACACCCAGGCGGTGACCGGAAAGTCTGTGGTAATTCCTAAAAAGCTCTGAGCAATGAGGATATTGTCACTAATGCTTCTCCCCGAGATGAAAGGCACTGAGCATGGTCAATAAGGGAAGGAGTATGATTTGAGCCTATTGGCAAGGATCTTCACTATACATTTGTAGATAGTGTTGTTTAAAGAAGAAATAGGTCTAAAATCCGAATATATTGGATGGATTATCCGTCTTCGAATCAAGGCAATAGCCGTAGCATTAACTCCACACTGAAGGTGCCCAGATATGAAAAAAGAGTGGACAGCAGCAGTGAAATCATGGCCTATAATGTCCCAGCAATGGAGAAAGAAATTAACATTAAAACCGTCAGGACCCGGACTTTTATTCTTTTTCATGAACTGAAGGACTGCAAGAATTTCGGCATCAAGAATTGGAGTGGTAAAGGCAGCAGCCTGAGCAGGAGTAATCCGCTTTGTAACGAAGTTTTCCAGAAGATCACGACCAGGGTAAGTAGGAGGAGAGGACCCGGAGATCCCCGAAAGTAGTCCACCGCCACTTCTGTCAATAATTCTATTGATCCTCAATAAGAACACCAGAGCAATTAAAGATAGAGAGAATTTTGTTGTGGTTCAAATTACTCTTGATAACATTGGCAAAAAATTTTGAATTTTTATCGCCCTGGGCAAGCCAAGTGGCTCGGGATTTTTGGAGCAAGAGAGATTCTTCAAGAGCCAAAGCTTTCCATAAGGACTGAGAGCATTTATCTTCTAGGGCAAGCAGACAAGAGTTTAAGGGATCTGCATGAAGAGATTGCTGAATGGTGACCAGCTGAGCCTGCAGAGCTATTAAAGATAGAGAGAATGCGCACTTCCTCTTACTCTGTTAGCCTACAGAACCTCAATGCGCACTTCCACTGGGCAAACCCCTACGCATTAACCTACGGGATGGAAGCAGTACTCCCCATAGAAGTTGAAATAGAATCCCTCAGAGTGTTGATAGATGCTGAACTGGATGAAGACCAATGGGTACAAGACAGGTATCACCAATTGTCTCTAATAGACGAAAGGCGAACCGCGGCTATCTTCCATGGTCAGTTATATCACCAAAGGATCGCCAGATCCTACAACAAAAAAGTCCGGCTACGGCAGTTTAAACAATATGACTTGGTTTTGAAGAAAATCATTGACAACCAAGATCAATCTAAGGGAAAATTCGCTCCTAACTAGGAAGGCCCGTTTGTTGTCAAAAAAGTATTGACAGGAGGCGCTCTCAGATTGAAAGAAATGGATGGCGATGAATTTCCACAACTCATCAACTCAGACGTCGTTAAACGGTACTATGTCTGAAGTAATTCGCAAACACCCTAATGCAGAATCATCAGGTCACCAGTCATTCCGGTTCTTTAACCCTTTACCACCTACAACTTTCTTACACTTTTCCCCTCAGGGAAACCTACCTTTCAAGCCAGCAGCCTGGCTCTTCTCTGCGTTCCTACAACTTAGGTCATCCCACTGCGGATTGAACCTCTCGCACTTCCATTTTGGCTACCCATACATGGGATCAAACTTCTCATAACTGCAGTTTATCCTCAACCTAGGTTTAAACTTTCTCCTCCCCGCACTATGACCTGCACATGGGATTATGCTTTTCCCTCTGCATACGAGGGGCTTAACTACGTCGACCTGATCTCCTCTTCAATAGGAGTACGTAGGCAACCATGTCACATGGCCCAGTCCCAATAAAACAAAAACAACAAAAACATTTCTCCCCTTACAAAAACAAAAACAACAAAAACATTTCTACCCTTACAAAAACAAAAACAACCAAAAACATTCCTACACCATTTCGCTTATATACAAAGATTGAACCTCTTACACCAGGTTCGAACTACGCAAACCTGATCTCCTCTTCAATAGGAGTACGTAGGCAGCCATTCATGGTTCGGTCTCACCCCCTACCAAAACACAAACTCTTGTCAGTTGGTACTGGGATCATCCTTCAATCCACCACATTTCATTTGGCATCAGACCAAAGGAATTACCTGAACTCCTCCCAAATAGGAGATTCAGCGACCATCTAAGCTGCGGTCATACCTTGAAGAGAAACACCAATCCATAAGAGGTGGAATTAACTAGGCTTCTCCTAAATAGAAATATTGGCGACCATCGTAGTGCGGTCAATCTCGAGAGAAAGCCACACTCCTCTCCACATTTTCATCCAGAGACCAAATCCCAAGACACCAAAGATGGTAGGGATACATAGATCGATGATCCATTTCGAACTATCCGAGAGACAACTCAATGTCCATCCACCGGGAGGAATTCGGAATACATCAAGACCACAAGCCCTGAAACAGCAGGCAAAATATCAAGCAAGTATTCAGACATATCTAAAAGGGAAGTGATCGAAAATATATTTCCCTGCCATATATATAATGTTGTTTGATATATAATGATAAATCAGACATGACAAAATGGCTGTTTAGTCACATGCAGGGAAAAACAAGCTCATCTACAAGTCGAGGTATATGCGAGCTAACAAGCCCAACATGGCGTCCCTCTCAGAAGAAGGAGGCGAAGCTGTGGTCTCCTGTACGAGAATATCCACACGACCCAACAGATCTGCAGCCATCTGCATGGTGACCATGTGGTCATCAATATATGCGCTCATCTCTGCAATCATGCCAGTGGTAAGGGACCTCACTGCAGTACTATCTGTGACGGCCACATCCCGGGCAGATATAGCACTATCCCGCTCGACTATCACTGCGTCTCTGGATGATATGGCCTCATCCCGCTCAACAATAGTGGCATCTCTGCGAGCTAATGCCTCATCTCTCTCTAATAGAGCTGCGTCTCTCCCATCAAGGGTAGTCAACATCATAGATCGAGCCTGATCTCTCTCCAAGGTCATCAGATAAAGACTCTGCTCTAGGTACTGTGCCGAGTGCTGAATCCCAACAGTACTGGTACTAGGAGAATCCAGAAGAAATGCTGGCAACCCAGCAATAGGCTCCTCCTCGATGTAGGAATCGATGTCCTCCATGGGCTCTACATCATCTGACTCACTATCGGGTACTGTGGACACTACCGCAGCCGACAAAATCTCTGTCTCCATCCATGCGGAATACTCTGCAGAACAACCTGGATGACTGACAGAAAAAGAAGCTATCTCACGCTGATCCCAACAAGCATACACATGGGATCGGTCCTCTGCTGAGAGATATCGAGAAGCTGAACGCTGACCTATCGCCCCCTCAAAAGGATGGAAATCCTGGAACTGGTCGAACTGCGACATCACGGCCAGTGGGTGTTAAGTAGTCACGCCCCTCAAACCAGCCAGAGGGAGGAAGTCCATGCCAGGAGTGTGAGTAATGAAGCTGTATGGTGAGCTAAGCCCCGAACACGGCAATATGTTGAATGGATCTCTGATATCTGCCAAAAATGTGGACCGGGACAGAGCATTTATACACTCCAATGGCTGAAAGGAGTATGACATGGCTACATCATGGGTGAACCAATACCCATGCCGTCTAAGGGTACCAACGGGTCTCAAGTGTGACATAAACCACACGTACAGCATGACCGAACTCCCAGTGAACACTCCTGTAGGATACGTGCAACAATAGGATGCTGACCGCAGGGTCTCTGCTACAATCATAGGTACAATGGTACGACCTTCTCTAAGAGCTCTCACAGCCATGATGACACCAATGTCTATCTCGTCCATATATCGTGACATATAGACATACGACAGAACGCACAACAACAGTACATCGACCCTAGCCAAATGCCAATGGTCATCCGGTGCGGTAAAATCCCCGGAATATCGTGAATAGCTATCCTCTGAGCCAAATCTGTCGTACAAAAAATACTGGGATATCACGTGGCTAGATGTCAGCTCGTCCTGCACAACTCTGCGCTGTAATCTTGTGAGAGTCATGAACCATCTACTCATGTCTCCCAAAGCCAGATGCATGCAAGGTCTGTCTAAAGGCAGCATCGTCAATCGTGCATACTCCTCCAGAGTAGGAGTCAACTCATGGGTACCAAATCAGAATACCTGCCTATCCGGTAGCCAATGCTCTAGCATCCCATCTACAAACCCTGTGGGAACCTGAAACATCAATAAAGTCATGGTATGCTGCAGCAACTGATCTACAGTCACCCTGTCTGGTGGTGACATGCTATCATACCACGATTGTATACCCAAGGCCACCAATGATGGTGGGGTATGATCTATATGGCTAACTGTCGAAGAAGACATCTGTGTGGACCGTGTCATAAGACCATCCAGGGGTCAATGCCGAATATCTCTGGACATACATACATATGCATAACATGATACATGCATAGCAGATAATGGATGGCAATATGATATAGGAATGAAAAGCGAGCATACATTCCTAAGTATATCATCATCTAATACATCATCTCTGTACAGCTACAAATACAGGGAAATGGGGCACATACGCCCTACTACTAATAGAGGCCTATCAAAAGATATAGCGAGAATGGGGCACAGCCACCCAATATCTAACAGAGGCCTATCAAAAAATATAACGAGAATACACATCAAGAAGAAGACAATGGTGTCGATGTCCACATCATCACCCCGCCCACCGATGTAATTCCTCCTGAGTTACTAGATCTCTATCAGCGGGGATGTCGGGCCTATATAGAGGAGGATCTCGCACCGCAAAAACCGAATGGGTCATCCGAGGGGCGGCGCTACCGAGCTGGAAAGATCAAATAAAGCCACCTCCGCCAATCTACGCCCAAATGCCGAATAATAAATATATGTGCTCGGTCCAACCGCCGTCAAACTATCAATCGTGTCATATGAGTTGGATCTCGAACACGAGCTATCCAATCTGTCATCATCAAGGATCTCGGAACCATATCCCCATGAATCGTGTGTGGCGGGGATCGGGCTCCCGATAGTACGAGGGAACCACCAACGATGGAACGCTCTCTTGCGTACATGGACCCTCTGATAATGCAAAACCGTTAACCCCTAACAATGGGATATCAGTGACGGGTGACTGTGATACAGGCCAATGACGCCTGACAGGAGGCAAGATCGGCATACGAATCTCCCATGTGGTGCTCCTAATAGGACGCTCTCCTAAATAGAGCTCCCAGCCTCCATTTGTGAAGAGAGGAACTCTCCTGGTGGAAATCACATACTCGATTCCAGTCGGGTATCCATCCTCAAAATCGATGATCAAGTGTTCCCCTGAATAGGGAATCCATGTGATGGTGTCAACTGTCAGCAACTCCAGTTGTATACGGCAGTGAGTGAAACCCTCAGCTACAAGGACCTCCGGCAAAATGGAATGATGTTATCGTCGTCCTCGTGGATATATATCTAAACCTAACACACTCATAGGACGCAAGTATGGGAGCCTCTCATAGGCCCAAAACTGCCAACACAATGGCAAAACATCTGCGATCAGTAAACACTCTTAACCTATAAATGGGAAATGACAAGAGAAATATTCACCAGCAAAAATGGTTAGAAGCCTAGCCAAGCCTCGGTCAAACCCTGTGAGCGCATACGCATGCCCTGGAGGAAATAGGCAAATGTGTAGGAACCCCAATCATACTCTCCAATACGGTGCACATGACGCGTGGCGCTGATCAAAGCAAAAGACAACGTAGAGGAGTTATCTGCTATGAAGCAGCCTCTAATGATCATCAGGAACAATCACCGCAGAATGCGATCCCTGATTCTGACATCATCGGGCATGGGCTCACTCAAAAGCCCACTTATAGCATCTACGCTCAAAGGACTTGAACGGACAGCCCCCGCGAAAGCGCCTCCGCCGAACTCCTAACAAGGATCTGACGGCAGTAGGGGTAATATTTGCCATGCAAGGCACTGGCTCCCCTCCAAACTCCATACCTATGATAAATCGCCAATCCACCGGCGTCATCATCACATGTAATCCAAGTAGATGGAGTGATCGAGTCGATGAAACCATCGCCGATAATGCCTCGAGGTAACTCGATAGACTCCACGGCACGCTTGCGTGAGGTGGTCGTCGCCCGATCGCTTTCTAAGACACGGTTGTTGGGTGAATTGCTTGCAACACCTTAACCCTCGCCTATATGTAGAGCGGTAATTTTGGTACAATTGCTCGCGCTCGAATTTCGCATTGAATGGACACCAACGACACCTTGACCCTCGCTTATATTGAAGCGGAAATCTAAGACAATCGATTGATGATGCAGAGAAGACGCCACACACAACTATGAATTGTTGTATGATAAGTCAAATTGAATCTCAAAGAAATAACTAAGAATTACTTAGGAATTCTTCAAAGAACCAAAAGTAGAGAATAAACTCACAAGTATATTGAATAATGAATAATGAATAATGTTAATGTATTTGATTACATTAACTTAGACCTCTATTTATACTACTCAAAACAATCCAAATCCTAATAACAATATGAACAAATTATTCTAATCCTAATAGGAATTACAAACCATAACCCTAATTTCTAAGTAGAAATTAATTTGGAAAAGAAATTCCTATTTCTATAAAACAATAGAAACCTTATTTAGAATGTAAATCTAAACCGGAAAGAAATCCTAATTATAATAGAATTTGATAAGTATCCGAAAATAAATCCTCAAAAATTAGGCTAATAGAATATGCCTAATATTTTAGGAAACAAAATCTTTTTCCTAAAATCCCAAAATCCTTGCCACGTTAGGATCTTTTGCCGCGTGAAACTTGCTTCTTTCCTTTGCATGTATGTAATCGATTATGTAAAGTTATAAAGACCCACATAATACTAGCTACATGTGAATAACTTCACGATCAGATTGTATCATTCCCTCCTCTTCAAAAGGATTTGTCCTCAATCGCCCATCGCGTCTCTCAAAAATGATTCAACCACAAAATTGTTCCTACATAAAAACAAACTAAGTTAGTAGCATCAAACCAATCATAATGCCAAAACTCAACTCATGAAAATGACATATATAAGCAACAAAAACTCCAACTCCCGCTAAGAACATAACAATGCCCGACTTTCTCCCGAATTGACAATTTGTAGACCAGTTAATCCCGTAACACTAATTATATATATAAACTAATCTACTATCTATTAAAATAATCATGAATGCAAAGTAAGAAAGAATATGAAAAGTCTTATATCCTCCTGGATCAAAAATCGTCACGTAAAACTCTTCATGTGGTAGATTCTCCCAGAGACGAATTCCTGGATCAAAATTCAATATAATGATCTCAATCCTTCGCAGAAACACATTCGTCAATGCACCTGGATCAAATATCAATACTTGAAATTTGTCATATTTCTCACGCAAACTCTCTTTAATTCCTGGATTAAACACAAAACAGAACAAATCAATAAGTTCCTTTTGTCTAATCACAAAGAAATTAAATAAACCTCTGCCCAAACTCTCTTTAATTCCTGGATTAAACACAAAACAGAACAAATCAATAAGGAACAAATGAAGCCGCCTCTGCTGGATCTCTGCCCAAATGCTGGATAAATATATGTGATAGACTCCACGGCACGCTTGCGTGAGGTGGTCGTCGCCCCGATCGTTTCTAGCACAGTTGTTGGGTGAATTGTTTGCAACACCTTAACCCCTCGTCTATATATAGACGGTAATCTTGGTACAATTGTCATGTTTCGAAATCTGCGTTGAATGGACACCAACGACACCTTGACCCCTCGCTATATGAAGCGGTAATCTCAGACAATCGACGATTGATGCGGTAGAAGACGCCACACACAACTATGAATTGTTGTATGATAAGTCAAATTGAATCTCAAAGAAATAACTAAGAAAAATACTTAGAAATTCTTCAAAGAACCAAAAAGTAGAGAATAATCTCACAAATATATTGAATAATGAATAATGATAATGTGTCATATTACATCAACTTGCACCTCTATTTATACTACTCAAAACAATCCAAATCCTAATAGAAATTTATAAACTATAACCCTAATTCTATAAGAAAATAGAAGTCAATTTGGAAAAGGAATTCTAATTAAAAAGAAATCCTAATTACAATATAGAAGTCAATTTGGAAAAGGAATTCTAATTAAAAAGAAATCCTAATTACAATAGAATTTAAAATTAAGAATCCAAATAAAATCCTTCACTGCGTGGGATTTTCATAATACTCCTTTGTAAGTAAATATGTTGACTTTGTTAAGAAGATTAAAATTGGGCTTGTATTAAATTGACCCAAATTAATGTCTCATGTTCTTTTGCCTCCTCTTTGGATTTTCTTACGTTAGCTTCAAATTTCAAACATCTTGGATCAATCCATTGAGACTTTGTTTGAACCTCTTTGTTCTAGCCTTGCTTGATCCCCACGTCCCTTTAGTCTTGTTTGAATCCACGCATGTCATGTCCTCATCAATATGTGTCTGATCCAACTGCTGGGTCAAACTATCAATCTGGGTCATATGAGTCGGATCTCGGACACAAGCTATCCAATCCGTCATAATCAAGGATCCTGGAACCATATCTCTCATAAACTGTGTGGCGCGGGACTGGGCTCCAATAGTGCGAGGGGACCACCACCGCTGGAACATCTCTTGAGTACATGGACCCTTTGATAATGCAAAACCGTCAACCCCCAACAATGGGGTATCGCGATGGTGTGTGATCTGATATCGCCAACGACGCTCTGGGCAGGAGGCAAGATCGGTATACGAATCTCCCCGGTGGTGCTCCTAATAGCACGCTCTCCTAAATAGAGCTCCCAGCCTCCATCCGTGAAGAGAGGAAACTCTTGGTGGAAATCAAATACTCGACTCAAATGCCGGTGTCCATCCTCAAAGCCGATGGTCAAGTGTTCCCCGAATAGGAATCCATGTAATGGTATCACCGTCAAGAACTCCACCAGATACTGACAAGTGAGTGAATCCCTCACCACAGGGACCTCCCGCAAAATAGAATGGAAAGCCATCGTCAGCCCTCGTGGATAGGTATCTAAACCTAACACACTCATAGGACGCAAGCATGGGAGCCTCTCATAGGCCCAAAACTGCCAACACAATGGCAAAACATCTGCTATCAGTAAACACTCTTCACCTATGAATGGGAAAAGACAAGAGAAATACTCACCACAGAAATGGGTAAAATCCTAGCCGCTAAGCCTCATTAAACCCCTCGTGAGTGCATACGCATGCCCCAGAGGAAATAGGCAAAGGTGTAAGAGCCCCAATCATACTCTCCAATACGGTCCACATCACATGTGGCGTTGATCAAAGCGAAAGATACCGTAAAAGAGTTATCTGCTATGAAGCAGCCTCGAATGATCATCAGGAACAATCGCCGCAGAACGCGATCCCCGATTCTCGACATCATCGTGCATGGGCTCACCAAAAGTTCATTTCACAAGCATCTACGCCAAAGGACTCGAATGGACATCCCGCGCTTTTGAGCGCCTCCGTCGGAACTCCTAACAAGGATCTGACGGCAGTAGGGGTAATATTCGTCATGCAAGGCATTAGCTCCCCTCCAAACTCCATAGTCGTGATAAATCGCCAATCCATAGGCGTCATCATCACCTCGCAATCCAGCAGATGGAGTGGATCGAGTGCGATGAAACCATCGCCTGATAATGCCCCGAGGTAACCCTGTGGACAACGATGGGGAAGGATGGAGATGAATGCCCCGAATCCCCACTCATGCACTGCCACTCTATAGTCAGGATGAAGCGCCTGGTACATGGAGTGAATGCTAAAATTCCCTCGAGGCTGTGTAAAACTCGGAACCTGCATAAAATGCAGATCAACATTAAAACCCTTTGCTCCTCATCAATAGGAAAAAAGGAAGATCAAACTCTAACGTCATACCTCGTTAGCATGCAAATACATCGAGGGGATGTCTGCTCAAATCACCCAGCAGCTCTGGGTTTGCCACCTGAATACTAGGGAGCTCCCTACGAGGGACATGTGCGATGGGGAGCGGATCCTCAATCTAATATCCGCCTCGCCCTCAACGTCTGCACATCTACCGGGACAGATTTAATCACGGCCTCCACCAACCAACGAGGCTGTCTGACAGAATGGGGACGAGGCACTTCGGAAGCCCTCCGCCGTATGCCAGAATTGGTCCTGTGAGAACTGCTCGGCTGATCCGGATCCATAATATCTGGACAACAAGTCTCCAAATCACCTCAGAAAGGGTGTGGTATTTCACCTGGAGCTTTCTAAAATGCATTTATGACTATATGCATGCATGCATGCATTTACTTTAACATATAATAGAGTTAAAATGCATGACTACCCAATGCCCACATTTGAAAAAAATTTGCCATAGTCCCCTTTGAAAATAGGACTATCCACATGTACATAGGCATGTCTAGGTGGCCATTCAGTAGCACACCTGCCCCAAAGTCATATACATAATATATGCGTTAAAAATCAAAATCATCATGCATAAGGTCAACCTCAATACTAGGAGTGCTTTGCCTTGCTACCTTTTGCTCATTGGACCTCAAATAGGACAAAAAATAGCAGAAAAAGATGCCAATTTGACTGTCTCAAAAGTCAAATTTTTTTACATCATTATGTTCAGCATGGTTTAATACTAACATTTACTATGTTGAATATTTTTATCAAGTCATTTGTGCATACATAATCACTACTATGTGTTTAGATGCATTTCATGCGATAACTCACAATCCAACGGATAAAAACTGGAAAAAATACATGCATACATTACCAGGATAGTGTAGAACACTTGTGCGGTGACAGAATTTGCAGAAAATAGCCCGAACTCAGCAGATCTAAAAGAGGCTCACAGATTTTCCTTCGATCGATAAGTTGAAAGTGACTTGTGAGACCAACCTGCTGGAATTTATCATCCGCAATTGGCCGCAGGTTCACCTGCGGCTGCAGTAGGTGCACCTGCGGCACCCCTATGTGGGTCCCACCCTTCCGGCTCGGTCCAGTTCGAGTTGCAAAGGAGTTCTTGCGGACTAGAAAGGTCAAATCAGGAATAAAAATGCCACGCGATTGAGCAAAACAAAGATGTAATCCTCGGTCTTCTCAAATGAAATTTTGAGTCAAGACATCGCTCATTGGTAGTCACCCGAACAAGAGGTATACCCTGCCGATGATCTCAGTTGTCACAAATCACATACGACAATACCTTGTACGGGTCCGATGCCGCCAACTCCGGGATGTTACCCTACGTGAGTCCCCGACGGGGTTTACAACGTGAGTCCCCGACGAGGGTTACAACGTGAGTCCCCGATGGGGGTTACAACGTGAAGCCTTGCATGGGGTTACAACGCGTCTTTCATCATCTGTTGACACACAATCGTCAAGGTCAAGCAGCCTTGACATCATGATAACCGTTGGAAGCAAACCCAACAGAGCCTCGGAAACCATCCGATGACCAGTCACTGCTATACACATCAGCGATGGTTACAACATATATCCCCGACGGGGGTTACAACGTGAAGCCCCAGTAGGGGATTACAACGTACATTTAAGCCATTGACACACATATCAGCGGAGGTCAAGCAGCCTTGACGTTACCTCAGCCGATAGCAATTAAACCTATCAGAGCTCTAGAGCTATTTGAGGATTTCATGCTCGATTACTCATATTCCCCCAGCGGATCCCCGACGAGGGTCACAACGGAATGTTCCGTTGATTCACACGTCAGCGACGGTCAAGCAACCTTGACGATCTACTCACAAAGTCTCAGCCGTTGATTCACACGTCAGCAAAGGTCAAGCAGCCTTGACAGTTTATCCTACAGGATTTTTCAGCCGTTGATTCACATATCGATGAAATACATGTCAACGAAGGTCAGGCGTCCCTGACAGCATTTGTTGTTGGCAGTAAATCCAATAGAATCTTAACATGTCCTGACAATACCAGCTAGGAGAGGTCAATGAAGAGGATAGATGATGGAATATGTTATACACATTCTTAAACAAACCAAGCTTTATCCCCACAGATCTCTTACACATAAGAGGTACCTCTTCAGGATCAAGTCGTTATCAAGAACACATGAATTTGGTGATAACTCCAACATCAACATCCTAACAGATTCGGTTTACACATCAAATCTGGTCAGCATTGCCAATCCCTAGTTGGAGCAACAGAATCCAAAGAATCATCCCCAAAGATGTTCATTACAACCCCGTGCACATGCATCATACATTTGCATCATTTTGCTACCCATAGTACCATGTTTGTCTTGTTGCGTTTCAAGTGTCTAGGATTCTTTATCCTACCCATGCATCGCCATGCATGAGTATGATAAAGAGGGCATCTCAGAGACACTAGAAATTTTTCTGCACTAATCATCACTAACATTACAGGGAGGATGATTTGTCTTTTAAGAGGGTACCCGAAAAGACAATCCATATCCATACCGGATACTACCTAAGTTCAAAGATCAACCCCGGATCACACTCTGGGAGTAACAGTCCCAACCTCGAATGTAACCCCGAGGTATGCAGATCCAATACCGTTCACACACCGGAGAAGACCGATTAATCTCAGAGATAACCCCGAGATATCCAGTCTCAGTCCCAACCATGGGAATAGCCACCAACCTTGGTGATAACCCCAAGGAATGCAGTTTCGACGATAACCCCAAAAATGTTTATTTCAAATCCAACCAGCTTCAATCTCGGCACTCAAAATGAGATACACTGTACCAACCCGGCGATAACTTCGGGAAGACAGGAACACCTTCAACAATTGCAGTAGTCCAATCTCAGCGAAGTCTGAGCAACGTCTACTTTATCAGCCCAATCCGACGATAACACTGGTGAGGGGCAACATCGTCATCTAGCCAACGCGATGCCACGCCACGTCGTCTCAACATCTCTACGCAACGATGTCCCACAAGACTAACCAATCCCGAGTGACTATTGTGCGGGGTAACGGATGAAAGTTGAAGCTTGAAGACCGGAGGGCATCGTCCCATCTTTAGTGACTTCGTACAAACTCTGATCCCATGCCATCGTACAACTCTCGACAACGGCGGTCCGAAATAGGTCATGTATACCTCAAATGGATGCCCGGATTGCACTTCTTAAAGTTCGAGTGGACATTATAGTGCACGTACTTCGAGAGGACCCAACCTGAAAAACCCGGGCCCACCCGGGTTGCCTCTGGTACACCTTCGGCTCAATCGCAGGTACACCTGCGACTAAATTACCTATAAATAGAGGGCTTGGGCTGCCCATTTTGCAATAGAAAAAGGCGAGGAAGCCCTGCCCAATTTGCTCTGCACTCACCCCATGAAGTGTACTTTCTCATTTTAAACACATGTGAGCTCATATATAGCCCTTTTGTACCTACAAAAGCCAGTGTTTATCCACTCTAAAGATATAGAAGTCTTCTTTGGCAGTCAACTGTAAGCCTTCTCACACACTTTAGAGTCTTTTTCTTCATCTCGCACACACTCTTCTTCACGCTGAGAGTCGTGTTACACAGATTTGCGGACTTTGGTCCGTAGTTTTGTTTCAAATTTATATATATATATATATATATATATATATATATATATATATATATATATATATATATATATATATTATATTTATATATTTTGACTAACATTATCGAGTTATGCCTCGATTGAGCCTAGACTTCGGTCTGGAGCGTTTATTGCTTTAATATATATATACACACATTTATACATATTAACTGTGTGTCGAACTTTGTTCGATGAGCCTAGACTTCGGTCTGGTGCATTTACTGCTTTAATATATATATATATATATATATATACATTTATATATATTAACATATATATATATATATATATATATTATTGAAACTATATTTTCCTATAAATAGAAGCTCATTCCTTTATTATTTTTCACCAATTCACTAAAGCTATAGAGCAATTATTATAGAGAGAAATTATAGAGAGAAATGAGAAGAGAAGTCTGCTACCTCACTATTCTAGTTTTCTTCTAAGGTAAGGGGTATTATTCCATTCTTTATTATTCTGTTGGAATAACCTGTCTATGTGAATTACCGCATGCATGGTGAATGATCATTCGTATTCATTCTTATTAAATTGTGGAAATGATCTGTCTACGTGGATTACCGCATGGCAGAAGAAAATCCATTTGCAGTTTCGTAATTTTTCTGACCCTCAAAAATTCTGGAAAAATTGGAAATGATAATTTGTTGGGTTTTCTAGATTGTGTCCAAAAATGGCAATTTTTAGATGTATAGATTAGGAGTTATGAATTTTATAGGAAAAGACTATTTTAAAAGTAAACCCTTATAACTCCTTGTGGTTAACTCCAAAATTGATGAAATATTTATTGGGAGTACATGTATATAACAGGAGTATACCTTGTAAATTTTAGAATTTTTGGACAAAAGTACAATTTATGATAAATGTCTAAATATTCGTCAGTTTTGGCCATATGAAAAATAGTAAATGAATTTTAAAAATTAGAAAAAATATATGTTCAATATGGGACTATATTCTCGCTAAATCCCGTAAAAGAAAACTTTTTGGTACTGATTTGTTATTTTTCATGAAAATGGTTTAGTTACGAACATATGAATTAAATATGTTATGTGAAGTTGAAAAATTGGTCAATAGGATTTTATGGATTTTATTGCTATGTAAGGTATATGCAGATTTTTGATAAGGGATTTGATCATTGGTGATTAAATCTTATGAGTATGGCATTTTTGAATGATTAAATATATTATTTGGTAAAGTGTAAATAATTAAAATAAATTATTTACAAGTTTAAGAAATGATTAAAATATTGTTATAATATTAATGATATTAGATTATGGGATTATTAAGTGATTGATAACATTTGGATATTTTAAACTCTGGATAAATTTAAAGTCTTTAATATTTATCCTTGATTTCGTTTGATTAATACTTATATTATTGTCATCATCCAAATGCTTATATTATGATGAAAGTCATCTTTGGCTTACGTGCAAAGATGAACTGTTGATTATTGGTTTTACAGTTGTATATCTTTGGCTTACGTGCAAAGATGGACTGTTGATTATTGGTTTTACAGTTGTATATCTTTGGCTTACGTGCAAAGATGAACTATTGATTGATGAGTATCTTTGGCTTATACGCATAGATGAACATTTATTGGTATGATTATGACCGTGGATCATTCTAAGATAATCATGACTCGTAATGTTATAGATGATGTGGTAAAAGTCCTCATCGTCTGCGTAGTGCATTGATGGATAGTTATTGGTATGATTATAACCGTGGATTATTCGGTATATAATCATGACCATTGATGATTACATGAATATCCTTGGCCGTAGTGTAGGAATGATTCGATGATGTGGATTATTTATTAAGCTGAGTCTCAGCAATAAAATATTGATTATACACTTTTAATTCGTAGAAGATAGTAGATATCATATTCTACTTGACTCTTCTAAAATACAGTTGTATGTCTTTGGCCTGTAGTGCAAAGATGAATTGTTAATGAATATCTTTGGCCGTAGTGCAAAGATGAATTTATTAGTATAATTATGAGCAGGAATTGTGATTTGGTATAACTATGATTTTTGATGTTTCAGGTGAAGATGGGCGATGAAAATTATCTTCGTCCTGGGTGCGAAGAGGAATTTAGAATCACAATTATGATTACGAGTTATTCATATGATTGTGGACAGGAATTGTTGATTGATGTTCTGAGAGATAAAACATTATTGGTGGACTTTTAATATGGAGAAGATAATAGACCTCGATGGTCTATTTGACTCTTCTAATGGATCGCTTCGTTCACCGCAACTATGGTTAAAAAGTTTTATCATCTACCATATGTTCTAAATCTCGATTTATTACATCGATGAAGGCTATTGATGATGTAAATTATCTTTAGTCATGATATTCATTCATGGGCTAGTCAGGTTTCACCTTTTTTGCTTCACAATTCCTTCCGTGTAATAAGAGTGTTGTCGTTTGCCGAGGGGATAATGGGGAATAGAACGGTGGTCGATAGTCGTTGAAGTTCTCCCTAAATAGTATGGAAATAATTTTGTTGAGAACTTTAGATAAGTGTGTCGATCAGATACGTCATTTGATATTTAATTTTGGTGAACCGAATAGGGTGAGGTGAACCCAACTTTGGAAGGATGTTTTGCCACTATCATACAAGATGTCTAATGACATACAACCTCGTGTTATCATAAGACAGGGTTGTGCACATCCACTTGCTGAGTATATCTACGAGCACTACCTATATGATCTTGGAGTTTATTTGAAATATAATTTTCACTTGGAGACAACGGAGATAATTATATGTCAAGAGAAGACTCTCCATTGGAAAGAAGATGATAGTAATATTCTTATTTTTCTTTGGGAACTTTTGGGTCAACCAAGGATAATTCTGTGGACATATGAAATCTATCATAATCTAGACGCATGGCCTCCCATGTACGAAGGTTTCCTTGAGTATTTTCCAAAGATTTTAATTTCTAAAATAATTATATATTGACTGTACCTTTATGCAAGGTACCATTGTAAGGTCTTGTGGTCAAGGCACCACGAGAGTAATATATATTTGTATTAAAACTCGCAGCTTATCTGTTGTCGTACTCTGCACGACAGTTCAACAGTTGTATAAATGAAGTTTATATTTGATTTTTATAGTGCGATATCTGGCGACTCAGAATGGGTCTTGTGGACCTATTTTGGGGGCGTCACAGAGTACATGTGTTAAGCCTTTATAATGTCTAAACATCATCAAGATTCAAGATCTAAGCTATAGAACAAGATGTCAAAGTTGTTCTTCATTTTCTGGGTTACCCAAAAATGAAGAACAGTTCGTGTAGCCTACTTTGGGCTTCCACAACTTGAAATCTTTGCAATGATTTTGTGATTTAAAGGTTTCAAATTGTAGCCAACATGTAAGAGAACATATCTAATACATAAAATCAATATAACAACAACACAATCGTAAGATCTATGCTGGTCAAACCTTGTCAGAGATCACGTTCTTGAGTTTTCTGGGTTACCCAGAAAACATAATCCGTGATCATCTGGCCTGCTTTGACCAGCCACTGATTCCAACCCGTTTAATGTTTAGGTGATATATTAGCATGAATCTACAGTCCATGTACCAAACTACAATCTAGTTACAACATCATAACCAAATAATCAAACACCTGACAGATCTGAGCCAGAACATCTTGTCAGACGTTTCTGGACACGATCTGGGTTATCCAGATTTGTAAAGTCATGGTCGGTCAACTAGGTTTGACCAGCCATAACTTTCAATCTATGCATGATCTGTCCTTGATTCAAGTTTTAGAACACAGATCTCATAGCATACTATATGTTACAACCTTAAAAACAACCAAAAACATAAACATACGAAGATCTATGAGGTATGGCATTCGGTTGTCAAACATAAATTTCCAGATTTACAGATTTTGAAAAACTTTAAATTCGTGCATCTAGATGTTATGGATCTAACAAATACAAACCCAGATCAACTATATATACTACAAACAACATGTTTAAACACTTAATCATAACATCTTACATGGCTTTAATGATCAAATTATAAATTAGGGTTATACCTTACTATGAACAAGTTCTTGATTCTAGGCTTCTGATTTGTTAATGGAGGTAGTGGGGACTTGATAATGGACTGATTTACTAAAGAAATTCGTAGGTTTGGGCTTAAGAGAGTTTGGAAATAAATGAGCAAGAATGTACACTTTTCTCTATCTATATATATATATATATATATATATATATATATATATATATATATATATATATTGGATTCAATGCATTGACTGATGATATATAGCTGAGTTGTGTTAATTTAAGTCACATGGCTGGCTGATCTAAGTTGGTTACCAACTCCAATATATGGCAAGATCCACAAGCAACTTACAATAATGCAAGAGGGGCAATATGGTCATTTGGCTTATGATTTTAATGGCACTTTAGTCAATTGTCTAACCCTTAGGGTTTGAACCTAAGTTTTTTTATTTATTTAATTTTTCTAGGATTTGATGATTAAGTTTAAAATGGAAATTTAAAGTTTCTAAAATGGAAATTAGTGTTTCCTTAATCATGCTTAGTTTCCTAATTACATAACATGGAAATTGGATTAAAATTTTACTAATTAGCATTAGAGCTTATAATCAGCAATTAGGGTTTCCAATTAGCATTAAGGGTTTTGTCATGCCATACCATAATTGACCAACCATTATCAATACGCACATACAGTACATAATTGTAGCACTTAAATATAATATCATATAATAAAATAGTTATTGAAATAATTCTAATAATCATATCATACATTATTTAAATAATACAATAATCATATTTTCATGGAAAATAAATAATAAAATATTTTTACTACAAAATTAATTTATTATAAAAATATAATTTATAATGATCAATAATTCCTTAAAAATTTTATTTGTAAATATTCATGTAATAAATAAATATTCATTTATCACATATATACATACATTTTACCTTGCACATATTCCCACCTTTATTTAAAAAAAAAAATTAGACGCAAAATTTCTTATTTAATTATATCAAAAATATTGGATTATTATAGATATAATGGCAATGAAATATGATATCTATCATAACCTAGACGCATGGCCTCCCATGTACGAAGGTTTCCTTGAGCACTTCAGATTTTAATTTCTAAAACAGTTATTGACTGTACCTTTATGTAAGGTGTCATGTGACGTACTATCCAAGGTTGGGACATGAGTCACAGTTGGTATATATTTGTATAAAAACTCACAACATATGTGTTGTTATATTTTGCACGACAATTGTAGTAATAAAGTTATAGTTATTTTCTGTACCATGTTTTTGGCGACTTAGAATAGGTTGGTTGGATTGGACCTATTTTGGGGGCATTACAAAAGCCCTTGATTAAGAGTAAAGGAATAAGAATTGGCGAATCGGGTTTCTTTGTCTACGAATAGGTTGCCCAAAAGAGGGTCTTCCGGTCGAGCCGACCGTTTCCTAACCACCGCCTTTTTCTTTCAAGGAAAAACAGAAATGCTGCGAAAGAATAGAGAAAGAACATAAAAGAGAGTCTGAAATCCAGGGAAATAGGAGGTATAGGGACCCTTGCGGGATACGCTAGTCCTTCTTGTCAGTTTGACTAGCTTTGCTTTCTTCCTACCTTGACAAAGGAATTCAAACCTACAGGAGAGACATTTAGCTATCAAAAGATAGAAAGAGAGAACTACAGGGAGGAGGCATCAAAACCTCTGGAAAGGCTTCTGCCTGTCTCCTTCTATAGTTCGTCTGTTAAGCTGATCTTACTAGCCCTGCTACTAATCTAATAATATTCCATTGGATTGCACACGTGTACCTTATTATCATAGTCCAATAAAATAATTATTCTATAATCGTTTTGTATGAAAAGCCCTAGGATAGAGCAAGCAGAGATTCTCTCAAAAAGCCATGATCGTAGATCAACCTTGAATAGGATATTCTTTGAAGAGAGTCATTGCCTCCCCCGTTCACTCCACTTGAAGCAACCTTACTAAAAAGCTAAAAGGAGTGTTTAGGCATTAGGCTTAGAGGTATGCAAGAAGTCGCTAACTCAAGAAGCTATGAGTCAAAGGGCATCCGACAACCGAAAGTTAACCCTTTCGGATAATAGGTAGCAGACTCTAGCTCTCTCTTCCGCTTCTTCGCCTGAAGCACTATTCGATTAGGAGCTATATGACTCGTGGTTATAAATCCAGAAAGTCCGGTTGGCTACATCTAGCTATCTCAAGATAACTTGTCCTTATACCACTAGAATAGATAAAATAAAGGATGGCAGCACTAGCAGGGAGGTTCACGATCCCCGCACTCACTACGCAACGTAGACTTCTTTATTGATAGTTCCTGGTAACTAATCCCATTTACTAGCTCTTCTCTGACCCCTATCATGCCTAAAGGCAAGCTAGCTACTCAAAACCATCTAGCTAATAGAATAGGACAACGGAAACATCCCATTGGGCTTAAAGTCCTTATGCAACTACCAATAAGTTAAGCAAGTGAAGCTACCATCCTAAACCTCAGAGAGATTCTGCTCTTACAAAAAAAATATAGGTATAGGACAATGGTTACGGGGTCAAAGCAACGATACCCTCTATGTCAGGAACTTATAGCCCAAGAAAAGACACCGAATAGCTCATGGATCAAGTTTGTGATTGGCGTACGGCTGGGTAGCAGGCACATCCAAAGGTGCATAACAACTTGTAATCAGGTGTCTTGTGAAATAAGAACTCCCATGGTTAAACCATTTGTGTAACTGTAGATGGCACTCGATTGATAAAAAAGACAATAGCATTGATTCTAAGCCTTTATTCTATGGGGGGCTAGGTCAGAGCTAGCATTGAATAAGAAGAAGCTTGGATTCCTCTTAGCGACTATGAACGAATGCTTTCTCATTGAACAAAAAGAATAGCCGGCCTTTGTTTTTCTTCATTACAGAAGAAAGCTGCTCTTGGCCTTTTGCTTGGCACTAGAAGAGAAAAGAAAGATCTTAGGGCTAGGCGCTAGGCCCTTTAAGCCAATTAAGAGATCAGATTTCACTTCAAGAACTAGTTCAAATAGCCCTGATCAAGCGGAAGAAATGCTTGCTCTCAGCTTTATGTTAGCAAGACTCCATTGCTATTGGACTTGGCTAGTAAGCCAAGAGGAAGAAGTCTTAACTAAGCCCAAAGGCTAGCGAATCCGACTTCAATTCTTTTGAGGAGACCCCAACCAAGGAGGCTAGCTGCTCTTTTATCCACAGCTGTCTCTCTGAGAGAGAAGGTGTGACCGATCTGCATTAGCACTTGTTGAATTGGTCTTCTGTGAGTGCAAGAAATTCGGAGTAGTGAAAATATAAGTAATAAACTGATTCAACTTATCCCAACCCAAGGGCAACCCAGCCTTTTCTTTTCAACTAGTTCAACCTGATCGACGGTGCGCGGAAAAGAATGACAGATCAAGGTGTGGTTTTTCCTCTCGGCAGAACCGGTCTTCTCTCTTACCTGTCCTATCTATAAGAAAATAAATAAATAATAAATAGTCGGCTTCTATTTTCATCAATCTTGGCGTGGGTGTCTTGCTTTGTCTTGATTCTGAATAGACATCCCGGAAATCCATCCCCTACTCTTTCTAAAGATAACGCCATCGCATTGAAGCATTGAAACTAAAGAGGAAAGGAAAGTCCGAAGTAAGGCCTAAGGCCTAACCACTGCTTTTCAGATGTAGATGAAGAGGAGGTGCCAGTCTTTGAGGTCTAGGAAAACCGATGCCATTTTTGGCTTGGTCGATCATCGAGTTAGCTCTCCTGCAAAGAGAGATTTGTCAATCCTCTCATTGTTAGGAATCGATCTAGCCGCTTATCAAATTCGTTTAGTAAGGACATCACCCAAAGCAAGTTCAAAAACTTTCCTTCCGAGATGCCTCGCTCGTGTTTGACTTATAGGGTGCTAGGCTGCTAGAGCTAATTCATCCGCATCTGTTGGTGGTTAAGCTTAGCTCGTTCATTCGACCAAGAAAAGACCGGCATTTATATTACCCAAATTTCGAAAAGAAATTTTCGTATAAAAATAGAGTTTTTTACTAGGCTTTTGAACCACAAGTTATTACAGAATCTTGCTTGAACATGAATATTGGCCCAGTAAGCAAGGCGACATTTGCGTCGATCACAGATGATCTCACTCAAACTTATCAATTCACCAATTTCCTCATTTCTTGCATCTCTGACGAAAGACCTAGAAAGACAACTTCTAAATGCAGCCTTTCTCTCCACCAGAAACCAACCATAGGTCAACCGAACCCAAGGTGCGTAGCGGGCAAAGGCCCTAAGAAAACTACTTAAAAAACAAGAACAAAGAGCCTTGCGATATTAATCGCAGGTGTGCTTTTGGTCTTAGCCCTGAATGAATCGGTTGTTCCAATACCAATGCCTGTAGTCCCGTAGTTGTCTAAGTTCAGAAAGAATAATCACTCGACTACTAGGGAAAGTGATTACATACCTTGGCAGAATAGTCATTTCATCCCAAGAACTAGATCAATGGCAGGGAACTAGGGTAAGCAAAAATGCCAGGAGAAGGACTACTTGCCTAAGCTCTCTCACTTGCTCTATCCAAAGCGTCTATCTCTAGCGAAAACTGTTAACTCTTTCATTTCTACGACCAACCGAGAGTCCCTGTGCTATGGCTCACACCCGAAATAAGGTTATTTTCTTGATCTACTTTAGCCTTGTTGAGCTTTAAAGTACTTATTGCAATTGTAACCATGCATGTGAAATAAGAAACTTCTCTTTGATCAAGCACTTGAACTTCACTTTCCAACTTGTTGGGAGTAGAGGCTTTCACCGAACCGAAACTATATCTTTCCGCTTAACTCTCGGCCTTAACTTAAAGACTTTGAGGGGTTTCAGAGGGCTTTCCACTCGCCACCGAAAGGAACTAGAAGTAACCTTTTCTCTAAGCTAAGCCATGAAAGAAACCGGAACAAAGAAAGAACAAGGATTTCATCTGGAAGCAAAAGTGCCTTTTTAAAGAATTCTAGCGATTGTAGAGGGATGGATTAAGCATTCCTTTGAACGCAATGAGAAGATCTAGTGTAGAAAGTAGCTCCTCAAGAACTCAAAGAAAGTCTCGTCCCCGCACTGGGGTTGGTTTTGAGAAGGAGAGTCTCATGGGTTGTTAACAAAGCGGCACGCAAGGAAGCAAAGATGAACCGGCTTGGGGGAATAAATAATATTAATTGGAGGTGAGTCCTTAACACCAAACTACCTTCTCTTCTAATCCTCGCCACTGAAATATGGATTTTCGTGCTCAATTCCAAGGTAAGGTTTTGAGCCAATCAAGTAAAGCAGTACAGATCCGCCTCTATTTGCCGCAGGTGATGAAGTAGTGGGAGTAAGAAAGGGTTAGTGAATGAAATTTCCTTCAAACCCGTCTGGTGTGAAATCAAGCTTTAGAGTCAACAGAGTCAAACGGTGAAACGAAATCTCTTTCATACAAATCTTATCTTATGCTTGCCCGAGAAGATAGTAAATATAAAAGCAAGGACGGGACTAGTTTTCAAGCGGAATTCAAGATTAGTCTTTCTCGCTTTCTCGCTACCGAACTTAATTGGTCGAGGAAATTCCATGTTCAAAATAAAGATGAAGCAGTCCAATCTCGAATGAGATCTTTTGGGCTCGACTCGAGAAGATCAAATGTAAGACAACAGCGCCATGTTAATGCGATCGCAAGACAAAACAAAGAAGTCGCGATCACAACATGAACAAAAAGAGGGTCTTTCATCACATTTCACGGTAAAATAAATAGACTAGTCAAATGAAAGTGGAGATTGAACGCTAGAAGGCACGAGATAGGAAGCATGAGCACGGATTATAATCGTAATGCGAGCGAAATTGTGTTCACTTCTGTGTTTTGTAGTGGGAAATGCTCCAAGGAAAGAGATTTGAAGGCGTGTAGCGCAATCAGAATGAGAGTGGGATGGGGATGTAAATAAAGGGTTACCCCTCTCCGTAGTAAATGAACCGTGCAATTTTGACTTTAAGAAACCGTAGGCCCAACGACAAGTCCTCAACAAACATAAAGACGTGAACGACCAACGGTAAGAGAAGAAAGTGAACTAGTCAAGAACTCAAACCAGAATGCGCTGAAAGGCATTGATAATCCAAGTCTTAAGTGTGACCCGGATCATCTCTAGCAATGTTATAATAATATATGGTTCTCATTTTCGAACAAAAATACCTTCTAAAGAGCTCACTTGAAGAAGATTCCAAGCTAAAGGAAGGAAGGAAAGAAGAGATGCAATGAACGCCGCAGAAATGGTATTAGTATCCGGTTGGTCGAGAACAAATGTCATAAAAATCACAGAGACGATGATGTTTTATTTGAAAAAACGGGAAAAAGATAGGAGACGATTCTCAAGAACAGGAATTTGATAGCAAGACCAAAGAGAAGAGCCTAATCGATAACAAGCCCTTTGCACCTAAGTCCCACAAAGCTTCATATGCAAGAGTTAGGATGGAGCTTTCACTAATATAAGGGGTCGCTTTGATTGAAAAGTTTCGATTCAATCAGTGCATTCTCTAACAAGAAAGATTTGAATCGGAATATCCATCTTCTCTTTCCTTTCGCACCCTTGGGAAGTCAAGCATAAGGACGTTGAGGATCCTCGATAATAAAGAAGTCTCGCTTTGAGGCTAGGCACCCAAGAGCGGATTCTTTAAAACCGTCAATATGATAAGATAAAAGAAACACTATCTCCTCTCCTTTATATTATAGTCGAGCTGATTTCATCTCCTCTCCTTCCTTAGAAGTAGGGCGAGTTACTACGTTACTTTCCAGTGAAGGAAGCGGGTCGCATTGGATCTCCGTGCTAGTGCTTGGTTATTGATGAAGAATGGAAGGTACGCTTCGGAAGGGAAAGAAATAACTCGGCCCAGAAGAAGCGTACTATCGACAGGATAACGAATTGGAACATCTCACGTGTAGCCTCCCTTTGCACGAATAGAGAGGCGCCAAAGGATGAGTGTGAGTCGCTTCACACCGTGATAGATTGATTGACTGACCGTGGAAATAGAGGTGGAATCAAGGGAAAGAATCCACCGATCGTATCGAATCAATTGGCATTTCCGGACTAGCCATACCAGTATACGTTGTGCGGCTAGCCAGGCTTTATGAAGTAAGATGACGGAGGTGAATCTCTTCCGGTCCGGTGTCTCAGTGCCAACGACCTAAGAGAGTGAAAGAGGTACCATTAAGAAGTGTGACACGAGACAGTGTCATACTAGTCAAAGGAAGGGTAGCTCTCTTCCTGGGGACCGACACCCAGAGTAGCAACCACGCCAAAAGACAATGGAAGCAACAAAGGATCTCTTAACGGTTACTTGCGGGGAATGGTGTAGCCGCATCGACACCACTAAACATGGTTACATCACTCTTTGTATTAACCAGGACTTAATCAAAATTGAAGCGATGGCCATGGTTTTAAGATTCCACGCCTCTTAAGTTTACTAACTACCTAAGAGAGCATGGTAATAAAACCAAGGCGACCGTCTCACCAAAGAATTAAGTAATCACCGGAGATCACGTATTTTATGAAGCACCGCCCCGGACATACCCTTATCCGCCGCTTCTTCGCACCACTAGGTGGTGTGAAAGAGTAAGAGAGACCAGAAGTCAAGATATCAAGCAGGCAAAGCATAAATTTGGTAACTTCGCTAAACCCAACAGAGGATACGCCGCTTTCCTCCGTCTAACTTCGTCGAATAAGCGGTGACTCAAGCTAACTATTTGGCTAAGTCGGGATCGCTACCCAAGTTGAGATCCATGGAGTCCCCTTAAAGTATGAGGGCATGGAAGACAAACCACGGGAGACACCTCAACATTCAATCACGGGGAGCAACCATAAAGCAACATAGTGCTCTCAGATGGAGCAACCGAACTCCAAGCACGAGCGGGTACTCAGAGACCTCCTCCCAATCGCTTGGCGATAAAGAGAAGGAATAATGTAGAGATATCCCGCCTTCTTCGAAGAGGCGGGCACAGATAGTAAACCCGACATAAGGGAGCACCGGATGCATGCCTTCAAGACATACACCGAGGACTCACCTGTTAAGGTGTACTACCGCCTGGTATGAGTATGCTCTAATATCTCGTTCGTGGCTAGGCCATCGGGACTACTAATCTAGTTCTATTTTAGAACGTAATCTCAGTAGAATGAGGTCTTCTAAGACCCTGCATTCACCTGATTGGTTTAACTCACAGAGGCTCATCGACGAGCAGAGAGACTACTGCTTTGAGGAGTCTTACAAGATAAAGCAACCAAGACTCACCTAAATGACGAGATGTTTCACTATCCATGGGTTGGTACACTTTCTTAACTAAGAAGGAGCCCCTATACCGTGGAGCTAGAGAAAATCCAACCATATGTTGGGATTGACCAACGATCGATGATCGAGATCCGCCTAGCGGACACCGGACCGGACAATCCGATGCTGGGGGAGGTTAACCCCCCACACCTTTTAGTTATAAAGCAACCCAAACAAGGAATCACCCTACAGCTCTGTCAGCTCGGTCTGTATGTCTTTGTATCAGTATCAGACGTTGCAGATGTTATCTCTTGATTCTTCCTTCGAAGCTAACTTCTTGATTTCATCTCTTTGCATCTCTCTTCTTTCTCATTGTTCATTTCATTTAGTCGTTTCTTTAGTGATTTGAATACTGTTTTTCCAATGTAATTTAAACTAGACAAGTCTTCAATATCAATTGGTTCACTATCCACCCAGTCACCAGAATGAAATACTGGGTTTCTCTTGTTACCCAGCTTAATCCCAAGAGTATCTATTCTTTCTTCCTCGCGGACGGTAAGATCTTTTATATTAATCTTGAATTTACGTAAATTCTTTACTGGTATTTTAGTATCTGGATTCAAGTACAGTGTATTAAATATGTCTTTTCTGACATGATCCTTCAAAGGTCCCTTGAACTTGAGTACATCTTTTTTCTCTTTTGTTTTGTAGTAATAGGATTTCGGTGCTAAAAAGTATCCTTCTAGGATAAAGTCCTCTAGCTTATTAAACTTACCTAAAGAAGAAGGAGAGACTTCTTCATCTGGTATAGGCTGACCAAGCACAACTGAGTCAGTGTCCGTGTAGTAGCTGTCCTCTCTTGAGATATAAGGGTACATATAGATCCTAGCATAGGCAGTGATCGCATCAGCTAGTTGGACAGCTGAGTTCTCCGGTGGCTTCCAATAATCTGGGCCCTTATCGGTATTGCTATGGAAGGAAATGACGTATTTGTTCTCATAAAGCAATTCACAGAATAGAATATCACTATACTTGAGCAGATGTTTTTTTTTATTTTCATCGCTGAGCTCTGTTATTGTGCTTTTAGGGTTAATGCCAAATCTACCGTATAGCGAATTCATAAGGATCTTGTACACATAGGCCATTGCATCATTCTTTTCTTTCTTTGCCTCTAACCTGCTCTCAAAGAGTGAGCTACACAAAGTCCTTGAATGGGCTTTCCTTCCTCTCAAAAAGGTAGCCTGAGATTGGGATCACAGTGTAGCCAATGTCTCTTGCATACTTTAATTCCTCACTAAAGTACACTCCAACAAATTCCCCGGTCGGAAATATGAGAGTGTTTTCCTTGTTTCGATTGGGTAAAAAGGGCTTATTGATAGTCTTCGGACATTCCACATATGCCTCAATAAAGCCAAACATGCTATCTAAGTCCATGCCCTCAAGATTTCTTTGCCAGACTGGCACACCACCAGGCATTGGAAATTCCTTCATTACAAAGGGATAGAGAGAGTTCACATCGTAGTAGTATAGGTTCTTGCCAAATGGCTTGTATGCATCTGTATGACCACCGTAGTAGGCAAGCCTTATAAAGCTGTCTTCATTCTTGTTTGGGATGTGGATTGGCCAATTAGAAGCATCGTAGTATTTCAAACGAAAGATGCTTAGAGCCAGTGAGGCAAGGGTGATCTTGCTTTCTATGTCCACCTTGAACAGCTTCCAATATATCTCTTGAGCTTTTAGCATAACACCACCCAACAGAAGAATATCCTGTTTCATATATTCTAACAATCTCTTTTTCTGAGGTTCAATATTTGTCTTACTCATATTATTATGGTCGATATTGCCTTTCCCGCCAAGTTCCGGGCATAGATTCTTAGATAGGGCATCTAGTGAGGTAGGGAGTAGATTCAAGGTGTCTCTATGCGGAATAGCATCTTCTTACCTGAATAGACAGCTATCTCGTAAACCCTATTGTTCCTCAGCAGTGTTTTGAGCTTGTAGTTCTTGTGATGACATGCTAGGTGCTTAAGCAAGATAATTCCATCGAATCTAGATAAGTTGTGGAAGTAAATTGTTAAAGGTGATTTTTCTTGTCTAACAATCATTAATATCCTTAATACAAAGTCATAAAGTACCTTAGTACTCCTTTCTTCAAATTCTTCCAAGATTATTTTGTAGTCTTCACTGAAGTAGGTATCAATCATAATCTCATTGATCTCTTTTCCTGGGCGAACCATCAGGAGACCAACTACATAAGGAGTATGAACTTGATTTATTATGATAGTCTCCATATCGGCAACAATGAATGGTTTCAGCTCTGTGCGAGATTGTTTGAGTGCTGTGATATGGGTTGGATAGCTACGATTACTATGTCGGATCTTTTTTTCTGTTAGCGGGTCGGTCTCGGTCCCGGCCTCGTAATAAGCTTCAATGATTGAATAAAGTATTCTTTGGCTCTCCTCTTCAGAGAGGGGTTGCCAATCTGTCTTTATTCCATCCATATAGACTCGGATCATGATTTTCAGGATTTGTTCTCCTTCGTAGAGCTCAGCATAATGTTTAAGAATTTTCACGATTTGACCATAGACTATTCCCTTCGGAATGCACTTTTCATCCAGATCTGTCAACGGATAGCGGGACCTAGAGTAAATGGGACCTCCACTTTGAAAGAGCGCAACATGGTAAAGGTCATTGTGAACTTCAAGTAACCTAATATGGATGGGTAAGCAAACTTGTTTAATATTTCAAAGATAGCATTAGTGAGTAGAGCGTTCTCCGTAATAATTGGGTAAGGCTCTATGAAGGAATGTGTTGCAATGATTAAACCAGGATGGGGATTATGGTATGTTGTTCGTTCCGTTATATGATAATTGGTATTATATTTTTTCATTTTTTTTAATAGTGCACGCAGTGATATGGTAAGTCTTCTTTACTTTTTAGCTGATCCTTGAATTGATTCCACTTTTTCTCATGAGCTAGCCAACCTTCCTCAACGGTTTCAAAATGACCGCATACATTACGAGTATAGTTATTGTAAGATGCCAGTATTACCGTGATCCTTTCTCCCCAAGTATCCCTCATCTTCTTGCTTATGTTCTCAGGTACATTTTTTTCTAAGAAATATTTAAGTATATCTTGTGGGATTACACCTTTGGTAAAAGGAGGGATTTCATATTCATTCATTTTGAGGTAAGGTTTAATAACATTCATATAGATGAACTCGTTGATGATTGAAAGTGGTGGTCCCATTTCACAAATGATATGGCTATATATTCGAGTTATATTATAGCAATATTGAGGAGTTGTTATAAAGTTGTCGTGTACTGAGTATATTGGCGCTTTTATACTAAGCATCGATATTACAATATTCATAGCAATTAGGGCATCTTTCTGATGGATGAAGTTGACGAAGGTAGAGATTTTTGTCTTCCTACGATCTCTCTTAGAAGAAGAAACTCTTAGTGTCACCCGACGCCTCTTCTTATGATGTTGATCATATACCCATATATTTATAGCATCCATTTTCATATAATCCTGTACCGTGGTATAGTAAGGGATTTTATAGAAAACAGGGCAATCCCTAGCTGATGCGATCCAGCCTATATTACGGATCAACCGGATCAGGCATTCCATGCCAGGATATTTCATCCTCCAGAACTTAAAGCAGACAGAGGCAACTTCGAAGCATTCCTTATGAGTTATGTAGTGAGAGAGATTGTCTTTTAGATCGCTGGCAGTGCTCATTAAAGTTTTACCATATATAAGTGGCATAAAAAGATACCTTTGACTAGCTTACGAGTGAGGTGCTCGCAAACAACCGTTGATAGATTCTTATTCTCAAGTTCTGTTATCATGAAATCCTTGAGCTCTTCGAGCAAGAATGAATAAACATCTTGGATTTTATTATCATCTGATGGGATGAGATTCGTTCTCTTAGCCAGGGTATTATCCAACAAAAAGTAACTCATGATCTGATATGCACTAGCTGAGGCAACTTGCGTAATAGGGAGGCTAGACAGTAAGCTCAATTTCTTTTCGGCAAATAGATATCCTGTTAGATGAGCGAGGAACTGAAAGGGGCGTTTTGCATCCCGAGCATCCTCGATAAGATCCTTAATAGAAATTGGTTTACTAATAATCTCCAGTAGGCATTCCCGAGACCAAATGCCAGCTTCATTGTCAGAGACGAAAGACTTGTAATGGAAGGCAATTGATTCCATATATCTATTGAAAATGTTTTCACTAGATTCGTCACTAGATTTGCTATCCGCAAAGACGATCATGCTTCTTGCTAGATCACGCTCGTGGAAATGCAAGACCCCACTGCGGTAGATTCGACCTCGGAAGTCGAGAAAAGCTGGCAAATAAAATTGATAACCATCGTAGGCATTAGCCAGATTTATAATCAATCTCTCATAACGAGAACGCTGTATGTTTTTAGATAAAGTATTTAATAAATGGCTATAGTTAAAGAATTTTCTAATAACCTCATCCTTCATGTGAGATTCTCTAAGTAAGGTTGATACCTCTAGGAGGTTCATTGAGGCAAGAAATCTGGGCATGAGATACCCATTTTCCACAAATACCTCCTCATTTTCTTTAAGACATTTTAACCAACAACTGTTGATTTCAAAGGGCTGACTCTGCAGCTGGTTCATTACAGCACACAGGTTCTCGTAATTATTATCACTTCCATCTCCAAAATCCAGATAAAAATTATTAAGGTCACTGGAACTTAACAGGCGGTAACGGTCATACATTTCCCCTGATGGTGTACTTAAGTAACCACCAGATATATTGGACATGGTTCTAGGGGGTTGATCGCTGGCAATCTTCCAATCTAGAGGTTTGCATACCATAGGCAGGTTCAGCTTGATCGGTAGTAATGAGATATCAAAGTTGCAGACAACGTACAGATGGTTTGGAAGAAAATAAGATCCTTGCTTATTCTGCATTCGAGCAGTACCGCTCAAATTATGCGTTAAAGTGATCAATCCCCTTTTATCCATGAATTCAACTAAGCATGCACCGATGGGATACAACTTCATTAATTTAGATTTTTTACTATCCTTAACAGACATCTTCGCATTAGAAACACCATTAGTGGCAATTGAGAACGGTATTTTACACCTGCGTGATTTAAAAAAGGATGCCTGTCTCTGGACACTAGACTCTAGTTGTTCTATCAAAGTAGCAACACGAATTATTGATTTGGATTCTTCATTGTTAAAAAGCATTCCTAGTACATGAACTATTATGGCTTCAATAGTATATTGACCGAACTCTGAAATCATTTCGTCTATGGAATCCATTCCGTGTAACTTTCTCTTTAGAAAATCCTTTGCATTATCCTTATCATGCTTTATTAATATTTTAATTAGGTTGGGTATTGTCTTAAACTCTGATTCCTCATCGAACAACATGGTATGGTCCTCAATCTTTAGTTGGATCTTTTTTAATTCCTCTTCTGATAATGGTAACCTTTTTTTAGTATCATGCAAAATATCGAAGACTTCTTGCTTATACTGTTCTGATTTAGTAGTACCACTTTTCTTCTTCTTGGTTGTCTTTTTCGCTTTCTTTTTACTATCTGCCTCACGTGGACAATCATCTTTCTGAAGGGATGAATCTTCACCGGTACTATCATCTTGGTTCTGGGATGAATCTTCATTCTTGGTATCATCCTCCCCATTTATGATTGATTTAGTCTTGTACTGAAGCTGATCCAAATATGTCCTGTAAAACTCAGTCCAAAACTGTATTAACACCAATTTAATATCTCCTGGAGTATTACCAAAAGAGTTCTCTAACCATTTAGTAGTAAGTTTGATCATTTGTGTTTTATATTTCTGTTGTTTTGTTTTTCCATATTCTAGCAATACCTTGGATTTCCCTTCAAAGCCAATTCCTTCTTCCTCAACATTCATCTTATCAGGTAGATCGACCGTACATGTCAACTATATTTACAGGTACATGTCTACACCTAATTTCGATTCTTGTCTACCGGATATAGAGTAGAACAGGAATCTAGTTTAATTTCGATTCCTGTCTACCGTAGAAAGGGTAGAGCGGGAATCTATTTGAATTTCGATTCCTGTCTACCGGAGAATAGGAAAGACTATAATTGAAGTTGTCACTACCCTGGATTATATTTATACTTTTATGACTTACCCTACAGCTATGAGAGGATCGGAGGACTACACTTATGCTTTGAACATACTGACCCGAGAGGGAACGACATTGAATAGTGCTTAGCATTGCATAGTTGTCACTACCCAAAGATCTATGAACTCAGCCCATGCTTGACTAGCTGCGGATGAACGACCAAATGACATTCCTTCACGTCCCACATTTCTTTTGAGTATTTCACATTTACGATGAAATTTATGAAGATTGACCCGCTGTTTGTTATTCCGCACATCCTGCCTGATTCACTAATTCGTGGGAAGAGACCAAACTCTTCCTAGATTTCTCGAGATACCTTCTTACGAAGTTTCGTTATAGCATCTAGAACTTCCTCTTGTTTAGGTGGGCTGCCCGACAAATAGACATCCACATGAATTTGCTTATCGACTCCCCGATAAGAATCGGTACTGAATGAAGATCCTCCTGTAATAGTAAAGGTCCCCATAGCAATGAAAACTTTTTGTTCAGGCATTAGTTCATAGTTTATCAATCACTAAAGAAGGAGCCATTATCATTGTGCCTATCTATTTTTATTATGGCCGAGAGCTTTCAGTTTTAGAAGGTAAAATGAGGTCGACTTGCCTAGGACTCGATCTTGGTACCAGTCCATAACGATCAAAGTAGAATCGCGAACCTATATAATGTAATAAAGCAAATTCAATGAAGTAACAACTGGTACCATAGAGAGGCGGCCATAAACTGGAAAGTCTTGACCCATTCGATGTAGTTGAAATAACTGACATTTTTCTTGTTCGGTCAAGTAAGGGAAATACCATTGAATTCAAACTTTCTCAATGGGAGATTTTCCTTCTTTTTTTCTCTGAATATTCAGGAGTTAAGACCATTCCAATGCTCCTTTTCGCCATGCATAAACTGAAGAACAGGATATAAGCAAGCACGAAAATAAAAGCTTATATAAATAAGGAAGGGCAATACATTTAAACTCATTGCCCATGGATAAAGACCCTTTGGACATCAAAAACAATAGTCATAGCGGATTATAAATTGTAACCTCCCCATTGTTTCTATCTCCGATTCATAACTAGAACATGTAGCCGATAATGGATACGGATATATAGAAAGTGTGCAGTGAGGGAACAACTTCTTTCTCAAAGTCAAGTTTCTCCCTTCTTGCTTTAGTATTTCTTTTCATTTTGATAGAAGTAGGTGCTTGCAGGGTATAGGAAGATTTTACGGAGGAGCACATCCATCGGCAAATGCGGATGGAGTAGCGGATCAAAAATCCGGAAGCAAAGCAGGGGTGGGAGGATCATCTGACCCTAGCATGATCCTATACCGGACCAAGCTGATAGAGAAGGTTGGACCAATCGAGGGAGGGAGTGAGGCTTTCAATCGAAAAAGCTCCTTAACAGGGTTCGATATCGCCTAAATGAAAAAGGAAGCAGCCCTTTCTATATGTGCAGGCTCGCGAGAAAGTCTTTGGTCCAAGTTGCTCGAAAGGCTCGAAAGGCTTTATCTTCCATGGATCACTAATCCACCACTATCCATTCGAACTTTGACAATAGGAAGATAGCTCTCCCCTCTCGCTCCCTCCAATAGATATCCTAACGCTCCACAAGCATAAACATCAATACCGATGCGAGCTACTCGCTGGATTTTATCTATATTTACGTAACTGGATCTGTCACTGGTTAGATTTTGTTCCGTCCAAGTTGCTCTGCATTAGGGTCTCATTCTTTTGGAATAGATGATCCACCAGAGGTTGTGTTGCTCTTTCACATGCTCTTTATGCTGATGATGTGTTTCTTTTTTGTTTTTGAAAGCGGTCAAGCGATAGGACTTTGGAATGGATGTCGATAGAGATTCAACCCCAGCTCTGCTCTTATTGCTAGCTCTTTTCCTTTTTGCCTGGCACTGAAGAAGAAAGATCAGATGCGGGAGATTCTTGAACAAGAGATTAGTCTTCGTCTTTTACGGATGAAAGCGCTATGTCTCCTGACCGGGGGAAGGAATTGAATTAATAAAAAGAAGATGATTCTAGTCCTCCTGCCCTTATTTGACTCACAACCTTCTTCCTATTCCTTATACAATTCCAGAATCCTTAACCTTGGATGTGCCAAATCCTAAGGGCAATTCCCTAGTAGAGGAATACCTCAAGCCATACTTTCTATCTGATTGGAGATCCTTGTTATTTGATTCACAACCTGACTGATGTGCCAGATGTGAAAAATATATAAATCTATCTCGATCCTTTCGGGAATTCCATAAATATTCTTCCTCCTTGGGTGGGAAAGAGCACGGAGCGTTATTGTCTTTTATTATGTAAGAGCCAGTTTATCTTTCGATGGCGTAGGCTAATTCTGAGCCATATATGGGGTCAGTGTAGGGGTAACATTAAGAGTGGTAGTCCCCAGTGGTTTTCTAGTCCAAGAGAGTCTTTCCTCAAGTCTAATAGGTTCACGGGCAAAGGCAAGACAGTGTCTCTCCCAAACCTGAAGTCTCTCATAAGCCAAAGATAGGAAAGAGTCTATTAGAGTAACATAGATAAGGAGTCTCTTTTTAGCCAGGTTTCTGTCGATTCAATTGAGAACATCACAGCTGATACGACAAGACCAGACTCAGCAACAACATCGCATTCAATAGCAGTTGTCCTTTCTTATACTCTTACTGCTCGTACAAAAACAATGCCTTGAGGAATCTGTGCATCTCCCGGTTTAGCCGTAAAACACAAACAATCCATTGATTGATGTCAGAGCACTTGAAGGTGAGAGTTTTCTCGCGGAATATTAAGGTTCGCATCGCAGAATCCACAGGCCGTGTTATCGCCTTTCGGTTTTTTGATGTTATAACTGATTGAATGGGATAGAATGGTGTTAGCAGTAACATTAGTCTTAGTGAGTGCCATTGGTTCCGATTCTCCGAATATTTGGTTAAGAGAGAATGTGACTCTATGTCTTACGTGATTACTCCGATTGACGTTCCTTCTTACAGGGCACGAGATGGGAGGAAGAAAGGAAGAGCTAATCTTTTGACGCTACGATCTTACTTCTCTTATGAATATGAAATTACCGCTTTCACCCCTTTCAAAGGTGAAGGTAGCTCTATCGCTTTTTACCGTACTGCCTCAATTACCTCCTTAACTTAAAGAAGAAGGGGAGCTAGCGGATGAGCTAAGCAGGAGACATTTTGACTAGAAGGTGCCTATCCTTAAACCACCTTCTATAAGAAAAGTATAAGCCTTAAACCCTTGAAGGAATTAGCTTACAATACTCGATTTAATGATTACCCGATCTAGAGTAGCCTTCTCTCAATCACTTCTTTTGAGGAAACCCGATCTAATTGGCATAAGAATTTGATAACGCGAGAAAGCAACTCCTTGAACAAGGAAGGCAGGCACGGAAAGGAAGACTTGAATTAGCAATTCTCTTTCTTCGATGGTTGAGTCGTAAGGCCGCATCTGATTGTCCTTCTTCAGATTGAGATTCTATTATCGATGCTTTGAATAGCCCCAGTCAAGCTCTGTCTTCTCTTATGAGATCTCCGAACCCTTTCAAAGAGCGGTGTCGTACTTTATTTATGTTGATTGATACCCAAGTGTCACTGAACTCACTTAAGCCGACTTGGCAGCTATTTCTTCTTTCTTCCTCTGTCTGTGTCCCAATCTTACTCTAAAGCCTTTCTTTCATAGCGTCCCTTAGGGCCCAGTAGAAAATCCCATGTTGAATTCCTCCTCTTTCACGGCACCAAATCCATCCAAAGAAAAGATGGATCGAATTGGACTCTTTTGGAGAATTCCATTAATACTTGATAACACATCATGATCGCACACTCCAAACCCTCACCCACCAAAGCCCTTTGACTAAGACTCACTTTTGACTCGCAGACTTTGTCATCAAGATCGCCAAGATAAAGAATCCGAACATGGGGGAGAACCGCTTCGTGAAGAGAAAAGCGCCCACCGAAGTTGGTCGCAGGTTTATAGCCCTCATGAAAGAAAGCAAATGCAAGCGGCCTCTTACCTTTCGAAATAGGGATTCACGCGTAATTCAATTCAAGAAAGATAGGTGCTTCCCAGAGCTATCTTATCTGTCTTAAAAACGAGCAACAAGGGAGCCCTCATCCACCCATAGGTTATATATAAAAAAGAGGATTTGCTTTTTGGCCCACTCTTCTTAGTTCCCATTGGGATATGCTGCCGATTTCCCTCTCAGCTGTGATAAGGAGTTGTTGGTATTTAGCCAACGCTTGCCCCTCTAAGCTCCTCAATAGATTGGAATCAGGAGTACCTGCCTTTTGTTATATTTCATGGTTAAAACACGGGGAAAGGATCAGCAGCAAAACCAACCGTCTAAGCCTAAGCTGATTTGGCTAAACAAGAGAGAAAGGGCTTCTTCTTCCTCTTAGAGGGTGAATCGCTTCCTTAACCCATTCCCTTACTAAAGGACCAAGAGCTAGCCACAAGAGCTATACCATTCACAGCGAAACAAGAATGAAGAGTTGAGTTGCGGGAAGGGCAAAAAGAGAAGAACTAGCGACTCTAACTAAGATAATACTGTCCACGCTCAAGCTATAAGTCAAGTAGTAAAGCAGCAAAGACCTCTTACTATGCTCCTGCCATTATCCCTATAGTTTCAGTGCTAGTTCTCAGTGATCCAGTTATAGAATGCTAGTTTTCTTACATGGAGTTCCCTTGGTTTAATTCTTGTATTAAGTGATAGTTCTGGGCGTCTTGGTATTGGATCCGCTTTTCTCTCGTGCTCTTCTGGGCAGTACAAAGAAATTCGGAATGAGCGCACTGACAGACAACATAGAAAACTCATCCACTTGTCACTATTATGAGCTTTCCACGCTGCCTCCGAGATAGTTGGCACACATGGTCAGAAGCTCCAGGCCTCCTTGGCATAAGCATTTGCCAAATTCTTCGGCCATACCCTTGGCTCCCGCTAGGGCGACCTCTTTAACAGGGCCCTACTCTATAAGGCGACGGCTCGGGTTGTTGTCTTCCTTGCCCTCTATAAGCCAGCAAGAGCTCAAGAAGAAGGTGCATGTAGGTAATTCGTTCTACCAGTCTTTAAATAGAATCCCCTGCTGGAAGGAATCAATGAATGAAATCAGTCCAGTCGATTGTAGCCCTCATTGTACACAATAGATGACGCGACACCTGGTATTGACATAAATGAAGAAAGACTTCAGGGAGTAAACGTCATTCATTGGGAAGGCGACCTCACATATGTTGTTAGATAAGAGGCAGGTGGAATGGAGCTCATCTTAAGTCAGAGTTCGCTTTTTAATAAGCTCGCACATCTGAAGAGGTTGAGGAAGAGGAAGGCTTGAAAAGGGATCAAACATATTGAGGAGAAGCTTTCACAAAGGTTGAACCTTAAGTGAGCTACGGATCATAACTTCCTTATTCAAATTTCGAAGCGAGAAGCGAGTGTTCAAACTTAACCACTGAAGACTAGCCCTTGATTGCAAAGACCTGAATCGAGGTCTCCAAGCATGGTAGAGAGAGAAGCTCTTCCTTCTCTCAAGGAACCCCCCCCCCCCCCCCTCCCCCCCCTCCCGTCCAACCTAGCACCCAGATTACCTCTACTTCCTGCTGCCCACCCGTTCTCACGGATCTGATCTAGGTGTTTTGGGTGGATTTGGGATCTTTGCTTGGGTTGTTTTAGCTCCCCCGCCTCCTTTTCTTTCATTTGGCCCACCTAGTTCTCCTCCCTCCCTTCTCCTCCTCTTCGGCCCACCATTTCTCCTTTGGTCCTTGGAGTTATGATCTGTAGTGGGGTTGTTTGGGGCTAAGGCTTTGGAGTCTAGGATCTAGATGTCTGACTGGGGTTGGGGATCTTTATGTGTTGGGTTGGGTTTTGGTGGTGTTGCTTCGGATTCCCTCTGATATCCGGCTATCCTTGGCAGTCCATCCTTTCATCTTTTGACTTCACTTCTTTTAGCCTTCCATACTCTCTGTCCTTCTACTCCCAATCCGGCCCACCAACTCGTCATGCTCTTTTTTCACCTTTCTCCTCTGTTCTTTATGGTTTTACCGGCAGCCATTTGGAACATTACGAACAGCTTCTTTTCCAACTGATCTTTTACCAATTCCGAGGGTTTTGATGGTTGTGGTCGTCTACGTTCTGCCTAGTAGGGGGAGTTTTGGGTGGTTTGGCATGTCGTTTTGATCTTGTTTGGGAGTTCCTAATGGAGGCTGGCTTCGGTTTGGTCGGTTTCGTTAAAGAGTATGTCCCTTGATGTTGGGTTTTCTGTCTTGTTTTGTCCGATTATGTTATATTACCGGAATCTGTGGTGGTGTTCTAATCTAGGTTCATGTGTTGTTTATTGCTCATCCTGTACATGATCAGATTTGTGCTCCTTGGCTGGATTTCGTGGCTGCTGCCGACATCCTTGAACTCCAACCGGTGGTTTCTACTGTAGTCTGACATCTTTGGCAGGTGCAGGCTCTTGATTTTGGGCTGACTACTGATGTTGGGGTTCCTCGGGCCACGTGATTCAAATTTTGAATGTTGGATTTTGATTGTATGGATGGGACCCACAGTTAGTCAGTTGGGTGCATATTCTGTCACAGATCACGCGGACTTGTGTTCTACTGCTGCCAGATTTGTTTTTTGAATTGTGTACTTACATGGGCTGATGTTATTTGGATTTTGGGCGGTGAAAGAATGGGCTTGGTTCCGCTTAGGGGCCCTTTGTTTATCCAGATGACTTGGCCTTATTTAGTCATTTTCTGGCTAATCTGGATGGTAGGATATTATAACTAACTATCTCTTTTGATGGGATAAATAAGGTTTTGGTCATTGTACGGGATCCGGTTTTCATTGTAGTTATCGAAACTTTTTTTTATCTGATCGAATAAGCGTCTTTCAAAAATACAAAATAGTCATTTCTGCCCGATTTTGTCAAAAGCGTTAGGAATCTTGTTGATCTTGAAGTTGATTGACTTTTTCTTTGACGTGTGGAAACAAAAAAAGACAAATTAGCGGATTATTATAGCACAAATGACCAAAACTATTAACTACTTCACCTAAACAATTTCAAAACTAATAATAATAATAATACTAATAATTTCAAAATAATAATAATAAAAAAATGTTAATTTTAAAATTTTAAAAACGTTAATTTTAAAAAATTTAAAAAACGTTAATTTTCTAAAAAATTTTAAAAACGTTACTTTTCTAAAAAAATTAAAAAATTTTGTTTTTATAAAATTAACGCTTTTTAAAAAAAATGTATTTTTTAAAAAATTGAATTTTATAAAATGCAGTTTAAAATTAAAAAATTTCATTTAAAAAATTTTAAAAAATTAACGTTTTTAAACCGATTTTTAAAATTAACGCTTTTTAAAAATTTATTATTTTTTAAAAAATTAACATTTTTAAACTGCTTTTTAAAATTTATTAAAAAAAATTAACGCTTTTTTAAAAATTTAAAAAATTACTTTTAAATTTTTTTTTTAAACTATTTAAAAATTAATGTTTAAACTGTTTAAAAATTTTAAAAATTAATGTTTTTAAACTGCTTTTTAAAAATTAACGTTTTAAACTGCTTTTTTTAAAAAAATTAATGTTTTTAAACTTTTTTTAAAAATTAATGTTTTTAAACATTTAAAAATTAATGTTTAAAAAAATTTAAATGTAATTTTTTAATTTTAAACAGCTTTTTAAAATTCAATTTTTTAAAAAAGTCTGCTTTTTCTAAAAAACGTTAATTTTTATAAAGATGTAATTTTTTAATTTTTAAAAACGTTAATTTGTTTTTAAACCTAACTAATATTTTTTAAAAACCTGTTTTTTTAAAAATGTTAATTTTTATAAAAAGCAGAAAATTTTAAATTTTTTTAGAAAATTAACGTTTTTAATTTTTTTAGAAATTTAAAGTTTTTAATTTTTTAGAAAAATAATGTTTTCAATTTTTTTAGAAAAGTAACGCTTTTTTAATTTTTTTAGAAAAGTAACGTTTTTAAATTTTTTTTTAGAAAATTAACTTTTTAAATTTTTAAAATTAACATTTTTTATTATTATTATTTTGAAATTATTAGTATTATTATTATTATTATTATTAGTTTTGGAATTGTTTAGGTGAAGTAGTTAATAGTTTTGGTCATTCATGCTATAATAATCCTCCCTGCTTGTTTTTTGTGTTCCACGTCAAAGAAAAAGTCAAGTCAACTTGCATAACAAGATTCCTAACGTTTTTTGGACTAAAATCTGATTTTGAGTGACCATTTTGTAAATTTTTAAAGTATGCTTATTCGATCAGAACAAAAAAGTTTTTCAGAACCACAATGAAAACCAGACCAAAACCTTATTTATCCCCTCTTTTGATAATTAGGATGTTTCTTTTACCTAGGCCTCGGGTCGTGAGGAAATATGTAATTAGGTTAGGTAATTTGTTTCCTAGACTTTTCTAGGTGTTTTAGCCCTCTCGGGAGAAGAGGACTATGATGTGATCTTCATTGTAATATCTTTTTTGCGATTTAATATACAAACAAATTTAGCAACAAAAAAAAAGACTAGCCCTTGAAACCTTTGGTTTGGGTGCCCTTTTTTTTATTATTGGATGGACAAAGTATACAACATATACATTCACCGATTCTGACTAGCCCAACCCCTTCTTTGTGGTTCTTCTTGTTCATTTAAATCCGCGTTGTTACTAGTTTTATCAGTACCTTGAGTTGATCTACCAAGGCTATAAGTTCTTTCTTTCATTCCTTTGCCGAGCTACGGATCCAGGAGCTTCACCTTGGCGCTACTATTTGCTATAACAAGGAACAAGCTAAAACGCTGGCCTTTGAGATCGAACTCGATGCCTCACCGACGCAAATTCTTCTCGCACATCGTTTTCTTGTTTCGACCCCCCTCGAACTCTTCTTGAAGATCTCGCTAATGATCGTGACATTTAATAGTCGTTTTTTTCGAGTAGATATGGAAGATCACCATTTCTCACTTCTGGATATTCATATTCTCTTTTCGAGCCTCGAAATGATCAAGATTCGTAGTATATCATCCATATTTACCTACCTTGCTTGAAAGGGGAAATCCTCTTCTTCCGAAAGCTATGGTTTCATAATTGTAATTTCTTTGAAACAACAACATATGTCTCCGCTTTTCTTATACTTCACGGCTCATCACGCTTACTGAGACGAGGTTAAGCCTCTGGTCCGGAGAAAAACCCTAGAAGAAAGAGGAAAGCTTGCTTAGTAGTCATCAACTCCGTAGTCGAACCTCGACTTTCCCTGAAGCTTATTTATACCTATACCTTGTAACCTCAGATTACGCCTCTTTAGTTCACCCGGTTCCTTCTATTTAGATTCTTTATTCAAACTTGATTGACGAGAACTCTTTATTCACCTTCTTCTCTATCTTTACGGACGGATATAGTTGGGTCGGATATCGCCCATCGACCCATTCTCTTTCTCTTCAACCTTTGAGTAGACCATAAAGCGGATCGAGACTGGGTTTTCCCCTCATCACGCTCCAACCAAATTCGTGAATGAGCTAGTCTTCGCTTTCCTGGGTTCACTAGAAATGCCATCTATCGCACTGGATTTCATCACTTCAAACACTATAAGTAAGCCACTTAGAGTTCCCTATTTACCGACTTTGATAACTTGAAAGCAAAGGTGAAGATTCCATCTTAGCCAAGGACCCCACTAACCCGCTAAAAGATCTCATCCCCCCTTCATCTTGACTGAGGTGAATTGGGTCTATCGTAACTTAACTCTTTTGTTAAAGTTATCCAAGAAATGAATTTCGTGGAATAGGAATAGCTCATTTGAATGCCGACACTCTTCTCTTCTACGTCAGCCTTCGAGCCGAACCCATTTTGAGTCGATAATTCCATAATTCCAGCATCCCTCGCCCGTTGACTTGGTTCATAAAATCCTTCAATCTCGTACCTAGCTTTTTCAAAGCCAAATCCCAGGTTTTAATCCCTCAAAACTCATTATATTGCCATTCTCGTACCAACAATTGGGGTTTATTATGTATAACGTACCCCCCCAATCTCGTAGTACTACACTTGGCCATCTAGGATCAATCCTTCCTGGACCAGGTCTTATCACTTCGACTTGTTAGCGTTCTGTTCTGGGAGCCCGTAGAAAGAAAGTCTTAGTCACGGTAGTGCGATAAGTGTAATGCTTTGTTTTTTATGTGAATATAGTGGTTGCGGTGGCACCAAAGCACCATAGGAAACATTCTCGTCTTTTATTAATGATTTTCCCCGTTTGAGAAGTAACCTCCTTCCGTTAGTGTAATTAGTTAAGGAGTGCTCCTTTATTCGTTAGCTTTGATTCCGAGTGTGTAAGAAGCTCTTTCCTAGGCAATCGCTGCAATCATTTCATAGATGTATCTATTTCTTTGAGTGTAGTATGCCTGGCAGGAGCCCTGAATGTGTCTCTTGTAGCTGATGTATTCCGTTGTAATGGTAGTCTTTCTTTCTGCTCTATGCCCCATTAGGAGGATGCTTTAAGCAACTTCTTCTCAAAGGGATTAGGCAAAAGAAGAAGTTTATGCTTGCCTTGCTGACTCTGATATTTCTTAGAAAAGTGGGCACTATACTAAAGATTAGCTTAAGGTAGAAGAAGCATTCCCGACTCAAGCACGCTTTCCCTAGGGGAGTGAAGGTTCGATGTAGTTGAGAGTAAAAGATCGGGGCTAAGGAGGGCTTTTCTCACTCGAAAAGTATAAAACTCTTGCATTGATTCAGCACTTTTTTTCGGTGGTGGATTAAGCCTCGACTCCGGTGGCGTCCGTCTGATGAGTTTCAGCTCAGATCTTCCTCATGGGGGTAAAAGGAAAGTCATGAGAAAGAACATAAAAACACATTGGTGGTGGTGCACGAACTCGTTGGTTTGGATGCTTTATCGATTGACTGAGCGAAAGAGATAGGATAAATCAAAAACAATCGCTTTTCTTTATCTGCGTCTCTTGATTCAAAGGTCTCGCTTACTTACGTTTATGCTACCGCTTTAAGCATATTCTTTTTCATGACCGAACTTCCCACACACATGACTTAGGGCCTGCAGCTCCTCCTCAAGCGAGAACATGGATCGAAAAAGGGGCCGCCCAGAAACATAGCCTCATGGGTGTTTGCACTTATGAGTTAGTACAAGAGTGGAAAGCAAATACTACTCTCGATTGAGCCCACTTTATTCTAGTACTAGTTAGTATAATTATAAGAAAATGGAATAATAATAAATATTAGTAATAATAATTATAAGAATAGTCTCTGTCGAGCCTTATTTAGACGCTGAGCCTCTCTCGTCGAAGTCGACCTCACTCACCGCATCGCTTGACCTTCTTGATCGCCATCGCCAGTTGAAAAGCAAAGAAAGAGAGTTTCGCCATCGTTGGGAAGGGGCACTGTCCTTTTGCATATAGCACTCCATCCTCTCCCACAGGAAATGCCATCGATCAATTGAAGAACGACGCGAAAGCGACCACTCTTTCTTTCCTTTTTTCTCTGTTGGATCGAGAAAGTCTTGTTTCGTAACAAGAATAAGTAAGAGAATAGAATCTTTTGCACCGGGTAACTAATGGATTGACCCACGCCATGCCATTTGAACCCCCAAACTTGTGATATAGCCCTTGGAAACAAAGGCGTGAGGCCTCTGGCGCATAAAGATTTCTCATAGGCCGGGCACACATAATTTGAAGGCGGCAAAAGCATCGTCGACATCAAAGGTATAGGGGCCAAGCCAATTACCCTAGCGAGCGAGCCTTTGGATTGGAATTTTCTACTTCTACCCCTTCATGCCCAACCACCCTTGGTTTTGTTGTCGAAAGGTGTCTGCTCTTCACGCCTTTGCTTTTTAGTCTAGTCAAGTCATCTTCTTAAGATAAGATTCGACATCTTGGTTGTTGATTCGATTCGCGCGTCTTTCTTCGTCTGTTTTTTGACTTTTTGCCGTAGTTACTATACCTCCTCTCACTTTACCTTGCTCGATTGCCCTCTTCCATGCTCAGCTCGACGTAGAAAACCTTATTTCAAAGGTCGTCCGTCGCAAGCGCTTTAGCTAAGCAATCTAGTCCGAGGGTGCAAAGGCAGCCAGAGAATGGGTTGGCCAATGCCTATTGATAATACCCATGACTTTTACCAATACCAAAGCGAGCTTGTTGAAATCGTTTAGTTCGCTTCACGTCTTGGTTGACTCACTGGGTCTCCCAAGGCATGTTAATTACAAATGTAGTAGGATGGATAAGGGTCTCATTATGAAGGAAAGCCTTTCTTTATAGTCAAAAAGGAATCGAAGAAGGTGACAAAGTAGAAGAATAAGACGAAGCGAGGAAGACGAAGACACGAAAGGGCACAAATGGGAGAAAGGGCACTAACATCTGGCAAAGATCATTACATCGCCCTCCTCGCTCTTGAGAGGATGTAATACGATTTTGATCGAAAGGTGAGGCTCGGAACAAGTGAGAGTGATGATGAAGGTCTGTAGATCGACTCTGCTAAGGAGAGACAAGCTTAGAGTCCATACGAAGAGCATAGAGAACATAATTATCATCTATATTTCTCGCTTTCGGGGCTATCGGCTATCGAAGAAAGCTATGTCAACCCGATGACAACGAGAGAAAAGTGAGGTTACCTTACTCTTACGTAAGCTCAGTCAAGTTGGTTAGTCTTTCTACCCGTCATTCATTTCGTGGGTGAGTGGGTGATTATACATACTTGCTCATGGTGGTGGGTGGGTACTTGTATTGATGATCCCATTGAGGAGAGTCGGTTACCACGGATCTCATGTTATAAGGGTTCATCCACCCACGCATACACCAATGATTTATGGAAAAACCATATAGTATAAATAAAAAAGGTTTCCTCCCTAAAACTACAAATAAGCCGATTCATTCCTTAGTTGGATCCACCAAGAGATTGGAGCAAGAACTCTTTTAACCACCTTGCTTCCGACATCCGCCTGGTAGCGATCTACTGTGTGGAAACTCCAATCGGAAAGTAAGAACGCAGTGCTAAGGTAGTTGTTCGTATTAAGTGCCGTTGATCGGAGAATTATCTCCTTAGTGATGTAACACCTTTCGGATCAATTCTCTAAAGCAAGACGAGTATCACTTTCTTTTTTCTCGTCGAAAGCTTTCCACGAGGGTCCGAAATAACCGTTTGTCAGACGACTTCTCTTACGATGTTTCTTAGCATCCGAGCTATTTGGATTTCCCTTCATTTATTCTATCCCCGAGCCCGAGGAAAGCCGAAAGCCTTACCTACCTACTAGCTAGGGTTTCGATTTCGTTAGCATCAAGCGCAACAAAAGAAAAGAAAAGAAAAGCCATTTCTTGAGTCTATAGCTCAAGAAGAAATTCACTTATTTTGAATGGCCAAGTGGTTTAAGGTTTAAGACATTAATGCCGTTTCGCACCATAATATTGATAGATTCCTAAAACTATTCCATAGTGGCTTAGGCGACCTTCTAGCTAGACCTTGAGAGACTGTCAAGAGATTCTCTTGAAGACCGGATCACCACCACCGCTTCACTTACGCTTTCAATCTCTACGAAAACTACTTTGTTATTTACTAGATTTTCATTTCGTAATTAAGTGGGATGGCCGAGGTGAGTAACTCTTCTCTTATATTCACCGGCGTGAATGTGAAGGATCTCTCTTGTAGTATTGTGTAAGTCATAGTGTTGGTCGATGGCGTCGCGACTAGAAGGGAAGTCATGCCCGACAAGGTTCATTTGAACCAAGAATGCTGAGGAAGAAGTGCTGAGAATAACCTAAGGCCGCCCTCTAACACGGTAAATTTAAATGTAAACAGGGGTGGTTCGGACGGGTGGTAAGACAACTAGTAGTTTGCTTTGAATCCTCCCAGAGCAATCTCATGAACAATCTTTAACATGGCTCGAGGCAGATGTTGGGTAAAATCTAATTACGCACAACACGCAAGTATACGTGGTCAACAAGTAATAAAGTGATAAGTTGAGTATCGTTCCCACAGAGAATTATTTAATAAAAATCACCAAGTACTAACCCGTAACCAACTCAATCTTATTTAAACGAAAGAATTTCAAATTATAAGTAAACTAATTCTAATTATCACTAATTAAATTAAGACTATGGAGATTTAAGATCACAACTTCACTTATTGCTTCATTTAGGTTAACACACTTCTCATCAATTATTCTCTATCCTGAATTATTAATCAAGAACACGAAAGTAGTATTAACCACCTCTTGATGCACTAATACCGTATTAACATCAATCCACAATTAAGATAGAAATCGGTTAAACACCTTAATCAACTAACCCATTATATCTCTATGTGAATTACAATTGAAGAAATTTTAAGAATAAGTTCTCTATCCGATTACATTCGATGTCAAGCATATCTCTACCTTAACACTCATCAAGTTTAAGCTACTAACAAAATCCTGAACACATGCTATCATGATCAGATCTAAATCTATACTTCATCTCTCGAGTTCATATAGATTATCACGGTAATTGATGACCAGTCAATTAAACAATTAAGTCCAAACCACGATAGACAATTCTCACAATAGAAAATAATAATTGATAGCGAAGCATATAAAAATAAACTACACAATAAGATCCATTGTAATCTCAAACAAAGAATTAGTTCATGATTATTGAATTAAAACTAAGAATTCACAATTGAATACACAATAAAAGATAAGAATAAGATTAGAGTAAAGAATTGAATCTGTTGTCAGCAAATCCCCATCTTCCTCAAGCTCCTGCTCTTGATCTTCAATGGTCTTCAAGTTGCTTCAATCTCCAAATCTAATTAGGACTAGTATTTTGATCTAATTTACGCTAATCTAATCTAATGGAATGCTCTCTCTCCTCCTCTCTATTCCTTGTAAATCTCCTCCTTTTATATGTCTCTTAATATGTATTTAAGTCCTCTTGGAAGTCCTTGAATCAAACAACTCGAAACAATCCTTTTCGAACTCAAATTCAGACAAAATCTACTCTTTTCCGCGCATACCCAGCCCTGGCTTGCTAGTGGCCTGCTATTCCTCCCAGACCCCCAGCCCCGGCTGGATCCTAAGGCACAAAAGGTCCAGCCCCGGCTTGGGGGTATTCTGCCAATCACTTTTCCTGCTAGAACCTCCTCTGCTAAAACTGCCATAACTTTTAAATCAAGAGGAGTTACGCGGCCCGCTACCTACCAAATCGAAGCTATCGACGAGATCTACAACTTTCATTCTTTGAGTTTTCAGAAATAACAAACGGATGAAGGTAGAAATTGCACTGGAAGTAACTGCTATGCAAATGGCCACCCAAAACAATGAAGTTCAACGACGTCCGTTGGTAGAAATGTCATAACTCTTTCATTCGAACTCCGATTAGAATGATTCAAGATGTTCCGGAAAGCTAAGGAGAAGCCCTTCAATATAATCCAAGTTCCAAGCCAAGAACATGAAATGACATGAAAGCACAAACGATATTCGGATTGCTTTTCTTTGCATTTTCCGTGCTTTTCCTTACCAATAGTCACTCACACCGCTTCCAAACGTATAACCTACAAAATGGAAACAAAATGCATGAAAAGTAACTAAGACACATGAATATAAGAAACTAATTCAAGTAAAAGATACCGGATAAGTAGGTATAAAACCGACTTATCAAATACCCCCAAACTTAAACCTTTGTTTGTCCTCAAGCAAAAACAAAACAAAAATGCAATGAAATGAAATGCAACTAATCTATATGCCTACGAATCCAACAATATTAACAAAGACTTGTCTATTCAACCGGCCTTAGAGAAATCAAGCAAACACAATAATACTTCATATCAAAACCAATCAACAATTTCCTAGTCAATCATCAGGTCTTAAATTGTTATTACTGGTATAGTGCGTGTGTGCTCCACAACAATGTTAACTGATATAAAATCAAATTTAACACATAACAAGTCTCTTCGAAGGCATCACACAATGTAAACTCAAGAAATCCAAAACAAGCTAGATCCAACTAAAATCAAACAATTACCAATATCGAGGGTCAACATGGGATACTTATGCTTTATTTTTCATCTACGAGGGCTTTTTTTGCTCTTATTTCCCGTTTTATTCTTCTTTTTTTTTGTAATTTTTTATACACATGGCTGTGCAATGTCTTATTCCCTTAAGCTTTTCAATGCTACCTTAACGAGCTTTCGACCAACGACTCCCAGACCATTAAGACCTTAGGGCGCTAGGTGTAGAGACAATCCCCTCGGGCTTACTTGCTCAAGTAACAAAGGCCACAAAACTAGACAAGCACGCCACGGTGTTTATTCATACTTTTTTTTTATATATATATAGCTTATATACCCCAAATATTCCCCCAAACTTAGGTTCTTGTCTAACTTTAGCCATCACTACTTATTCTTGTCATTCTTTCATTTAAACTAGCATTATCCTTTAGAGTTCCATTATGTATCAATTTAAACTCAATCAACAAGTTGTTTTTACTGTGCTATCCTTATTATACCAGTTTCAAACAGAAAAAAACTCAATTCCTAACAAGAAATCACGTCAAAGCTCTAATAGTCAGTACTATACTTGCTTACTCAATCGCATTCTCATTATTGGCTAAAATAGACTGTAACTTATCAAACAGCTGGACCCATGCAAGATGAACATAGTAACTAACTATTATTTTTGAAATTTTGATTTTTGATTTTTTTTTTAATAATGAACCTAAACTAAATTAACAACATATGCAAAATAACATAACATAAACATGAAACTAAACATGCAATAATAAACTAAACTAAACTCCCCCAAACTTAGCAATTACAATGTCCTCATTGTAAGAATATAGCGATAAGTAGAAGAGAACTTCCCTGTAACCAGCTAAGCGTGAAGTGATGGTGGCGATGGCGGCGACGATTATTTTCTTATCCATTGAACCTCCAATACCTGCAATGAAGAGAGACAACATGGATTAGATTATAAGAGAGCTTAATAAGCAAATTAATTCATATCTACTAAATAAACTAGTAAAGCATATAAATATAAAATTCTCGGGGTTGCTCTCGATTCGGCGCTTGATTTATAGTCTTTCAGCCTGACTTTGTCTGCTCAATGCTATCCAATTCCTCTTCGAAAGTTGAGGAACCCTCCATGCATCGGAAATAATATAGCTTTTGGTAGGTTCCCATTTACGATGGCCAATGCATCAAAGTCACCTAGCATGCTCTGATTTGGTATGATCTCCATGAAGAAGGGCAAATAACTAGGTGCTATCTCTATTGTGTTTGTGATCATATTTGGGCATGGAAGTGTGTCAAAAACAATGAGCTCTTCGTCTATCTTCTCTTTGTCGTCCCACCACGGCTTCATTGTTGCACTAGCTCTCATGTCATAAAGAGCTTGCCGACATGACTACCAATCGGGCACGGTTTTGCAAATCTATCTGGACCCTTGATCTTTGGTGGAGAAGGAACTTGGGGCACTAATAACATCGGCTCATCCTCGTTGGTACTCATAGCTAGTTCTTCACCGACCTTGTTGTCATTATCCCCACTTGTCTCCTCTTTTTCAACATCTCGAGGCTCATCCAGTTGTAGATTTGGTTCGGGTTCTCCGTCAATTTTGTCATCCATGTCATATAGCCAAGTTTTTGGAGGAAGGTTGCTTACGGTTTTGGTCATTTGATCTATCTTATTCTGCAGATTGTGAATTGATATCTCTTGATTCTGAGTTGACCGCTTTAGATTCTTCATTCTCTCCTCAGTTGATGCTACGAACTTGGAAAATAATTACTCCAACCTTGAATCTTTTGTTTCAGTCTCGGAAGCCGTGTACTGATGATCATTGGTTGAGGTTGTGACACGTTGTTCCATCCAATTATTAAAATTTTGGGTTGACAACTCTTGTCTAATACTCATCTCCTCTATGTTTGCTATGCACTTCAACATTACATCCCTCAGATTTGACTTTTCTTCTTGTGGTAATGGAGGTGGACATGAAAATTCTGGTGTGTATTTTAAATTTGGAGCGTAGTATTAGTCTTCATAATTGTAGCTCCATGACGAATCCGGGTGATACCCCCAAACTTGATGGTAATTATCATATGCATACTGATTGAGGTCATTACCACCATCTCTGCACGGACCAAAGTTGATGGTGCATTGATGACCTCGGATGGTTTCAAAGACAATAGCCACATCGTAATCGCCATCCTTCGACTCTGTTGGGTCGCGATAACGTCCAACTTCCTCGAAAGTTCTTCAATTTGTCTTGGCCGACATCATGAGAGTGTCGCGAGTCCGTCAATCTCGCTTTCTTTGGTTGAGTCATGTTGTGTGTATGGCCCACGCTAAATTCATCCATGGTACCGAAAAGAGAGAAATATAGGAAGAGAATTAAAAATAAAAATAAAAATGTTTAAATTAAGACTAATTTGATTGAAGTTAATATTGATAAAAATGTATTAAACTAATTCCCCGGCAGCGGCGCCAAAAACTTGTTGGGTAAAATCTAATTACGCACAACACGCAAGTATACTTGGTCAACAAGTAATAAAGTGAAAAGTTGAGTATGGTTCCCATAGAGAATTATTTAATAAAAATCACCAAGTACTAACCCGTAACCAACTCAATCTTATTTAAACGAATGAATTTCAAATTATAAGTAAACTAATTCTAATTACCACTAATTAAATTAAGACTATGGAGATTTAAGATCACAACTTCACTTATTGCTTCATTTAGGTTAACACACTTCTCATCAATTATTCTCTATCCCGAATTATTAATCAAGAACACGGAAGTAGTATTAACCACCTCTCGATGCACTAATACCGTATTAACGCCAATCCACAATTAAGATAGAAATCCGTTCAACACCTTAATCAACTAACCCACTATATCTCTATGTGAATTACAATTGAAGAAATTTTAAGAATAAGTTCTCTATCCGATTACATGCGATGTCAAGCATATATTAGGCCTTGTTTGGCAAAACTGAATTAAACTCCCATAATTTATTTTAGTAATTCCTTTATAGTAAGGTTATTTGTCACACTTTAATTTAATTAAATTAATTCTAAAAACAATTTATTAAATCACTTTAACACATAAATCAATACCACAAAATTATAATTTTCTTTATAACCATAACTTTATTTAATCCATTAACACATCCTTTTAATTTACAAATTTAATTTAAAATATAATAATTTATTTAATCAAAATTCTAACTTAATAATTAAATTTAATTAGAATATACTAATTAATTTCCTTAATTATTTACTTAACAAATAATTAACCACATCGAATCAAATTTGAACAATTATTCAATTAACAATAACCACATCCATTAAATACTTATATAATTCAATAAATATTCAATATAACAATTTATAAAATTCTAGAATGTTACATATCATGCTCTACTTGACTCTTCTAATGTATTGCTTGTTCCGCTGCAGTTAAACTTGATGTCTATTGTAATTTATTAGTTTAACACTGTTGAAGGTTAACGATAATTTATTTTGCATTATCTTAGTCATAATATTTCTTACTGGGCTAGTTGAGATCACCTTTTTCTTTCATTGTTCTCTTCATGAAATGAGAACATAGTCGGGACTAGTCGGGGAACGGAGTGATGGTCCAGATGTTTGCATTAGTAGTCCTCACTATTTTGTGAAATAGTGTGAAAATAAATATAATAATATTGAATTTGAGTTTGGATATTGTCTAGAAGACAATATTCGTGTTGAAACTCCCAGCTTATGTTTTGTCGTACTTTACACGATAGTTGTATAATTAAGTTGTATTTGAATTCTGTACCATGTATTTGGCGACTCAGAATGGGTGATGTATACCTATTTTGGGGGCGTCACAAATGGTTTTGGTGGGGCTATTAAGCTTCATAAGCCTTCTCTCTCTAATCCTAATTCTCTCACCTTCACCAGGTAATTCTGTTCTTTTATCTTGTGACGCCCCCAAAATAGGTATACATCACCCATCTTGGGTCGCCAAATATATGGTACAAAATTCAAATACAAACTTAATTATACAACTGTCGTGTAAAGTACGACAAGATATAAGCTGGGAGTTTCAACACAAATATTGTCTTCTAGACAATATACAAACTCAAATTCAATATTATTACAATTATTATCACACTATTTCACAGAATAGTGAGTACTACTAAAGTCATTTATCCCGGACCATCACTCAAATTCCCGACTCTTCCCTACCACGCTCTCATTTCTCAAGAGAACAATGAAAGAAAAAGGTGAGCTCAACTAGCCCAAAGAAGAAATATTATGACAAAGATAATGCAGAATAATTTATCGTTAGCCTTCTTCAACAATGTTAAACCGATAAAATATAATAAACATCAAGTTTACTGCGCAGGTGAAACAAATAATCCATTAGAAGAGTCAAGTAGAGAATAAAATCTACTATCTTCTATTATTTAAAAGGTTTTTCATCACTTTTATCGCTAAGACTCAACTTAATAAATAAACCACATCATCCCTGCACTACGGCCAAGGATATTCATTAGTATCACGACCACAAATTATCCATGCACTACGGGCCAAGAATATTCGTGTATTCATCAATGGTCATGATCATGCCAACAACTATCCATCAATGCACTACGGGCCAATGAGGACTTTTTCCACATCATTTGTAACATTACGGTCATGATAACACCGAATAATCCCTGATCATAATCATACCAAGTCCATCTATGCTCTACAGGCCACATATGACTTTCAACATAATATAAACATGAGGATGATGACAATGATATACGAATTCAATAAAACAAGTTCAAGAATTAATTTATCCATGAATCAATAACATCCAAATTGTCAACATGATACTTCTTTGTGGAGTAAAATTCAAGAATGCTCAGAAGAATATTTCCATGAAGCGCAAATATCAAGGATATTCCACTAATTTAATGGAGTATAGAAGTCAAAGCTTTAACCAACTGAGTATAATAAAGAATGGAATAACAAAAGAAATCACCAGGCATGCGATAGACCATACGCATGAGTTATTCCAATGTAATAATAAATAACGGAACCAGTCCAAACGTAAAATGCATGTAGATGGATATTCCAAGCAGAATATTAAAGAATGGAACCATGTCCGGCATAAAACGCATGATGTGATATTTCAACAGTAATAATAAAGATCGGAACCAGTCCGGTGTAAAACGCATGCAGCATGTGATATTCCAATGTAATAATAAAGATGGAACTAGGTCCCGCCAGAAACGCATGCATACATGATATTCCAACGAGAATAATAATAAAGATGGAACCAGTCCCACAGAAATGCATGTGCATGAGGATGTTCCAATGAATAATAAATAATGGAATAATGAGGAAGAATTTCACCAAGTATAGGGTATCCAGCAGTATACTAAAAGTTATTCCAAATGTAATAATAAAGAATGGAATAACAAAAGAATTTCACCAATAAGAAAGAAGGAATACCCCTAACGAGTACAACAAAAACTATCCCTTACCATAAAAGAAACTGAATATAAGAGTATGGAAGGAGCAGAATACTTTTCTATAGCTTCTTTATAATTTCTCTCTCTAGAGTTTCAGTGAATTCGTAAGAAATAATGAAGGAATGAGCTTCTATTTATAGAAAAATGGACTGCATAGTAACTAACTCATGAACGGTCCAGATTGATTTACTTTAATCTGATGGTCTGATGATTGGGTAATATACCCATAAATCGGGTATACTTGGGTTTAAATTGTTGTATCTTCGAGTCATTTAGGAATATTTTTACTGTGTTTATGTATTATTTTGCAGATTTGGGAGCTGCAGGAGCAAACGGTGGAATTTAAGCTAAAAAGGGAAAAATGGTAATTATGTCAACCTATAATATTGCAGTGTTTGGAATTTACGCTTCTGACAACAATAATACCGAGGCGCGATATGGTCAAGATCGCACGCTGCATGCATGGATTTCGGTTTGACTTGGATTGGCCCATGGATTGCAAAGTTGCTTTGGATTAGGAGAGTGGGGAAGCTATAAAAAGAAGTTAAGTGCTGAAATTAGGGGAATCATTCATCATTCATTCATTCATTGGAGGCTACTACAAGGATTACTTGAAGACTAAGGATTGGCAACAGAGTTTTCTTCTTCTTCTCTTTATTTTCAATTTGTAATTCTTTAAGGATGATTTGCAAACAATTATTGGTTTTTATTTCCGTTATGAACTAATTCTTTAATTAAGATTTCAATTGAACATTTTATGGCTATAAATTAATTATTCAGTTTATTCCAATTATTTATGTTGAAGTGAATTGTTTATCATACCTTGCATTTATTGATTAATTATTTGGCCAATAATTACCTTGTTACTCTAGAAGGAATTGAGAAAGAAATTCTAGGGTTAGAACTGGGTTTGATAACGTGTGACTTAGTTATTTGCACAGTGAATAATTAGGTTTGTGAATGGAATGAGAATATCTGTTTACCACATGTAACACATAAGGAATTGGAATTGTAACGAGTTTAATTCAATTGTTTTGCATAGAGATATAGCAAAGTTAATCTGGGTTAAATAGAAGGCAACTGATCACTCGAGAGAGGGCTTTTGACATTTAAGAATTCTTGTTAACAATTCAGAAGACATAATAATTGGGATAATTGAATAATTGGATAATTGATTTATAGTTCATAATTGGGGATATTGAAGTCTTAATCCTTATTTATCAGAAATCATTCATTCAAATCTTAGTTTATTTATTTGCTTATTTTAGAATAATATCTTTAATTGTTTAATTTAGTTTCCATATTTCAGAAAATCATAATTTATCATTGTTTAAATAAAATTGGATTGATATAGTGCTAGTAGTTGGAGTTTATTAATTAGAATTCTCTGTGGGAACGATACTTTTCTTATCACTTTATTACTTGTTGACCGTGTATACTTGCACGAATTTATTGATTGCGAAATCAATCAACACGGTCCATATTTAAAGCAAAATCTTTTAAATAAAATATAATATATTCTATTTATAATCTAATAAACCGAATAACTTTATAAAATATTTTACTATGCAAATACTATGTAGGCACTATGCAAACACTATGCATAATAAAATATAATATATTCTAATTATTGTCTAATAAAACAAATAACTTTATAAAAGTATTCTTTTTTATATAAAAGGTTTTACTATTAGCCTAATAAAACGAATAACTTTATAAAAGTATTCTGTTTTATATAAAAAGCTTTTCTATTTTATTACATTAATAATACCAATAAAACAAAACCGATCGACTTATCACATAAGTATCAATAATCAATTCAGTGTGTACTCTTTGTGAAACTACGCCAGACATCGTATTTTTTTTAACTAACCGGGTGTTTCAACGATTAATCAGTAAAACTTTCGCCATTATTTTCATAAAGTATTTTTGTCGTTTTCTTAATCCGATAATAATTCTGTTGTGGGGTCCACCAATGATTGTGCCGTTGTACGAATATTCCTTGTTAAAACGAATGTTCCCCGACCAATCGAATATTATATAACAACATCCGTACTTTGCAAAATTTATAAATATTACCCACAACTATAATATTATATCAAATTCATTCCATAATATTCAAAAATTATATTTATAGAAAATTCATCTTTATTCATAAAAGTTGGGGTCTACATACCTTGTGTTCGGGTGACTACCCATGAGTGATGTACAGACTCAAAGTTTTATCTGAGAAGACCCGGATTGCATGCTGATTTGCTCAATCACGTGGCGTTTTTATTCCCGATTTGACCTTTCTAGTCCACAAGAACTCCTTTGTAACTCGAACTGAACCGAGCCGGAGTGGTGGGGCCCACATAGGGTGTCGAGGGTGCACTGCTTCACCAAGTAGCGAGATGAGCTCATGCCAACCGTGGATGATATAATCCAAAGAGTTGGTCTCACAAGTCATTTTCATTTTGATTTGCGAAGAGAACTGTGAGCCTCTTCTTGATTTCTTTGAGTTTCGCTATTTTTTGCAAATTTCATCACCGCATAAGTGTTCTCGCACTATCCCGTAACGATATACATGTATTTTTTCCAGTTTTTATCCGTTGGATTTTGAGTTATCGCATGAAATGCATCTAAACACATAGTAGTGATTATGTATGCACAAATGACTTGATAAAAAATATTCAACATAGTAAATGCTAGTATTAAACCATGCTGAACATAATGATGTGAAAAAATTTGACTTTTGAGACAGTCAAATTGGCACCTTTTTCTGCTATTTTTTGTCCTATTTGAGGTCCAATGAGCAAAAGGTAGAAAGGCAAAGTACTCCTGATATTGAGATTAACCTTATGCATGAATGATTTTGATTTTTAATGCATATATTATGTTTATGACTTTGGGGCAGGTGTGCTACTGATTGGCCACCTAGACATGCTTATGTGCATATGGATAGTCCTATTTTCAAAGGGGACTATGGCAAAAAATTCAAAATATAGGCATTGGGTAGTCACGCATTTTAACTCTATTGTATGTTAAAGTAAATGCATGCATGCATATAGTCATAAAATGCATTCTAGAAAGCTCCAGGTAAGGAAATACCACACCCTTTCTAAGGTGATTTGGAGACTTGTTGTCCAGATATCATGGATCCGGATCAGCCGAGTAGTTCCCGTAGGACCACTTATGGTATACAAAGGAGGGCTTCTTAAGTACCTCGACCCCGTTCTGTCAGACAACCTCGTCGATTGGTGGAGGCCGTGATTCGTCCTGCCCGGGAAGACGTGCCAGACGTTGATGACGTGGATGAGGATATTCCGATTGAGGATCTCCCTCCTGCTGCACATGTTCCCCGTAGGGAGCTCCCTTGTATTCGTGTGGAAACCCCGAGCTTACGTGATTTGAAAGCGACATCCTCGATGTACTTGCATGCTAACGAGGTATGACGTTAGATCTTAATCTTCCTTCTTTTCCTATTGATGAGGAGTAAAGGATTCTGATGTTGATCTGCATTTCATGCAGGTTCCCGGCTTCAGACAGCCTCGAGGGAATTGGTTTAGTATACACTCCATGTATCAGGCTCTTCATCCTGATTATAGAGCTGTAGTGCATGATTGGGGATTCAGGGCATTCTTCTCCATCCTTCCCCGTCGTTGTCCCTGGGGTTATGATACAATCCTGATCAGCAAGTTATTCACATGTAGCTAGTATTATGTGGGTCTTTATAACTTTACATAATCAGATTACATGCAAAGGAAAGAAGCAAGTTTCACGCCGGTGAAAAGATCCTAGCGTGGCAAGGATTTTGGGATTTTATGAAAAAGATTTTGTTTCCTAAAATATTAGGCATATTCTATTAGCCTAATTTTTGAGGATTTATTTTCGAGAGATACTTATCAAATTCTATTATAATTAGGATTTCTTTCCGGTTTAGATTTACATTCTAAATAAGGTTTCTATTGTTTTATAGAAATAGGAATTTCTTTTCCAAATTGATTTCTACTTAGAAATTAGGGTTATGGTTTGTAATTCCTATTAGGATTAGAATAATTTGTTCTATTGTTATTAGGATTTGGATTGTTTTGAGTAGTATAAATAGAGGTCTAAGTTAATGTAATCAAATACATTAACATTATTCATTATTCAATATATTTGTGAGTTTATTCTCTACTTTTGGTTCTTTGAAGAATTCTAAGTAATTCTTAGTTATTTCTTTGAGATTCAATTTGACTTATCATACAACAATTCATAGTTGTGTGTGGCGTCTTCACCGCATCAATCGTCGATTGTATGCAGAGATTACCGCTTCAATATAAGCGAGGGGTCAAGGTGTCGTTGGTGTCCATTCAACATGTAATTCAAACTTGAGCAATTGTACCAAAATTACCGTCTACATATAGGCGAGGGGTTAAGGTGTTGCAAGCAATTCACCCAACAATTTGTCTTGCTAAAGCGATCGGTGACGACCACCTCACCTAAGCGTCTTCGTGGAGTCTATAATTTAGTATCGAGCTAAGCCTTTCTAGCGAGTTACTTATCTTTAATTTTCTGTCGAAGTATATATTTCAAAAAAAAAAAAAGAGAAAAAAATAAATCATATTCTATTTTCATTGTGCTAACCAAACTTGTAGCACACCATCAAATCATTAAATTCCAACCAAGAGTTCATACCGTTCCATCATCATCAATTTTGAAACGGAGCTACAATTTACAAATCTGAAGCATACAAGAGGAGTACAAGTCAATTGATCGGTGATTTTTGTGGTATTCTAATAGTTACACCATCTATATATTTGTTTCATGATAAGTAATTTTGAATTGATTAGTAAAATCAAGAATTTTGCTAGGGGAATTCAAGAAGAACCTATTAGAGAGAATATTAGAGGTAAAAGGCAAGAGTGTAAGATTATTAGAGGGTAAAAGCCAAATTTGAAGCGATACACGAGTGATTCATCATTATTTGAAGCGAAACACGTAAAGGAGTGTGTGAGGAAAATTTTATCTACTAACCTTTGTTTCAACAAACATGTATGGCTACAATTATGAAAGTTCTTATGGGTCTCGAAGGAATACTTTCAAGGCAATATTGATCTGAGGCATATACGAGATGGGAGAGAAAAATGGGCGAGAATTTGATTATCATGATTACTACGAGAGGAGCAAGGTCAGACAGGCGATTCAAGAGTTCTCCGATCATACAATTATATGGTGGCAACTTAGCAAACAAAAACATGGGGAGCGTCAGATTCGAGACATGGGCGAGAATTAAAAAAGCAGCCAATGAGAAAGCGGTTTTGCTCGATGCAGTGTGATAGGAGGGATGAGTATACATCTAAAAAAATATGTAGAGCAACCTTCAAGGAGATCTACATTAGAAATTGATATGAGGTTGTGCGGACATGGAAACAAAGAGGATTCACATTGGAGACAACCCCAAGACACTCTTAAGGCATCCAAGAACTTAAGAGAAGACATCGATGAGAGCTTTAAGGAGGTGGAAGAAATTATAGAATATGCGGTCAAGGAGAGTTATTGGGTTCGAGTGTTCAAGATGAAATCCATGATCTAAAGCAAGATGGTGAACATCCAGAAAAAAGTAATCAAGAAGATGAGTTCGTCTGAGGAAATACATGTGGAAAAGATCGACAAAAAGAAATTGTTCAAAAGATTGATAATGTTAAAGAAAAAATTGAAAGGAATGAGAATGAAAAGAAAAGAGATTGAGAATAAAGAGAATGAGAGTGACTTTGAAAACAAATGAGAGAAAAACAAGCGAGAGGGTGAGCATAAAGAAGAGAAAGAAGAAATATGTGACTATGAAAAAGAGAGTGAGTTGAAAAGTGAGTTATATTTTGAAAAGCCAATGGTGTACATTAAATTGCAAGGCGGTAGCGCTTTTGAATACTAACACTAATGATTCTTCTTTGTCTAGTTTTGTTTTGTCTCTTATACAGGTTGTTGATGAAATACCCCGTACTATCATTCCGTCTGCGATCGGTAATAGTATTCAGGAGGCAGCGGAGTTACCAAGGCGGGTTGGAGAGTTGGTGAAAGTGGGTATCGTGAGACAAGACATGAGTTCATGTGTTGATTATGAGATCATAGTATCTAAGGAGGATGGGATACTTGAGTTTGTTCGTTGATTTTGAATTGGTAAACAAGTATCGTTATTCTTTTCAATATTTAGATAATATGTTTGATAAATTGCATAGTTCTTATGTTTTATCTACATGTGATAATGATCATGTGATGATAATGCCTAATCAATTTGTACGAGAGATTGTGATAAATGGAAAATTATTTTCGCATGTGAGTTATATAGGTGGTTAGTTATTTACATTAGATTAAGCTGATGCATCTAGTGTTTTCATGTGTTATTTAAAACATGTTTTGCATGCTTCCATTGGATTTGTTGTTAGCTATTTTGTGGGTAGAATCATCTATATCATAAATTATGGTGGATACTTGATATTTGTTGAGTTAGTTTATGATCATGATATATATTCTCGTTCTCGATGTGTTTACTTGCATGAAATTAATTCTAGGTTTTGTTGTCTAGATATTGACTTAGGGTTTCATGCTAGTCGATCTTTACATGAATTGTCGTTAGTTAACAATGGTAGTAATCATGTTGTTTCGTTGGAGCAATCTTCATTGCATGATTTGTTATCATATGGTTACGATTCAAGAAATGTTTATCATCAAGATGGTTTTTGAGAGATGAGTTATTTGCATGTGTAGTTAGTTCACTTGGATTAGCTAAGGCATTGCATACTTCCATGGAATTGTTGAATTATATTTTGCATTTTTCATGGGAAAATTTGTTATTCTCTCTTTTGATGATATTAGATTTTTTTGTCAACATTTTGGGAAATTCTTTTAGCATGTGTAGAGTTTGTTTGTGATCATCGTCGATATCTTATTGAATTTTCAACTTATGATTGTGACCTTTTTACTCCATTGATAACATTATTTGTTCTTTATTGTATTAATGTCGATGGAATGAGGGAGGTTGGTTGTGTTTTGCTTGATTCGTGATAGGATCATATTCATCGAGGAAGCATGGATCCTGCAGTTCATCCGTTCAATGCATAAGACATCTCTGAGGGAAGTGTTTTGAATATTGTTTTAGTAGACTATGCATATGATTTTGGTTTATTTAATTTCTTTGTGATTAGACAAAAGGAACTTATTGATTTGTTACATTTTGTGTTTAATCCGAGAATTAAAGAGAGTTTTGCGTGAGAAATATGACAAATTTCAAGTATTGATATTTGATCGAGTGCATTAACGAATGTGTTTCTGCGAAGGATTGAGATCATTATATTGAATTTTGATCCGAGAATTTCGTCTCGGGAGAATCTACCACGTGAAGAGTTTTGCGTGGCGATTTTTGATCCGAGGAGGATATAAGACTTTTCATATTCTTTCTTACTTTGCATTCATGATTATTTTAATAGATAGTAGATTAGTTTATATATATAATTAGTGTTCAGGATTAAGCTGGTCTACAAATTGTCAATTCGGGAGAGAAGTCGGGCATTGTTATGTTCTTAGCGGGAGTTGGAGTGTTTGTTGCTTATATATGTCATTTTTGAGTTGAGTTTTGGCATTATGATTGGTTTGATGCTACTAACTTAGTTTGTTTTTATGTAGGAACAATTTTGTGGTTGAATCATTTTTGAGAAGGCGATGGGCGGTTGAGGACAAATCCTTTTGAAGAGGAGGGAATGATACAATCACGATCGTGAGTTATTCACATGTAGCTAGTATTATGTGGGTCTTTATAACTTTACATAATCAGATTACATGCAAAGGAAAAAGCAAGTTTCATGACAAAAGATCTAACGTGGCAAGGATTTTGGGATTTTAGGAAAAAGATTTTGTTTCCTAAAATATTAGGCATATTCTATTAGCCTAATTTTTAGGGATTTATTTTCAGATACTTATCAAATTCTATTATAATTAGGATTTCTTTCGGTTTAGATTTACATTCTAAATAAGGTTTCTATTGTTTTATAGAAATAGGAATTTCTTTTCCAAATTGATTTCTACTTAGAAATTAGGGTTATGGTTTGTAATTTCTATTAGGATTAGAATAATTTGTTCTATTGTTATTAGGATTTGGATTGTTTTGAGTAGTATAAATAGAGGTCTAAGTTAATGTAATCAAATACATTAACATTATTCATTATTCAATATACTTGTGAGTTTATTCTTACTTTTGGTTCTTTGAAGAATTCTAAGTAATTCTTAGTTATTTCTTTGAGATTCAATTTGACTTATCATTTTCTTTGTGTATTTCTTTGAGATTCGATTTGAGATTATCGCTTCAATATAAGCGAGGGTCAAGGTGTCGTTGGTGTCCATTCAACGCAAATTCGAACGCGAGCAATTGTACCAAAATTACCGCTCACATATAGGCGAGGGGTTAAGGTGTTGCAAGCAATTCACCCAACAACCGTGCTAGAAAGCGATCGGCGGCGACGACCTCACATAAGCGTCTGAGTGGAGTCTATCAGTTACCTCGGGGCATTGTTCGGCGATGGTTTCATCAGACTCGATCACTCCATCTATTTGCTGGATCACGCGGCGGATGATGATGACGCCGATGGATTAGCGATTTATATAGGTATGGAGTTTGGAGGGAGCCAGGTGCCTTGCATGGCAAATATTACCCTATTGCCGTCCGATCCTTGCTAGGAGTTCGGCATGAGGCGCCAAGGCGGGATCGTCTGCTCAAGTCCTTTGAGCATAGATGCTATGAGTGGGCTTTTGAGTGAGCCCATGCCCAATGATGTCAGAATCAGGGATCGCATTCTGCGGTGATTGTTCCTGATGATCATTAGAGGCTGCTTCATAGCAGATAACTCCTCTACGTTGTCTTTTGCTTTGATCAGCGCCACGCGTCATGTGCACCGTATTGGAGAGTATGATTGGGGTTCCTACACATTTGCCTATTTCCTCCAGGGCATGCGTATGCGCTCACAGGGTTTGACCGAGGCTTGGCTAGGCTTCTAACCATTTTTGCTGGTGAATATTTCTCTTGTCATTTCCCATTTATAGGTTAAGAGTGTTTACTGATCGCAGATGTTTTGCCATTGTGTTGGCAGTTTTGGGCGTATGAGAGGCTCCCATACTTGCATCCTATGAGTGTGTTAGGTTTAGATATATATCCACGAGGACGACGATGACATCATTCCATTTTGCCGGAGGTCCTTGTAGCTGAGGGTTTCACTCACTGTCGTATACAACTGGAGTTGCTGACAGCTGACACCATCACATGGATTCCCTATTCAGGGGAACACTTGATCATCGGTTTTGAGGATGGATACCCGACTGGAATCGAGTATGTGATTTCCACCAAGAGAGTTCTTCTCTTCACAAATGGAGGCTGGGAGCTCTATTTAGGAGAGCATCCTATTAGGAGCACCACATGGGAGATTCGTATGCCGATCTTGCCTCCTGTCAGGCAACATTGGCCTGTATCACAGTCACCCGTCACTGATATCCCATTGTTAGGGGTTAACGGTTTTGCATTATCAGAGGGTCCATGTACGCAAGAGACGTTCCATCGTTGGTGGTTCCCTCGTACTATCGGAGCCCAGTCCCGCACCACACAGTTCATGGGGGATATGGTTCCAGGATCCTTGATGATGACGGATTGGATAGCCTGTGTTCGAGATCCAACTCATATGACACAGATTGATAGTTTGACCCGGCAGTTGGACCAGGCACATATATTTATTCGGCATTTGGGCAGAGATTCGGTAGAGGTGGCTTTATTTGATCTTTCCAGCTCAGGCGCTGGCCCCTCAGATGACCCATTCAGTTTTGCCGGTGCAGATCCTCCTCTATATAGGCCTGACATCCCTGTTGATAGAGATCTAGTAACTCAGGAGGAATTACATCAGGTGGACAGGAGTGATGATGTGGACATCGACACCATTGTCTTCTTATGATGTGTATTCTCGTTATATTTTTTGATAGGCCTCTGTTAGATATTGGGTGGCTGTGCCCCATTCACGCTATATCTTTTGATAGGCCTCTATTAGTAGTAGGGCGTATGTGCCCCATTTCCCTGTATTTGTAGCTGTACAGAGATGATGTATTAGATGATGATATACTTAGGAATGTATGCTCAGTTTTTCATTCCCTATATCATATTGCCATCCATTATCTGCTATGCATGTATCATGTTATGCATATGTATGTATGTCCAGAGATATTCAGCATTGACCCCTGGATGGTCTTATGACACGGCCCGTACAGATGTCTTCTTCGACATTTAGCCGCATTGATCATACCCCACCATCATTGGTGGCATCGGGTATGCGATCGTGGTATGATAGCATGTCACCATCAGATAGGGTGATCGTAGATCATTTGCTGCAGCATACCATGACCTTATTGATGTTTCAGGTTCCCGCAGGGTTTGTGGATAACATGCTAGAGCATTGGGTATCAGATAGGCAGGTTTTTTGATTCGGGACCCAAGAGTTCACTCCTACTCTAGAGGAGTATGCACGGTTAACGATGCTGCCGCTGGACAGACCTTCCGTGCATATGGCTTTGGGAGACATGAGTCGACGATTCATGACGCTCACTGGATTGCGGCGTAGAGTGGTGCAGGATGAGATTACATCGAGCCACGTCATATCCCAGTGTTTTCTGTTCGACAGATTTGGCTCTGAGGATAGTTATTCACGACATTTCGGGGATTTCACCGCACCGGAGGATCATTGGCAAACGCCACGATACGTACTGTCGTATGTCTATATGCCACGATACATGGATGAGATTGACATTGGTGTCATCATGGCAGTGAGATCTCTCAGGGAGGGTCGTACCATTATACCGATGATCATAGCAAAGACCCTGCGGTCAGCATCTTACTGCTGCACTTATCCGACAGGAGTGTTCACAAGTAGTCCGGTCATGCTATATGTGTGGTTTATGTCACATTTGAGACCGATTGGCACTCTTAGACAACATGGGTATTGGTTCACCCACGATATAGCCATGTCATACTCCTTTCAGCCATCGAAGTGCACAATGCTATGTCTTGGTCCATATTTTTGGCAGATATCAGAGATCCATTCGTCATATTGCCGTGTTCGGGGATCAGCTCACCCTACAGCTTTATTACTCATGCTCCGGGCATGGACTACCTCCCTCTAGCTGGTTTGAGGGGCGTGACTACTTATCACCCGCTGGCCGTGATGTCGTAGTTTGACCAGTTTCAGGACTTTCATCCTTTCGAGGGGGCGATAGGTCAGCGTTCAGCTTCTCGATATCTTTCAGCAGAGGACCGATCCCATGTGTATGCTTGTTGGGATCAGCGTAAGATAGCTGATTTTTCTGTCAGTCATCCAGGTTGTTCTGCAGAGTATTTCGCATGGATGGAGACTCAGATTGCATTGGCTGCGGTAGTATCCACAGTACCGGATAATGAGACGGATGAAGGAGAGCCCATGAGGACATTGATTCCCACATTGAGGAGGAGCCAGGTGCTGGGTTGCCAGCATCTCTCTTAGATTCTCCCAGTACCAATACTGTTGTGATTCAGCATTCAGCACAGTACTTTGAGCAGAGTCTTCATCTGATGACCTTTGAGAGATCAGGCTCGATCTATGATGTTGACTGCCCTTAATGGGAGAGACGCAGCTCTATTAGAAAGAGACGAGGCATTAGCTCACAGAGATGCCGCTGTTGTTGAGCGGGATGAGCTAGATCAGCCAGAGATGCAGTGATAGTTTAGCGGGATAGTGCTATATCTGCCCGAGATGTAGCCGCTACAGATAATACTATAGTGACCTACTTACCACTGCCATGATCGCAGAGATGAGCGCATACATTGCTGAGCATATGGTCACCATGCAGCATGTGGATATTCTCGTACAGGAGACCACAACTTCGCCACCTTCTTCTGAGAGGGACGCCATGTTGGGCTTGTTAGCTCGCATATACCCTGACTTGTAGATGGGCTTGGATTTACCTGCACAGACTAGCTTAGCCATTTTGTCATGTACAGTTTATATTGTATATATCTAACAACATTATATATATATAGCATGGAAATATATATATATATATATATATATATATATATATATATTCACTAAGTTTGTTTGTATATTGAAAAAGAAAGAGATAAAACAATCGTTAAGGGCATACCCCAGAAGCTTTTGATAGAACCACATGGGACAACCCTCAAAATGGACAACAAAAGACTAACAACCAAGCCAAATGAAAGAACAAAGCGTTACTAAGCAGGACAATAGTAAATACAAGCATGAAACCTTAAACAACTTAGACAACCAATCAGTTGAAACCAAGCATCCAAATGAATGGGGGTGAAGACTGAACCGAACTGCATTGCAGTAGCCGAAGAGGATGCTGAAGCATAGGAAGAACTACGAGAGCCAGTAGGAGAGGGCCGAACCATATATACCGAACCCCGAAGCCGAAACCCGGTCAAACCAAGATCCCCAGCGTCCAAGACAAGAGGTAGAACCTCAAGCAAGCCGAGATGCCAAGCCAGATACCGGCCCAGTCCTTTCATCGCCACAAAGTCGAACCGATTCTGGATGAAGATGCTCTTGAACCCATAATGACGAAACAATAATGAACAAACCAATGAAGAGGCCGAAGCGCCATGGAAACCGAATCGCCGAGCTCGCCATGGAAGCTAAGTTTTTTCGAATTTTGCACTTTGGCCAAGAACATCTTTCTGAAGAGACCAAACCGTAACCATGAAAATGCACCATAGCAGGGCCTCACATCCAAATCGAGGTCGGGCCTAGTCTGCCAATGAAACCTTGAGAAATTTGGGGAAGAAGAAAGCCTTGACTTAGTGATATTTATAATCTCCCTAGCCAAAACACTCATAGGCAATTTGGCATTTTAATGAACAATTGAGTTCCTAACTGCCCAAAGTTTGTAAACTATGGTGGAAAAGACCAGCTTTAAGATATCATAAGATATCAGACCGAATTTTATTTCCTTTAAAATGAATGATATAATCCACCAGACTATCCCAGCTCCTTGGAGCATTGGCCCAGACTCCGAAGGCAAGAACAGAGGAGAGAACTGAAGTAGAATAGGGACAATCAAAGAACAAATGAGAGAAGGTCTCAGCATGATTTTCACAGAAAGGGCAATTCATAGGTCGGAAGCTATGGTAAGCAGAGAACCTATCATTTGTGGGTAATCTGTGCCGAAGAGCAAGCCATAGGGTAAAAGAGAATCGGGGGATATGGAGGGGGAACCATAGCAAATTAGCCCATGGGACTTTCGGAACACGCAAGCGAATAGATTCCCAGATAGTGGAAGCTTTGATATGTTTCACCGCCCGGTTGTCCCAAAGAATCAAGTCCTCTGCATCAGAAGGATTAGGAAGAGATGAAAACAAGGTGCAGAATTGCTGCACATCATGATGATTACTGGAAGGCAAAGCCCATGCACCCATGTAAATGATGTGTAAATTCAGCGCATTAATTGAGGATTACGGAGTTGGAGAGCTGAGATGGAGAGGGGTTTAAGGGTTGTCCATTCAACCACGGGTCAAACCAGAGACTGAAGAAATTTCCATTCCCAAACACTATAGGTAAGGAAAGGGAGAGCTATGGAACGAAGCTTAAGGATCTTACGCCAGATCCATGAACAGTCCAAGGGGTTCGAGATATACCAGAAATTAGTCTTTGATAGCACTGTAGATTTGACCCAATTAGCCCATAAGGAGGGGGAAGATGGGGAAATGACCTTTAGAAGTTGGAGAATAATGAGAGCTGAGTTCCAATCAGTAAGGTTCTTAATTGCAAGACCACCTTCACAAAGGGGAAGGACAGATCCCTCCAAGAGACTTTTGTACCATGCTGGAGGAGAGAAGGCCCCTTCCAAAGAAATCTACACATGATAGATTGAATGGCTCTTAGAACTGATTTAGGAAGAATAAAATGGGAGGCCCAGAAAGACTGAATTGCAAAGAGCACCGATTTAATCAGGACTTGTGATCTTGCTTGATATTCATCTGCCTAATCATGGGGTAGTTTCTCTCTCTAGAGTTTGCTCTCCCTTCTCTCTAGGTTTTTAGTCCGGCTTTGTTCCCCCCGTCCCTTTCTGTTTTCTCCTTTTTTTTTCGTTTTCTTTCTTTCCTTTTTGTCTCCCGCCCATCCTCACCTACCTTCTCCATCCTTACCAAACTTTTCAGTTTACCCATTCTGGCTTCTGGGTTCTTTCTTCTCCTTTCTCAACTTCCCTTTCCCTCCCTTCCGGCCTCCTCTTCTCTAACGTCCAGCCTTAACCTTATCTCCCCCCCTCACCCCAGCTCAATCTCTTGCCTTTCCCTCGTTTCTGTGCTTTGGTGTCATGGTCGATCATCCACATATCTCCGCTGGGAACTCGGAGAGTAGTCTTTCTCAGGATTTGCTAGCAGAGTTTGGTGTTTCTATTCCAAACTCTCCTTTAGCCTCTGTCGCTTTGGAGGAATCTGAGCCTATTCCCTCGAATGTTTCTATCAGTTCTGATGAATCTACTGCCTTTGCTGCTCAGTTGGAGGAGTCCCTTGGTCCTGCCACTACCTCGGCAGCCCAAGATATCTTTAAAGTAGTTCATTACTTCACCAAGAATGACCTTGAAGAAGCCCTTGCTGAAAGAAGGAAGAATGCAAAGCTGATGGACTATATCTCTGCTCTGGGCCTTCCTCTCGAAGATGTTAACAACCTCTCTTCTATTGGGATATCTGCTGCGTTAGCTAATGCTCGCAAGGTGTTCGATTCTTGTCCTGCTTTTGGGCGGTGTTCTCCCGGCAAAATTGTATCCCCCCCCTGGTTCCCCCTGTTTTTGTTTCTGGGAGTCCTCTGGCTCCTGATTACGCCTCCTTGTATACCCAGGCTAATGTTCTTTGGCTTGCCCATCCCCTTAAGTCACTGGAGTTGAGAGGTGCTAATTGAGTTAATGAGAAGAACTTGGGGTTGAGCTTCTTTCCCCTTTCTTGGTTGAAGGAGTGTTACAGTTAACCCCCCGTGGAAATCCTTGACTTGGCCTTAATAAATGGTCTTCTAGCCTTGTTGGTCATTTTATCCACTCGAAGCTCCCGTTCAAGCAGGTTGAATCTTCTGCTAAAAAATTATGGGGACACCTTGGTTTGACAAAAGTCTATCTTCATGATAAGGGGTACTTCTTATTCAAATTTGATTCGGTGATAGAAAGAGACAATGTCTTAGCCTCGGGTCCATGGTACATAGTGTCCAAGCTTCTTTGCTTACAGCCGTGGCAAGAAGGGGTTAATTTCAGTATAATCGATAGTAGCAAAGTTCCGATATGGGTAAAGTTTCGATAATATCCCCTCTCTTCTTTGGACAAAGGAAGGTCTAAGTTACTGGCAAGTGCGGTTGGTGGTAGTTATTTTGCCGACAACGTGACTTCAAAGTTGGAACCTATGAGCTTTGCCCGAATATGTATTGAGATTGACGCTTTGTCTACATTTCCTGCCTCTATCAATGCTGTTGTGTTTGACGGAAATGCTCGGGTTGAAGAAACCGTAGCCGTGAAAGTGGAGTATTGGGCGAGCCCCCTCTGTTCTAAATGTAATTGTTTCGGACATTCACTTCTCAAATGCCCGAAAACTAATTTTTAGTGGGATCCCAAACACTCCCCGACCCTTTGTGAGGCCCCTTGTTCCTCCATTCCTAGCACAACCAAGGCCTCTCCTCCTCCTGACCCCGAAGGTTCATGGACTGCCGTTTCCAAAGGACTTAAAAGCTCTTCTTCCCCCCTTCCAGCCTCTCCATTCTCTTTCACCAACGCCTTCTCCCCTATTGCTCCCCCCTTATTCACGGTGATGAGTGCAGAATCTCCTATCCCCCTAACCCTTTACTTGATAAGCTTAAGCAAGTTGATGAGAAGGAATGCACGGGGACACAAGCATAAGACTAGGCACGGAAAGGAGCCTCTTGAATTCTAAGAAGAGGAACAAAGGTCAAGGGTCTTCCCTTCTAGACTAACCTATTCCCCTTTTATGACATTCTTTTGCTCATATAATGTGGGGTTTAAATAAAAAACCAAAGCGGGCTTTTGTTCGCAACTTTTGTTGACAACCATATCTCTTTTGTGGGTCTCATCTAGACCCGAATAAAAGCTCAAATGCTTTCGAATATCGCGGCTATCTCTGCCAGAATCGGGTTTGGGTCTTTAACTATGACTACCACCCGAATGGCCGGATTTGGGTGGGCTGGGATCCTTCTATTTGGAGAGTGGATATCCTGTTTCAATCTGCCCAAGTATCCCACTTTTCAAGCTCTTTCCTCTTTATGGCAATTACCCAATCTTGGCTTCTATAGTCTATGGCCAGAACTCTATAGTGGAACGTCGACAGATGTGGACTGACCTAAATTCCTTGTCCTCCTCGGACACTTGGTGTATTCTTGGGGACTTCAACACTATCAAGAGTGTCTCTGAATCGGAAGGTGGTGATTCTTCTTGGGGCGTGGTATGACTGACTTTAACGACTGCTTAGACACTATTGGGCCTCTGCACACATGGTGGAACTGTCAGGTTGCTAATCCTATTCATAGGAAGCTGGAAAGAGCAATGGGTAACAGTTCTTGGTTCAATGTAATGTCTGATTCCCTAGTCACTTATGGACCTCGTGGTCTTTCCGATCATTGTCCAGTGTTACTTAATCTTGAGTGCGCTTCTTTCGGAAAGAAAGAAGCCATTCCAATTCTTTAACTTCATCTTTGGAGTTGGAAGGGTTTGATTTCATTGTCTCGGATTGTTGGAATATATCGAATTTGTGAAATCCTTTTTCATCTTTAATGAGAAACTTCGAAGATTCAAGTGTGCCCTTAAAACCTTGAACTCTTCTAACGGTAACTTATCGAGGAATGTTAGCACCCTGCAGGATCAGCTGGCCACCATTCAGAAATCTCTTCATGCAGATCCCTTAAACTCTTGTCTGCTAGCCCTAGAAGACATTCTCTCAGTCCTTATGGAAAGCATTGGCTCTCGAAGAATCTCTCTAGCTCCAGAAATCCCGAGCCACTTGGCTTGCCCAGGGCGATAAAAATTCTAAATTTTTTGCCAATGTTATCAAGAGTAATTGGAACCACAACAAAATTCTCTCTATCTTTAATAGCTCTGGTGTTCTTATTGAGGATCAGCTGGGTATTCAGCAAGTGGCGGTGGACTACTTTCAGGATCTCCTGGGGTCCTCTCCTCCTATTTATCCTGGCCGTGATGATTTTGGAAAACTTCGTTATAAAGCGGATAACTCACCTTTCAGGCGAAATTTCGCCTTAACCACTCCAATTCTTGATTCGAAATTCTTGCGATCCTTGATCCATGAAAAGAACAAAAGTCCCGGGTCGAGCGGTTTTAATGTTAATTTCTTTCTCCATTCTTTGGGACATTATAGGCCATGATTTCTTCTTCTTTGTCCACTCTTTCTTCATCTCTGGGCACCTTCCGTGTGGAGTAAATGCTACTGATTATTGCCTTGATTAGAAGGCGGATAATCCTTCCAATATGTCGGATTTTAGACCTATTTCTTGATGCAACACAATCTACAAATGCATAGCGAAGATTCTTGCTAATAGGCTCAAATCTATCCTCCCTTCCCTTATTGACCATGCTCAGGCTGCCTTCATCTCGGGGAGAAGCATTAGTGACAATATCCTCCTTGATCGGGAGCTTTTCGGGAATTACCACAGATTTTTCCGGTCTGCGGTTGTGCTCTTAAAATTGATATTCGGAAAGCCTTGACCACGATTGATTTGGAGGTTTCTCTTGGATTTGTTGGGCCTCCTTAAATTCCCCACATTTTCTATCAAAGTCAATGGAGGTGCAATCAGCTACTTTAAAGGAGCGAGGGTCTTAAGCGAGGATCCCCTGTCTCTTACTTATTCGTTCTAGCTATGGAAGCCTTCTCCATGATTCTACACAAGGAAACTTTGTTGCCTAATTTCAAGTTTCATTGGAAAACAGAATCGTGCAACATATCACACGTATGCTTTGCCGATGATATTCTCATATTTTGCCTTGGGGGCCTCTGTTTCCATTATTCACTCGTGCATTCAATCCTTCTCTATGTTTTCTGGCCTAATTCCTAATGCTCGTAAAAGTCTGTGTTTCCTTGCCAATGTCCCAAATGATGTTAAGGTAAGTATAAACTTGTTGCTGGGTATTCCTTTTGGAGTATTACCAATTAGATTTCTCGGGGTCCCTCTTATCTCCTCTAAACTCTCCCATTCCGACTGTCAGCCCTTGATTCAAAGAATTATTGCCAGAGTTTCCTCTTGGACATCCCGCTTCCTCTCTTATTCTGGTAGAGTTCAGCTGATTAAATCGGTGCTCTTTGCAATTCAGTCTTTCTGGGCCTCCCATTTTATTCTTCCTAAATCAGTTCTAAGAGCCATTCAATCTATCATGTGTAGATTTCTTTGGAAGGGGCCTTCTCTCCTTCGGCATGGTACAAAAGTCTCTTGGAGGGATCTGTCCCTTCCCCTTTGTGAAGGTGGTCTTGCAATTAAGAACCTTACTGATTCACTCAGCTCTCATTATTCTCCAACTTGTAAAGGTCATTTCCCCATCTTCCCCCTCCTTATGGGCTAATTGGGTCAAATCTACAGTGCTATCAAAGACTAATTTCTGGTATATCTCGAACCCCTTGGACTGTTCATGGATCTGGCGTAAGATCCTTAAGCTTCGTTCCATAGCTCTCCCTTTCCTTACCTATAGTGTTGGGAATGGAAATTTCTTCAGTCTCTGGTTTGACCCGTGGTTGAATGGACAACCCCTATCTATCCCTCTTTTATGCCTCTCATCATGTATTTATAGTTCTAATGGATACCCTAGCAAGTTAGGCAACTAAGAATCCTATTCTAGCTCAAATTGGACACCAAATAACCCAAAATAGCTGTCCCACCCCGCCTAATCAGTAGCCCCCACGCTGCCCCTAGGTCATTTTAGCGCCTACTCTCTACTCTCTGGTGGCCGTGGCGGCATGCTGTGTATATAGCAGTGATTCGCGCTTACTTTCTTCTCTCATGACGTCCTTTGGTAAACCAGACATAACATTTGCTCCGCTAGGACGGGGCCTGCCACCTATCAAATGGAAGATATCGATGAGATCTACAACTTTCATTCTTTGACAATTGACAGATTCGGGCTGGAGCAAGGCATAAATCGAGCTTATAGTAGATGCTATGTAAATGGCAAGCATGACAACTCTTAACTTTGATCTTTGTTGAGAAAAAGGCCATAACTCTCGCATCCGAACTCCGATTGGTACGATTCAAGATGTTCCGGAACACTAAGAAGAAGCTCTACAGTATAATCCAAGTTCCAAGCCAAGAACATGCATCCAACTTTGTGTTAAAAGTCCTTCAATCTTCCCTCCTTGCATTTGCTTGCGTATTTTGGTCCAAAAGATGTCCGAATTGCTTTCCCTTGCTTCTTCATGCCAATGTTATGTAAATAGCCTACAAAATAACATAAAATGTATGAAAAGTAACTAAGAAACATAGGTTTAAACAACTAATTCAAGTAATAGATACCGGATAAGTAGGTATAAAACCTACTTATCAACAAATGAGAGAAGGTCTCGGCCTGTGTATCACAAAAATGGAAACCCTTGATGCGGAAGCTAGAATAAGAAGAGAACCTGTCATTTGTGGGAAGCCTGTGCCGAAGAACAAGACATGTGACGAAGTTTAAGGATCTTACACCATATCCATGAACAATCCAAGGGGTTCGAGATATTCCAGAAGTTGGTCCTGGATAGAACTGTATATTTTACCCAATTAGCCCACAAGGAAGGAGAAGACGGGGAGATGACAATTTAGCAAAAAAAAAAGACGGGGAGATGACCTTGAGGAGGTGGAGAATTATGAGGGCCGAATTCCAATCGTTAAGATTTTTGATCGCTAGGCCACCTTCACATAGGGGAAGGGACATATCCTTCCACGAGACTTTAGAGCCATGCCGAAGGAGAGAAGATCCCTTCCAAAGAAATCTACACATGATAGATTGGATGGCTCTTAAAATCGATTTAGGAAGAATAAAATGGGCAGCCCAGTAAGACTGAATAACAAATACCACAGATTTAATCAACTGCACTCTACCAGAATAAGAGAGAAAGCGGGAGGTCCACGAGGAGACTCTGGCAGTGATTCTTTGAATCAGAGGCTGATAATCGGAGTGGGAAAGTTTAGAGGAAATAAGAGGAACCCCAAGAAATCTAATAGGTAAAACACCTTGCGTTATACCCAGCAACAGGCTAATACTTGCCTTAATATCAGTCGGAACATTTGCCAGAAAACAATGGCTTTTGAGAGCGTTGGGGATCAGACCGGAGAACATGGAAAATGATTGGATGCACGAGTGGATTATGGAGATAGAGGACAGGTCCCCATGGCAAAAAAGGAGAATGTCGTCAGCGAAGAACACATGCGAAATTTTGCAGAAATCTGCTTTCCAATGAAACTTGAAATTAGGCAGCAAAGTATCCTTATTCAGAATCATGGAAAAGGCTTCCATTGCTAATACGAACAAATAAGGCGACAAAGGATCCCCTTGCCAAAGACCCCTTGCTCCCTTGAAATAGCTGGACAAAGCACCATTGACTTTGACAGAAAACATAGTCATTGTGATGCACTCTTGAATCCAGTTTATGAAAATAGGGAGAAATTGAAGAAGGCCCAACAGGTCCAGAAGAAACCCCCAGTCTATTGTGTCGAAGGCTTTCCGAATATCTATTTTGAGAGCACACCGGGCACGACCGGAAAGTCTGTGGTAATTCCTGAAAAGCTCCTGCGCAAGAAGTATATTGTCACTGATGCTTCTCCCCGAGATGAAGGCCGACTGAGCATGGTCAATAATGGATGGGAGAACTAATTTGAGCCTATTAGCAAGGATCTTCGCAATACATTTGTAGATTGTGTTGCATCATGAGATAGGTCTAAAGTCAGACATACTGGATGGGTTTACTGACTTTGGAATCAAGTCAATATCATTAGCATTGACTCCACTCGGAAGGTGACCGGATGTGAAGAAGGAGTGCACAACAACTTTGAAGTCAGGACCGATAGTATCCCAGCAGTGTAGAAAGAAATTAATATTGAACCCGTTAGGGCCAAGGCTTTTATTCCTTTTCATGGACTGAAGAACAGCAAGGATTTCAGAATCAGGGATTGGGTTGACTAAAGTAGCCGCCTGAGCCAGAGAAATTCTCTTTGTAACGTAATTTTTGAGAGCATCACAGCCATAATAGGAGAGAGGGGAAGACCCCAGCAAATCTTGGTAGTAGGCCACCGCCACTTGCTGGATGCCCTGCTGGTCTTCAATAAGAAAACCAGAGCTATTGAAGATAGAGAGAATTTTGTGATTATTCCAATTACTCTTGATGACGTTGGCAAAGAATTTAGTATTTTTATCCCCCTGGGCAAGCCAAGTGGCCCGGGATTTCTAAAGCAAGAGAGATTCTTTAAGGGCCAGAGCTTTCCATAACGACTGGGAACAATTATCTTCTAGGGTAAGAAGAGAGGAGTTCACTGGGTCGACATGGAGAGATCGCTGAATGGAGGCCAACTGAACCTGCAGAGTACTTACATTGCTCGAAAGATTACCATTAGAAGAATTCAGGGCTACGAGGGCACTTTTGATTCTACGAAGCTTCTCATTGAACTTGAAAAAGGAATTCCCACGGATTCTGATAGACCAACAATCCGAGACAGCATCATCGAACCCTTCTAAATCAAGCATAAAGTTAAAGAATTGGAATGGTTTCTTGAGCTTTCGAAAATGAAGACCAGAATTAAGAATAACTGGCCATAAGTAGCTTGGGAGTCAGGCATAGAGTTGAACCAAGAATTGTTACCCATTGCTCTGTCCAACTTCCTGTGGATAGGATTGTTAACCTGGCAGTTCCACAAAGTGTACTGAGGCCCAATAGCGCGAATATCATCTACCCTAAGAGTTTCCAAGCAATCATTGAAGTCAGTCATACCAGCATCCCAAGTAGAATCACCATCTTCTGCTTCCGAGACACTCTTGTTAGTGTTGAAGTCCCCAAGAATGAACCAAGTTTCCAGAGAGAGCACGGAGTTCAGATCATACCACAACTGTCGACGTTCCACTACAGAGTTCAGGTCGTAGACTATAGAGGCCAAGATAGGGGTATTGCCATTAAGAGGGTAAAGTTTAAAATGCAACATTTGGACTGATTGGAACAGGATATCTACTCTCCAAATATTAGGATCCCAGCCCACCCAAATCCTGCCATTCGGGTGGTGGTCATAATTAAATACACAGACCCAGTTACGGCAGATGGCCCTCGAGATTCTGAAGGCATTAGGAGCTTTTATTCTGGTCTCAATGAGACCCACAAAAGAGATATGGTTGTTTAACAAAAAGTTGCGAACAAAAGCCTGCTTTGGCTTCTTATTTAACCCCCTGACATTATAGAAACAAAAATATGTCATAGAGAAGGAGTTATAGATCAGTCATGAAGGGGAGGACCCCTTGAACCTTTGTTCCTCTTCTTAGAATTCTGAGTAGGCTCCTTTCCAGGTCTAGTCTTATGCTTCAAGTCCCTACAATCCTTCTCATCAACTTGCTTAAGCTTATCCCTTAAAGGTTTAGGAGGAATGGGAGATTCAGACTTGTCACCCGGACCAAGGGGGGAAGCAATTGGAGAGAAGACATTAGTAAATGATACAGGGAGGCGGCTGGAAGGGGAGAAGGAAGTTTAGGTCCTTTGGAAACCGCAGTCCACGAACCATCAGGATCGACAGGATCGGGAGGGGGGGAGGCCAAGACTTTGGTAGGAGAAGTGGAGCACTTGTCCGCGCAAGGAATGGGAGAAGACTTAGGAACCCATTGGAAATTTGTTTTAGGACATTTGAGAAGGGAATGACCAAAACATATACAATTTGCACAGGAAGGAGGCCTACTCCAATACTCCACTTTCACCTCAATTGTTTTATCGACCAAGGCTTAACCATCAAACACTACAGCTTTGATAGAGCATGTGGATGAAGCTTTCATCTCAATGAAAATTCGGGCAAAGCTCATAGGGTCCAACTTAGAAGTCATATCATCGGCAAATAATGGGCGTCCAATAGCACTTGCAAGGTAGCTTAGACCCTCCTTCGTCCAGTAAGAGAGGGGGATGTTACTGAACTTGACCCATATTGGGACTTTGCTACAATCGGTTTTAACGAAGTTAACGCATTCTTCCCACGGTTGTAAGCACAGCAACTTGGACGCTATATACCATGGACCCGAAGCTAAGACATTGTCTCTTTCCTTCACAAAGTCAAATTTAAATATGAAGTAACCCTTATCATGTAGATAAACTTTAGACAACCCCAGGTGACCCCATAATTATTTAGCAAAAGTTTCAACCAACTTGAATGGCAATTTCGAGTGAATAAAGTGATCGACAAGACTAGAAGACCACTTAATAAGACCAAGTTTGAGGAGGGGGGAAGAAACTCAAACCCAAGTTCTTCTCACTGGCTGCATTTGCAACAATCGAGCTCCATAACATAGGGGGAGCAGAGATGCCTACGGAATTCACCTGGCCTAAGGAGGCGAGAATATCTTCAGAAGCCAAGAGATTCCCGGAAACAGGGGCAGGGAGACCCAGAGGGGGGTTGGCGGCTGGCATAGAAGCGCTTTGCCCAAAAATAGGACAAGAATCGAACACCTTGCGAGCATTGACTATTGCCGCAAACGACCCAATTGAGGAAAGGTTGTTCACATCTTCAAGAGGGAGACCCAAGGTAGAGATATAGTCCATAAGTTTTGCGTTCTTTCGCCTTTTTGCAATAGCTTCCTCACGGTCATTTCTAGTGAAATGATGTACTGCTTTAAAAATATCTTGGGTGGTAGGCGTAGTGGCTGGACAAAAGAATCCCCAGATGGCGTCAAAGTCATCGATTCGCTCGATGTGGCCAAACACATTAGAGGATAGGCTCAGATTCCATCATAGCGACAAATGACTAAGGGAGAGTTAGGGTGTGAAACACCATATTCTGCAAACAAATCCCGGGATAGGCTACTCTCTGAGTTCCCGACAGAGAGATGCTGATGGTCAACCATGATCCAGAAGAACAGAACCCAGGGAAGGGAGGAAGGAGATAGAGACGGATAGATCTCACCGAAGACAGAAGAGGCAGGGGGGAAACAGAGGGTAGACTAGAAAATGAATCGGAGCCGGGGAGACGGTGGAGAAAGCGGGGGAGATGGACCAAAAGAGGAAAACAGAGAATGTAGGTAACAACTGAAAAATTAGGTGAGGGTGGGCGGGAGACAAAAGAGGAAGGAAGGAATTTAGAAGGAGTTAACGGTAAAAAGGGGGGGGGGGGGGTTTAGAAGGAGTTTAGGCCAAACTCTTACGTAAAACATAAAACAGACCAAAACGTATAAAACTGTCGTACTAATAAATATACTAACTGTATCAGTTATAAAAAACTTATTATATTATATTATATTTGATTATTATTATTATTATTTAAATCAAAAGCCATAAGGCTTGGTTTGGCAAAACCAATTAAAATAATGACTTAATCATTCCTTAAGTCTTGTTTGGCAAAATAAGATTAAAATAAGAATTTCAAAAGTTCTAAGGCTTTGTTTGGTAAAACCAAATTAAAACTCTTTTAATTTATTTTCATAAGTCATTTATAATATAGTTTATTGTCACACTTTATTTAAATAAATTCCCATATTCAATTAAATTAAATCTAATAACAATTTATTAAATCAATTTACCGCATAAACCAATACAATAAAATTATAATTTTTATTATAATTATAATTTTATTTAATAAATTAACACATCACTTTAATTACAAAATCAAATTAAAATAACATTATAATAATTCATTTAATCATAATATAGTTTCAACTTAATTTAAATTACCCAATATTTATATGGTTAATTTCTCTTGCCACCAAATTCCTTATCGTGACTAATTTCTTTTATTTTCTTTAATAGTTTAATCAACTATTAAATCTCATAAAAATTAATTTCTTCACACAAAAAACATAATTCAAAATATATACACCTCATAATAAGAAATTTAATTATTAAATTATTATTTTAATAATTTATGAAAATTCGGGTTGTCATAAAAGGCAAGCAGAAGTGTTGAAGCACTGCGAGAGTGAAGGAAAGAGAGGTTCAACATTGCAAATCCAAGGAACACTCTCAGAATCGTAGTGTTGTCTCAATCAGTCAACGAGCAATATTCAAAAGACTAACTATGATCAAGTTCAAGGTCATCTGCATCAGAATCGTAGAGTTTGGTCATCTGAGTATTGAAGCCTGGCAACGTCTCAATACAAAGACTGACATTCGAACGTTGTTAATTGCAAGCATCGATGCAGAAGGACAACTCCTGATGTTCTAATCGAGAAGTCAGAAAGAAGAAATAAAGGTGGAGAAAGTACCAACTTTGTTGTCCAATGGGGTAGTCTCTCTCTCTAGAGTTTGCTCTCCCTTCTCCCTAGGATTTTAGTCCGGCTTTTTTCCCCCCCGTTCCTTTACGTTTTCTTTCTTTCCTTTTTAGTCTCCCGCCCATCCTCACCTACCTTCTCCATCCTCACCAAACTTTTCAGTTTACCCATTCTAGCTTCTGGGTTCTTCCTTCTCCTTCTCCACCTCCCTATCCCTCCCTTCCGGCCTCCTCTTCTCTAACATCCAGACTTAACCTTACCCCCCCCCTTCACCCCAGCTCAATCTCTTGCCTCTCCCTCGTTTCCGTACTTTGGTGTCATGGTCGATCATCCTCATCTCTTCGCTGGGAACTCGGAGAGTAGTCCTTCTCTGGATTTCTTTGGCGGAGTTTGGTGTCTCCATTCCAAACTCTCCTTTAGCCTCTCTCGCGCTTTGGAGGAATCGAGCCTATTCCCTCGAATGTTTCTATCGAGTTCGATGAATCTCACGCCTTTCTTTGCTTTCAATTGGAGGAGACCTTGGTCACGCTTACTTCTCGGCGTTCAAGATATCTTTAAATGATTCATTACTTCACTAAGAATGACCGTGAAGAAGCCCTTCTTTGAAAGAAGGAAGAATGCCAGGTCGATGGACTATATTTACATACAGGACTTCCTCTCTGAAGATGTTAACAACCTCTCTTCTATTGGGATATCTGCTGCGTTAGCTAATGCTCGTAAGGTGTTCGATTCTTGTCTCTTTGCGCTAGCAAATGCTCGCATGAGGACTATATTGCGCATCTCTGGGAGTCCTCGGCTCCGACGATTACATCCCCCTCCCTTGTATGCCTGAGGATAATGTTCTTTGGCTTGCCTATTCCCCTAAGTCCAGAGTTGGTGAGTTGCTAATTCAGGTTAATGAGAAGAACTTGGGGTTGAGCTTCTTTCCCCCTTCTTAATTGAAGGAGTGTTATAGTTAACCCCCTGTGGAAATCCTTTAGCTTGGCCTTAATAAATGGTCTTCTAGCCTTGTTGGTCAATTTATCCACTCGAAGCTCCCGTTCAAGCTGGTTGAATCTTCTGCTAAAAAATTATGGGGGCACCTTGGATTGACAAAAGTCTATCTTCATGATAAGGGTACTTCTTATTCAAATTTGATTCGGTGATAGAAAGAGACAATGTCTTAGCCTAGGGTCCATGGTACATAGCGTCCAAGCTTCTTTGCTTCTGTTAGTGGCGAGGAAGGGGCTAATTTCAGTATAACTGATAGTAGCAAAGTTCCGATATGGGTAAAGTTCAGTAATATCCCCCTCTTCTTTGGAAATGCTCGGGTTGAAGAAACCATCAATCTTTGTTGTGTTTTTGGACGGAAATGCTCGGGTTGAAGAAAGCAAGTAGTAGTGAAAGTGGAGTCTTGGAGCAGCCCCCTTACGTTTCTAAATGTAAGCTATTTGGGACATTCCCTTCTCAAATGCCTAGAAAACTAATTTTCGATGGGTTCCCAAACACTCCCTCGAGCCTCTGTGAGGCCCCTTGTTCCACTATTCCTAGCACAACCAAGGCCTCTCCTCCTCCAGGACCAAGGTTCATGGACTGCCATTTCCAAAGGACTTAAAAGCTCTTCCTCCCCCTTCCGGCCTCTCCATTCTCTTTCTGCGCGCCTTCTCCCTATTGCTCCCCCCTTATTCACGGTGATGAGTCGAATCTCCTATCCCCCCTAACCCTTTACTTGATAAGCTTAAGCAAGTTGATGAGAAGGAATGCAGGGACCTGAAGCATAAGACTAGGCCTGGAAAGGAGCCTCTTCAGAGTTCTAAGAAGAGGAACAAAGGTCCAAGGGGTCTTCCCATTCTAGACTAATACTTTCCCCCTTTTTATGACAAAAGTTCATATAATGTCAGGGGTTTAAATAAAAAACCAAAGCAGGCTTTTGTTCGCAACTTTTTGTTAGACAACCATATCTCCTTTGTGGGCCTCATTGAGACCAGAATAAAAGCTACAAATGCTTCCAGAATTTTGCGGGCTATCTGCCGTAACTGGGTTTGGATTTTTAACTATGACTACCACACCGACGGCAGTAGGATTTGGTGTGGTGGGATCCTTCTATTTGGAGAGTGGATGTCTGTTTCAATCGCCCAAGTTTCCCACTTCAAGCTCTTTCTCTTTATGGCGGTTATCCAATCTTGGCTTCTATAGTCTATGGCGAAAACTCTATAGTGGAACGTAAATGCCAGGATGGGTGACCTAAATTCCTTGTCCTCCTCGGACACTTGGTGTATTCTTGGGGACTTCAACACTATCAAGAGTGTCTCTGAATCGGAAGGTGGTGATTCTTCTTGGGAAGCGGGTATGGTGACGACTTTTTAATTCGCTAGACACTATTGGTGTTCTTGATATTCGTCTATTGGGCCTCTGCACACATGGTGGAACTGCAGTTGCTAATCCTATTCATAGGGAATTTGGATGAAGCAATGGGTAGCAGTTCTTGGTTCAACGTAATGTCTCGATTCCCTAGTCACTTATGGACCTCGTGGTCTTTCCGATCATTGTCGATCTTACTTAATCTTGGTATGCTTCTTCGGAAAGCCAAGAAGCCATTCAATTCTTTAACTTCATCTTTGGAGTTGGAAGGGTTTGATCTTTCTTTGTCTCGGATTGTTGGAGTATCGAATTGTGGAAATCCTTTTTCATCTTTAATGAGAAACTTGAAGATTCAAGTGCGCCCTCAAAACCTTGAACTCTTCTAACGGTAACTTATCGAGGAATGTTAACACCTGCGCAGCTCGGTGGTCACCGATTCAACAATCTCTTCATGCAGATCCTTAAACTCTTGTGCGCTTGCACTAGAAGACAAATGCTCTCAATCCTTATGGAAAGCATTGGCTCTTTAAGAATCTCTCTTGCTCAAAAATCCCGAGCCACTTGGCTTGCCCGAGGCAATAAAAATTCAAAATTTTTTTGCCAATGTTATCAAGAGTAATTGGAACCACAACAAAATTCTCTCTATTTTAATAGCTACGGTGCTCTTATTGAGGATTAATGAATTATTGACAAGTGGCGGTGGACTATTTTCGGGATCTCTGGGTTCCTCTCCTCCTACTTACCACCGGTCGTGATCTTCGGAAAACTTCGTTAAAGCGGATTACTCACGCTTTCAGTTGCCGACTTAACCACTCCAATTCTTGATTCGAAATTCTTGCAGTCCTTCAATCCATGAAAAAGAATAAAAGTCAAGGTCTGAGCCGGTTTTAATGTTAATTTCTTTCTCCATTCTTTGGGACATTATAGGCCATGATTTCACCTTCACAACATCCACTCTTTCTTCATCTCTGGGCACCTTCCGTGTGGAGTTAATGCTACAACTATTGCCTTGATTCCGAAGACGGATAAACCATCCAATATGTTGGATTTTAGACCTATTTCTTGCTGCAACACAATCTACAAATGTATAGCGAAGATCCTTGCCAATAGGCTCAAATCTGTTCTCCCTTCCCTTATTGACCATGCTCAGGCTGCCTTCATCTCGGGGAGAAGCATTAGTGACAATATCCTCCTTGCTTTCGGGAGTTTTTCAGAATTACCACAGACTTTACGGTCCCGCCGGTGTGCTCTTAAAATTGATATTGGAAAAGCCTTCGACCTTTGTTATTGGAGGTTTCTCTTGGATTTGTTGGGCCTTCTTAAATTCCCCCCTATTTTCATTGGCTGGATTAAAGAGTGCATCACTACGACTATGTTTTCTATCAAAGTCAATGGAGGTCTGTTTGGCTACTTTAAAGGAGCGAGGGGTCTTAGGCAAGGGGATCCCCTGTCTCCTTACTTATTCGTTCTAGCTATGGAAGCCTTCTCCATGATTCTTCACAAGGAAACTCTGTTGCCTAATTTCAAGTTTCATTGGAAAACAGAATCATGCAACATATCCCACGTATGCTTTGCCGATGATATTCTCATATTCTGCCATGGAGATATGACCTCTGTTTCCATTATTCACTCGTGCATTCAATCCTTCTCTATGTTTTCTGGCCTAATTCCTAATGCTCGTAAAAGTCTGTGTTTCCTTGCCAATGTCCCAAATGATGTTAAGGTAAGTATTAACTTGTTGTTGGGTATTCCTTTTGGAGTATTACCAATTAGATTTCTCGGGGTCCCTCTTATCTCCTCTAAACTCTCCAATTCAATCGCCAACCCTTGATTCATAGAATTACTGCCAGAGTTTCCTCTTGGACCTCCCGCTTCCTCTCTTATTCTGGTAGAGTTCAGCTGATTAAATCAGTGCTCTTTGCAATCCAATCTTTCTGGGCCTCCCATTTTATTCTTCCTAATTCTGTTCTAAGAGCCATTCAATCCATCATGTGTAGATTCCTTTGGAAGGGGCCTTCTCTCCTTCGGCATGGTACAAAAGTCTCTTGGAAGGATTTGTCCCTTCCCCTTTGTGAAGGTGGTCTCGCAATTAAGAACCTTACTGATTGGAACTCAGCTCTCATTATTCTCCAACTTTTAAAGGTCATCTCCCCATCTTCCCCCTCCTTATGGGCTAACTGGGTCAAATCTACAGTACTATCAAAGACCAATTTCTGGTATATCTCGAATCCCTTGGACTGTTCATGGATCTGGCGTAAGATCCTTAAGCTTCGTTCCATAGCTCTCCCTTTCCTTACCTATAGAGTTGGGAATGGAAATTCCTTCAGTCTCTGGTTTGACCCGTGGTTGAATGGGCAACCCTTAAAACCCTCTCTTTCTCTGCTTTCCAACTCCAGAATCCCTGTTAATGCGCGCATTTCTGACATCATTTACATGGGTGCATGGTCTTTGCCTTCCAGTAATCATCATGATGTGCAGCAATTCTGCACCTTGTTTTCATCTCTTCCTAATCCTTCTGATGCCGAGGACTTGATTCTTTGGGACAACCGGGCGGTGAAACATCTCAAAGCTTCCACTATCTGGGAATCTATTCGCTTGCGTGCTCCGAAAGTCCCATGGGCTAAATTGCTTTGGTTCCCCTCCATATCCCCCGATTCATCTTTACCCTGTGGCTTGCTCTTTGGCACAGATTACCCACAAATGATAGGTTCTCTGCTTACCATAGCTTCCGTCCTATGAACTGCCCTTTCTGTGCAAATCATGCTGAGACATTCTCTCATTTGTTCTTTGATTGTCCCTATTCTACTTCAGTTCTCTCTTCTGTTCTTGCCTTCGGAGTCTGGACCAATGCTCCAAGGAGCTGGGATAGTCTGGTGGACTATATCATTCATTTTAAAGGAAATAAAATTCGGTCTGATATTTTAAAGCTGGTCTTTTCCACCACAGTTTACAAACTTTGGGCAGTTAGGAACTCAATTGTCCATAAAAATGTCAAATTGCCTGTGAATGTTTTGGCTAGGGAGATTATTAATATCACTAAGTCAAGGCTTTCTTCTTTCCCCAAATTCCTCAAGGTTGCGCAGACTAGGCCTGACCTAAGTATTTGGTTGTGAGGCCTGCTATGGTCTGTTTCATGGTTCTTGGTTTGGTCTTTTCGCGATATTGTTTCTGGCTCTTGCAAAAATGCAGAATTAACTTAGCTTCCATGGCGGTTCGGCAGTTCGGTCTCCTTGGCAGTTCGGCCTCTTTATTGGTTTGGTTTAGCTATTGCTTCTTTCCATGTTGGGTAGCATCTTTAGTCCATAACTGGGTTCGGCTTTGTGGCCAGTAAAGGTCTGGGCTGGGCTTCGTGGTTCTTCCTCTTGTCTTCGGGAAGCTGGGGGATTTGGTTCCGGCTTCGGAGTTTCGGCTTCGGCTTCGGGGTTCGGTAAAGATGGTTTGGCCCTCTCCTACTGGCTCTCGTAGCCCATCCTATGCTTCAGCATCCTCTTCGGCTGCTGCAATGCAGTTTGGTTCAGTCTTCACCCCCAGTTTTCAAACTTGGGCAGGTCGGATCTCAGTTGTTCATAAAAATGCCAAATTGCCTTTGAGTGTTCGGTTTCCATGGCAGTTCGGCCTCTTCGTTGGTTTGGTTCAGCTATTGCTTCTGTCCGTTTTGGGTTCGGTAGCCTCTTCAGTCCGTATCTGGGTTCGGCTTTGTGGCCAGTAAAGGACTGGGCTGGCATCCGGCTTGGCATCTCGGCTCGACTTCGGGGTTCTACCTCTTGTCTTCGGGAAGCTGGGGGATGTTGGTTTTGGCTTCGGGGTTTCGGCTTCGGTTTCGGGGTTCGGTATAGATGGTTTTGGACCTCATCTCCTGACTCTCGTAGTTCTTCATATGCTTGACATCCTTCGGCTCATCAATTGAATGCGATTCGGTTCGATCTTCCCCCCATTTGGATGCTTGGTTTCACCTGATTGGTTGTCTATGTTGTTTAAGGTTTCATGCTTGTATTTACTATTGTCCTGCTTAGTATCGCTTTGTTCTCTCTTTTGGCTTGGTTGTTAGTCTTTTGTTGTCCATTTTGGGTGTTGTCCATTTTGGGGGTTGTCCCATGTGGTTCTATCAAAAGCTTCTGGGGTATGCCCTTTTCGATTGTATTTTCTCTTCTTTTTCTATATACAAACAAACTTAGCGAAAAAAAAGAAGAAATAAAGGTGACTACCAGCCTGACACGTTAAAGTGACATCACTGATGTGGTAGGTGAAATAGTAGACTGCAGTGTCAGAAAAGCGAAGAAAGGGCTATCACATCACATCAGCAGTCTTGACACAAATAACTCGAGATCTGCAAATAAATTCAAAGCTTCCAACGGCTATAATCCAACGGGAAGCTCATGGAAGGATATTTAACAGCTGAAGCTTGAATGCAGAAAAGTTGTTGGTTTTGACAAGTTGTTGAGTCTAAGAGTTCCACAGAGCTAAATAGAATATGTCTCAGTGACAGTGAGACTACGAAAGTAGAAGTGAAGTAGATAAGAGAATAGCTTTAACAAAAAAAAGCTTCACTCAACAACAATGAGAATGTCATTAAGAATGTCAGCTAAGCTGAGAGCCGAGAAGGCCAAGAAGATAGCTTTCAAAAGATTGGCATATCAAAGAGAAGATTCAAAGAGCCACTTTACGAATCATCATGAACAATCAAAAGCTGAAAAAGAACAGATAGAGAACCAAATCTGTACACAAGTTAACTAAGGTTCGGGGGATGCTAAATGCCAGACTGTGTCTATCGTAAGTGCAAAGACTTAGAAAAACCCAAATGGTGAAGGTGTGCAAGCTGAGATCAGATCAAGATGAGAACTAACTATAAGACCCCGAGTTTTATGAAATAAAAGTATGTATTTTTTCTTATAATTATTATTTTATTTAGTAAATGGTTATGTTGATAAAAAGTTAAAGTTAAGGGTGATATGTGAAAATTTTGCAAAGTAAGTAAATTGTCATAAAATATTCGTTTGGTCAGGGAATATTCTTTTTGTCGGGGAATATCCGTACGACGACACAATCATTGGTGAACCCCACAACGAAAAGTTCTATCGAGGAAAGGGGTTTGGTCACCTAATTGCGCACCAATAAGGAGAAATCTTTATCGAAAAGCCCCCTCTTTACTGGGAATGATCCGGTTGTTAAATATTGTGAGTTTTAATATTAATGATGAATAAGTTCGTGTTGATTAAAGATGAAATTGTTGATAAAAATATTTCCACTGTGTTAGAATTATTAGTGTTAATGGAAATCGTCATTTATTTCGATATTAATTGATTTTTGGATGTTAAATTGACCAAACGGACAATTAATCGGATAAATGAGTAATTAATTGCTATTGGTTCACATGCAAATTATTGTTGGTTCACATGTATGGAACCATTGGTTCACATGTATGTACTATTAAGGGAGGTGGTGCAAGATTGATAATACTTGCAGGACTAAATTAAAAATAGAGGTATAGATGAAGCTACTATACTGTAATAATTCGAGCCCCTAAACATGTAATTATCGAAACTATGTTTTCCTATAAATAGAAGCTCATTCTTCTTTCATTCTCACCAATTCACTAAGACTCACAAGAGCAATTATAGAGAGAGAAGCTATAGAGAGAAAGAATAAGAGTATTCTGCTACTTCACTATTGCAGTATCTAGCCTTCTACTAAGGTAAGGGATGTTATTTATTTCTTATTCGTATGTGATATTATTTTTGTTCAATATTCATATGAAATTATATTTTCTTCCATACTCAGTAGTATGTAAGTAATATTATTTCGTAAAAGCAGACACTATCTAGCTCTTCGTATCCCTAATTCTACACTCATTTTTTTTTGATAATGTGGAGTTTCTCAACCGCTGTCGGACTAAGTCTCCCCACCCCGGACCAGGCTTTACGCACAGGCTCGGCCTAAGACATGGCTCCGCCCAGAAATGTGCGATCCGTGGCCACACGGACCAGTTTTTAATTGGCCCTCACACTTGTTGTAGACGGGAATCGATCCCAAGATGTCCGGGTTTACGGTTCACCCTAGGTGGAAACTTATCGCTGCGCCAAGTGTTGTGGTTTTCTACACTCATTTTGTTGAAGTATTGCTTCTATACTTCGTGAAATTAGTAGAATATCCTTGAAATTTGTGCTTCATCTAGTATCATTTCACAAGGATATTTTTCTGAACATTCTTGTTAATTTTTAAGCTTTTCGTGTCGAAGTACTATTCATGGGTACGACACTATTCATATGTACGGTACTATTCACAGAGTACTATTTATGGGCACTATTTATAAATATGGTACTATTCATGGGGTACTATTCATAAAGTACTACTCTCGAAGTAGTATTCACGAAGTACATTCACAGGGTACTATTCACTCGGGTACTATTCACTCGGGGTACTATTCATGACAAAAATTTATTTCTTTTATGTCCAAATTATTTTTGATACAATATTATTCTTGAATTTTACTCCACAAAGCAGTATCATGTTGACAAGTTGGACATTATTGAATTATGGATAAATTGAATTATTAATCTTTAAAATTTATCATTTGCTTTCATTTAATTGAATTCTTATATCATTATCATCATCCTCATGCTTATATTGTGATAAAAGTCATCTTTGGCCCATAGTGCATAGATGGACTGTTGATTGGTATGATTATGACCAGGGATCATTCGGTATAATCATGACCTGTAATGTTACAAATAATGTGGTAAAAGTCATCATTGGCTCATAGTGCATTGGTGGACAGTTATTGGCATGATCATAACCATGCTTTCTCTTCGGCCAAGGGTGCAAAGATGAATTGTTGTTTGGCATGTTCATGACCATTGGTGAAAACACGAATATCCTTGGCCCGTAGTGCATGGATAATTCGTGGTTGTGATACTAATGAATATCGTTGGCCCGTAGTGCATGGATAATTCAGTGATGTGGATTATTTATTAAGCAGAGTCTCAGCGATAAAATTGATTATAAACTTTTAAATCATAGAAGATAGTAGATATCATTGCTCTACTTAAATCTTCTAATGTATTGCTTATTCCGCTGCAGTTGTTGATCTAAAACTTGTTGTCTATTTTTTTGTTGTTGCTAAATTTAGACTGAAATAATAAAAATGGAGGATTACAAAACCGCATGGGGGAAACCCAAACAGAAATAGCAACGACATCATAGGACAGGCCCTATGATGTAAGGATTATAAAAGGTTACAGGCGTCAGCCCGATAAAAAAAGGTTATAATACATGTCAAAGTATAAATAAGAAAACCATCGTCAAGACGCCCGAACACAGAACCACTGAAACCAACTACCACGACGACGACCCACTTGTGGCTGAAGCCCCACTCTAGGAAGACCCACTCTACGAGTCCCCGCCAAGCTGAGCCCCTCATTGCCGAAGTCCAAGCCATAGATGAGACCAGCTGAAAGAAAATGAAGTCATAAGGCCGAACTGGTCGAAGCCGAGACGACACCAAACCGAGCCCCTCATTATCGAAGTCCAAGCCATCCGATCCTCTCTTTGCCGAAGCCCCACTCTATGAAGATGACCCACTTGAGGCCGAAGCCCCACTCTACGAAAGATCCACCACTCTACGAAGATGCACTTTTCGAAACCTCACTCTACGAAGACCCCACTTGGCCAAAACCCCACTCTACGAAGCCCCACTCTACGAGTCCCCACTCTACGAAGACCCACTCTACGAAGCCCCATTGTTGTCTATTGTATTCTATCAGTTGTTATATTGTTGAAAGCTAATGATAATTTATTCTGCATTATCTTAGTCATAATATTTCTTACTGGCTAGTTGAGCTCACCCTTTTCATTCACTGTTCTCTTCAGAAAATGAGAATATAGCTGGGACTAGTCGGGGAATGGAGTGACGGTCCGAGATGGTTGCCATTGTAGTCCTCACTATTCTATGAAATAGTGTGATAATAATTGTAGTGAGGATTGAATTTGAGTTTGGATATTGTCTAGGAGATAATATTTGTATTAAAACTCACAGATTATGTTTTCCCATATTCTGCACGACACTTAACATTTGTATAAATTAAGTTTGTATTTGGATTATGTACCGTGTATTTGGCAACTTAGAATGGGTGATGTATACCTATTTTGGCGGCGTCACACTAACCACAAGATCAGTTGCACCGAAAGAGTGAAAGATTGTTAAGTACTCAAAGAGAACGAGCTTCATGAACAACTTAATAGTTTGTCTAATAGTGATACAGTCTCAATGCAGAATTCAAAAAGGATCACAACAAGCTGCTAAGTATCAACGGATGAACAAACTTAAAGTCATCTTAGCAGCTCAGCACCAACAACAACATCAACAAGAAGCCAGGAACTAAAGTTCCAAGGCTGCTAGCCTTGAAGGAATCTTAGTGATTCAAAGATGTAAAGACTTCCTTAGTGGAATCCCTGCTTGTTGAAGCAGAAGAGTGGATTAGGAGCTTGTTGAAGCAAAAGAGTGGATAAAGACATAAATTCCTTATGTCTTTTACATACTGTCATTTACATTATGAGTCTATAACCGCTATAACTGCTATGAATATGATAACTACTTACATCTAAACTAACTCTACAAAAATGGTCAACATAACATCTATGAAGGGGAACCTTAACTTATTTCGCTGTGTTTGAAATAATTCTTAAGTTTGTCATCTGCTATAATTACTAAGCAATGTAAACTAAAATGGAAAAGATTTATGAAATCAAAAAGGATATATTCAACCCCCCCCCCCTCTAGATCTATTGTGTCCCTTCTGTGAACTAACACAAAGGAATGAACAAAGATATCCCAGAGGATGATTATGAAGTAGTTCAATTCAAAATGATAGCTCTTGGATATGGACGAAAGTCCTTCAGTGTAGGGATCTAGCACGTAGATACATCTCCTTTGACATTGGGAATGGTGCTAAGACAAGCCTTTGGTTTGATCCTTGGCTTGGGCAATCCCCTTTGGCTACCTCCATTCACTCGTCTCTGATTGTCAACTCTGGGCTTGGTCCAAATGCTTGTGTGGATAGTATCATTCAAAATTCTGGACGGGTACTCCCTGCATCCAGTCATCAGGATGTTATTGCCTTCCGTGGATCTTTTGACTTTTCTAGATCTTGTAATTCTGGAAAGGATGATGGCATACTATGGGATGGTACTAGGGCTAAGGATGTGAGGGCCGCCACTATTTGGAACTCTATTCGGCATGACGGGTTGGCTGTGGTTTGGCACAAATTAGTTTGGCATAAAAGGGTCCCTCCCCGTCTCTCTTTCATCCTCTGGCTTGTTTTCCATAAAGGACTCAGAACGTCGAATCGTTTCTTGCAATTTGTGCTTGATATAAAGCCCACATTGTGCTTTGTTCTAATGAAAATGACACTTTCAACCACCTGTTCTTTGAATGTCCTTTCTCTTTTCAGATTCTGGTTGTTGTCCTTCGCTTTTGCGGTTGGCGTGGGTTAAGTAGAAATTGGTCTACTATTACTGGGTTTATCATACATTGGTCTTGTAAAAATTTCCACCATAGCCTGTTGACTTTTGGGTTCGTTACTGTGGTCTATTGGATATAGAATGAACGAAATGCTAGGCTTTTCTCCAAAAAACTCACCCATGCTAGAACTATTTTTTGTGATATTATTCATTTAATCAAGTGTGGTCTTCACACAAATGCTAGATTTCAGAAATTAAAGTTAAGATCATGTTTTCAACATCTTATTTTATAAGTTGTTGCTGGGTCGTTACTGGGATTGTTGCTGTTTCGGTGGGGATGGGAACCGCCATGTGGGGTGCCATTAGGCACATGGTTTCTGTCTGCTATTGGGCATCTGGGGTGCTGTTTGGATCAGCTGCAAAGGATGAAAAGCCACATGGGTACTGTCTGCCTTTGGTTGGGTATGCCGATGGAAAGCTATGTCTTCGGGCGATGAAGAGCTGTGCTGAAGCGAGGGTTCGTAGACTGGGGGATCGTAGAGTGGTTTCCACAAAGGGCCTTCATAGAGCGAGGCTTCGTAGAGTGGGGGCTCGTAGAGTGCGGGGTTTCGTAGAGTGGAGTTTAGCTTCGAGGGGCTTTCGTAGAGTGCGAGATGCTGGAGCGAGGGTTCGTAGAGTGGGGCTCGTAGAGTGGTTCCAATAAGGGCTTCCAGAGAGCTAGGCTTCGTAGAATGGGGCTCGTAGAGTGGGGGGGCTTCGTAGAGTGGAGTTTTGGCTTAGAGGGGTCTTCGTAGAGTGAGGGCTTCGGAGACTGGGTTCTTCAAAGAGTGGTCCTTCGTAGAGTGGGGTTTCGGCTTTGAGAGGGTTCTTTGTAATGTGGGACTTCGCCATATGGGGGGTTTCGTAGAGTGGATCTTTCGTTGAGGGGAGGTTTCGGCCTCGTTTGAGTCATTTTCGTAGAGTGGATTTCGGCCATTGGGGCTCGGTTTGGTGTCTTTTCGGCTAGACAGTGCGACCTTCTGAGTTTGTTCCTTGTAGAGGGACTTTTATGAGGTTTGGACTTCGGCATTGAGGGCCCAGGAAATAGGGAACCTCGTAGTGTGGGGCTTCATAGCATGGGTCTTCATAGAGTGGGACTTCGGCCACGAGTGGGTCGTCGAAGTGGTAGCTGTCTTCGGAAGTTCCGTGTTCGGGCGTCTGGACGAATTTTTATGCTATGTCATGTACTGTAACCTGTAACCATTTATAGTATCTTCATCATAGTCTTTACATCATAGGGCATGTCCTATGATGTCTTTGCTAATTCGGTTTGGGTCTCTCCCATGCGGTTTTGTAACCCCCATTTTATTTATTTCAGTCTAAATTTGGCAAAAATAAAAAATAAAAAATCCCTGGCTCGGATGAAGCTGAAGGGAGTGGTTCAAAGTAGGATGTCAACCCTGATGAGAATGTTGTCTTAGTTATCATCAAGGAGGAGACGGACAACAACAATCCCTTTATCCTCCCAGTCAATGAGGATTTGACCATAGGCACTTGGAGCAGCACTCCTTGCATTTGCCGAAAAGGGTTAAAAGGGCAGAAAGTCCATCTTCCCTGAAATGTAGATATTATTAACTTCTTACTTTTGTTGCACAGTACTAGCAGTTACTTTTGTCATGCTTTTGCTAATGCTTTGTATGATCAAACAATTTCATTTATTAAGTGAAAGTATTTTATTTTTAGGACTCCAGAGTTGGGTTTGTCTATCCTTGCTGATAAAATGCCAAATCTCCACAATGACTACAACTTTTATGTAGAGTTGGACTTTGACTTGATGGGGATTGAAAAAGAAGAGATAGATGACTATGAGGTGCCTGAGGAGATCAAAGAATAGGTCGAAGACAAATCCAAACAAAACCTTGATTAAACCACCCCTGTCAATATCGGAACCTCAAAAAACCCAAAAGAAATCTAGATAGGCACAGACCTTACCCCAAACTAAAGAAATGATTTATCTACAAACTCAATTCCAGGATGTGTTTGCATGGTCACACGAGAACATGAATGGTTTGTCTACTGATATTGTCATTCATCGACTCACCATTAAAGAAGGATTCAAGCCAATCAAACAGAAACTTAGGCGACTAAAACCTGAGTGGAGTCTGAAAGTCAAGGAAGAAATTGTTAAACTATTCAAAGCCAGCATCATCATGATATCAACCTACCCTAAGTGGTTGTCTAATATAGTTCCTGTGCCTAAGCCTGGAGGGAAGGTATGAGTATGCTTAGATTACTGGGATTTGAACAAAGTTTGTCTCAAGGACAACTTTCCAGTACCTTTTATCCACATACTAATAGATAACACGGTGCAGTATGACATGTATTCTTTTGTTGACTGCCTTCATCAACTTCCCTCGAAGTAGGAATGATTTCGCTGATGCATTGGCTTCCTTGATCCACATATCTGATAGGATGGGAATTCCTGATAGCAAGTTTGCAAGCCAAAAGTCACCAGCCTATGGAAATCACATTGGAGAAGTATCAGATGAACTGCTTCCCATTAAAAAGTCATGACATCAAAGAATATCTTCGAGATGGATTTACGCCCGCTGGGGAAAGTCAAGCTGAAAGAAAGCGGATCCATAAAATGGCCATGAAATTCTATTTGAACGGAGACGCACCTTACAAAAGGGATGCGGGAATAGGCCTTCTAAGATGCCTAAATAAAGATCAAGCCTAAAGACTCATGGATGAAGTCCATGGCGGAGTATGTGGTGCACACATGAGCGGTCCTTTACTTGCCAAGAAGATATTAAGAACGAGGCATTATTGGATTTCTCTCAAAGCCGACCGTGACGATCACGTCAAGAGATGCTATCAATGCCAAGTCCATGGAAATTCCATCCACACTTCTCCAAACAAGTTGCATTGTATGAGTTTGGCGTGGCCCTTTTCAATGTGGGGAATGTACATAATTGGGCCAATAGAACCCAAAGCCAGCAATAGTCATCGATTCATCTTCACTGTGATTGATTACTTCACAAAGTGGGTAGAAGATGCTTCCTTTCCCAAAGTTATTGTGACACCCCCAAATTCGGGTAGTTTATTCCCACAGGATTCGGTGCTCACTATCCATAATATTTACATCTAGCTACCTATAATCAATAATAAAGACATAACTTAAATAACTTAAACAATAATCTTCCCCATTAAAGGATTACATCAACTTTTAACAATCCCAAGCAATCTAACCTTAACTATTACATAAGTCTGCGGAATACGTCACAAAATATAATAAGTCTCATAACATAAATTCAGTTAAGTAAATTCAAATAAGTCTTCGGCGAAAGAAGGTTTGGGTGAGATGTAGTTTCTCTCTCAAGATTTTGTTCTCTGCCTCCTTTCTTCTGCTTTATTCTTGCGCTTCGGTTTCTACTCTTCTTTCGTTCCTTTGTGCGTTTCCTAGTGCTATGGTGGATTACCCCCACCTCTCGGGGGGAATCTCCTTGAGTAGTTCATCTAGGGTTAGCTCTTCTGATTTGGGGGTTTCTATACCTAGCTAAGAATCCACGGTTGGGTCTGCTATAATGGCTGGTTCAGCCTTCAGGCCTGTTCTTCGGGCAGATTTCCATATTCCTTCACTCTTGGTCGAGCCGGTTATGGCTGAATCTGATGCTATCCCTTGCAATGTTCCGGTTGAATCTGATGATTCAGATGCTAATAGTGATATTGAAGCAAGCTTAGGGGTTAAACACGATTCAGCTTTGAAGGAGATATTTAGTACTACTCAGCACTTTTCTAGTAGAGGTCATGTAGAAGCTGAAGATGAGCGTAAGAAGAGTAATAATCTTTTGGATTTTATACTTGCCAAGGGTTTCAATATCCAGCAGGTTTCTGAGTTTGCTAATGGGGGTCGGCGTATTAGTCAGGTTAACTAGCTCAACATGTTTGATAAAAGTCCTTTGAGAGAAGTATGTTCTGGAATGCAACCAGTGGGTTTAGTTACGGGTGATGGTCCTCACAAGACAGTTACGGCTGGGTTAGAAGAAGGGGAGCTGCCCTGTTCGCCTAAGACTGATGGAAATATTGCTGCAGTTGTTGCTGGGGCAGGTTTGGGCACTCGGGCACACCTGGTGTAGAGAAGCAATCTTGGAGTTCGGTCGTGGCTCAGGACTTCCCAAAGCCAGGTCTGGTTCTAGATTTTTCCCCCCCTTCTCCTCCTGTTATTGAAAATGGTTCTATTATTATTATGCCCCCATCTGAGGTCCTTCAGTTAGGAAATAAACTTTGAAGCTCATGTCTTGTTGGTAGTTTTATTAATTCTAGACTTCCTTTTAAGCTAGTGGAAGATAGTGTTCATAAACTGTGGGATAAGTTTGGATTACTAAAGGTGTTCGTCTAGGATAAGGGGCTGTTTATTTTTAAGTTTTCTTCTCCTAAGGAACGTGATAATATTCTTGCCTTAGGACCGTGGTATATTTCTAACAAGCTCCTGTGTCTTAAACGTTGGAAGGAGGGAATGGATTTCCAGTCTGAAGCATGTACTAAAGCCCCGGTTTGGGTTAAATTTCATAATGTTCCTATGTTATATCTCTCGGCTCCTGGGTTGAGCTATCTTGCTAGCGGAATTGGCAAGCTGCTATCTGTGGACAAGCTAACTGAAAAACTAGAACCTATGAACTTTGCTAGGATGTGTGTTGAAATCTCCTCCTCTTCTGCTTTCCCTCCCAGCTTGGATGTTGTTGTTCTAGATGAGGAATCAAAAGTGGAGAAAGTTGTGGTGGTTAAAGTTGAATATCAGAATAGGCCTCAGTTATGTTTGCATTATTTGACTTTCGGGCATTCTTTGGTTCGGTGTCCAAATGCAAACTATAAATGGGTCCCCAAAGTGTCTTCTTCAACCCCTGAGCCTGTGTCTTCTGGGTCCTTAGGTGATCTCATTGTTACCAATTCTCCTTTTGCTGGGAATTCTGATTGCTGGACTATAGTTGCTAAAGGTCCCAAGCCGCAGGTTGGCCCCTCTGCTCTCAAGGGATCTTTGCCCTCCTCAGTTGGACCATGCCCTAATCCTTTTAATCCTATATCTCCTTTGGATGGAGGCATTCATGACAACTATTCCGACACTGATGTTACTCCTATTCCTAATCCTCTTGTGGATAAGCTGAAATAAATTGATGAGAAGGAAGTTAAGGATCTAAAGCATAAAGCAAAATTATCCCTGGATGTTATACAAGCTTCAAAGAAAAAGATCAAGGGAGGGGGGAGCAAGAAGTCCCCAGCTTAATTTTTTCTTTTGTTTTATGTTAAATTTTTGCTCTATGAATATTAGAGGTGTAAATATGTCTCCTAAGCAGGATAGTGTCCGTGCTATTATTAGTAAGCATAGTCTCTCTTTTGTTAGCCTTGTTGAAACCAGGGTCAAGTGTTATAAAGCTAATTCAGTTTCTAAAGCTATTTGCAGGAATTGGCAATGGCATTTTAACTATGAGCATCATGTTAATGGTCATATTTGGGTTGGTTGAGACCCAAATTTTTGGAATGTTAATATTATTTCTAAGTCTTCTCAATTTATTCACTATTATATTTCCTCTGTCAGTCTTGACTTCCATTCCTTTGTTACCATTATTTATGGGCTTAATACCCCGGCTAAACGTAAAGTTTTGTGGAATGACATAAGGGCGTTTGATGCTTCTATTGATAAACCTTGGACTCTGCTTGGGGACTTCAATGTCGTTCAATCTCTTTCTGAAATTGATGGAGGGGATGGTTTGTGGGATTATGGGATGCAGGATTTCAAGGATTGGCTATCTGACTTGAATTTGGTAGACCTGAGGGCTGTTGGGCCTCATCTCACTTGGTGGGATCCACAAGTTTCGAATCCTACTTACAAGAAACTTGATAGAGCTTTGGTCAATAGTCTCTGGTTGGACTATTACCCCAATTCTCTAGCTAATTTTACTCCCCGTGAGCTCTCTGACCATTGTCCAGTAGTTATCAATTCTGGTTTGGTTCTTTCTTATATTCCTAAGCCTTTTCAATTCTTTAATTTTATGACTAGGCTGGATAATTTTCTCGGAGTAGTGCAGGCGACTTGGTGCACTCCCTGTTCAAGTGACCCCTTGCAAATCCTTGCAGGAAAGCTTAGAGCAGTTAAAAGGGCCTTGATTGATCTAAACAAGCTTAATGGAAAACTTGCTTCTAATGTTGAGCTTAATGGAAAACAAGCTTAGAGCAGTTAAGGGCAAGTCTTCACTCTACTCAGCTAGCTCTTTCTTCTAACCCTACTGATTCTAGTCTCCTTGATCTCCAGCAGACTCAATCTTCAAGCTTGTGGGCTATTCTCATTAGTGAACAGAAATTGTTAAAACAAAAATCCAGAATTCAATGGCTTAAGGAAGGGGATAAGAATACTGGTTATTTTCATAACCAAGTTAAAAACCGGTGGAATCAGAATAAAATTTTGGCTATTGAGAACTCAAAAGGTGTAATGTGTTATGGGCATCTGGATGTTCAAAGTATTGTGGTTGGTTACTTCAATTCTCTCTTAGGATCTCCCTCTCCAGTGGATGGCCAATTTTTACATGATTGGGAGTCTGAAGTGCATAACTGTGTTTCTCCCTCAACAAGCTTTGTTACTTGAAAGGGTTGTCTCTGATGATGAAATTCTGAGCACTTTAAAGCACAAGAAGTAGAACAAAAGCCCTGGCCCGGATGGGTTTAATGTGAATTTCTTTATCCATACCTGGGACATTGTTGGTACTATTTTTACCTCTGCTGTTCAATCTTTCTTCCGGCAGGGCTGTTTGCTTCGAGGTACTAATTCTACAGCAATTATTCTTGTGCCGAAAATTCCTAGCCCCACTTCAATGAATGATTATAGGCCCATTTCTTGTTGCAATACAACTTATAAATGCATCTCTAAGATTATTGCTGCTCGGCTCAAGTGTATCCTCTCGAATCTCATTTCTCCTTATCAATCTGCCTTTATTCCGGGAAGGAGAATAGGGGACAACATTCTCTTGGTTCAAGAATTATTCAGGAACTACCACAGACCCTCGGGTCCGGCCAGATGTGCTATGAAAATTAACTTAAGGAAAGCTTTTGACTCTATTTCTTGGGACTTCTTATTGGCTACCCTTAAGTTCTTTAAGTTTCCTCCCAAATTCTTGTATTGGATTAAGGCCTGTATTACTACGACAAGTTTTTCTGTGAAGGTTAATGGTGCTCTTTGTGGCTATTTTAAAGGGGCTAAAGGTCTCAGGCAAGGCGACCCGTTATCTCCTTATCTATTCGTCATTGTTATGGAGGTTCTTTCTATCATGCTCGCGAAGGCTTCTAAGATCCCTGCTTTTCAACATCACTAGAAAACTGCTCCCATTTCTCTTACTCACCTATGCATCGCGGATAATCTCATCATTTTCTGCCACGGTGACCTTAATTCGGTTATGATTGTTAAGCAGTGTCTTGTGAAATTTGCTTCCTTTATGGGCTTGCACACTAATGCATCGAAAAGTATGTGTTTCTTGTCTCATGTCCCTCCTGAAACAGCTGATTCCATTATCTTTGCTTTGGGTTTCCAGTTAGGGATCTTTCCCGCTAAGTTCCTGGGAGTTCCCTTGTTAACTACCAAGTTAAGTATTGCGGATTGCCAACCCCTTCTAGAAAAGGTTAAAGCTAGAATAAGCTTGTGGATAAAGAAATTTTTGTCTTATGCCGGTAGACTTCAGCTAATCAAATCTGTTATTTATGCCACCCAAGCTTATTGGTCTGCTCACTTTATTCTCCCTGTTGCTGCTTTAAAAGACCTCCAATCTACTATGTCCAGATTTTTATGGAAGGGTCCTTCTTTGCAGAAATATAGTTCCAAAGTTGCTTGGAACAAGATCACTCTTCCTGCTACGGAAGGTGGCCTCGCTATTAAGAACCTTGAAGATTGGAACAAAGCTTTGATCATGTTGCATCTTTGGAAAGTCATAAATCCTTCTTCTATATCTATTTGGGCCACTTGGGTTCGTGAAGTTAATCTTAAGAATAAATATTTCTAGACTACCCATATCCCTAATGATTGCTCCTAGATTTGGAGAAAAGTGCTTCAACTTAGGGACCTAGCACGTAGATATTTATCCTTTCGTATTGGTAATGGTGCAAACACTAGTCTTTGGTTTGATCAGTGGCTTGGGGATCCTTTGGCTTTCTCTGTGCACTCTCCCTTGATTGTAAATTCTGGGCTTAGGCCTACTACTTCTATTAGTAGTATTATTCATAATTCTAATTGGGTCCTTCCTAACTCCAATTACTGCGAGGTTATTGAGTTTCGGTCTTCTTTTGATCATACTAGGAATTGTGATCCGGATTGTCAGGGTGAGCTTCTCTGGGATGGTACTGTGGCTAAGGACGTGAAAGCTTCTACCATTTGGTGTTCCATTCGCCGTGTTGGGACGACTATAGGGTGGCATAGTTTAGTGCGGCATAAGATTGTGCCTCCTCATCATTCTTTTCATCTGTGGCTTGTATTCCATAAAGGGCTTCGAACTCTGGATAGACTTCTTAATTTTGGTCTTGTGGTTGACCCCCTATGTGTTTTTTTTTCGCTAAGTTTGTTTGTATATAGAAAAAGAAGAGAAAAACAATCGAAAAGGGCATACCCTAGAAGCTTTTGAAAGAACCACATGGGACAACCCCCAAAATGGACAACAAAAGACAAACAACCAAGCCAAAAGAAAGAACAAGGCGATACTAAGCAGGACAATAGAAAATACAAGCATGAAACCTTAAACAACATAGACAACCAATCACGAGAAACCAAGCAGCCAGAGGAGGGGGGACTGAACCGAACTGCTTTGCAGTAGCCGAAGGGAAGCTGAAGCATATGAAGAACTACGAGGCCAAACCCATGTATACCGAACCCCAAAACCGAGGTCGAAACCCCGAAGCCCGAAGCCGAAGCCGAAACCCCGAAGCCAACACCAACATGCTGAGACACCAACATAGCTTCCGTCCTATGCACTGCCCTTTCTGCGCAAATCATGCTGAGACATTTTCTCATTTGTTCTTTGATTGTCCCTATTCTACATCGAGTTCTCTCTTTGATTGCTTGCCTTGAGTGCGGACCAATGTTCGAGGAGTGGGATAGTGCAGTGGACTATATCATTCATCTTAAAGGAAATAATATTGATTCGATATTTTAAAGTGGTCTTTTCCACCACGGTTTACAAACTTTGGGCGGTTAGGAATTCAATTGTCCATAAAAATGTAAAAATGCTCGTGAATGTTTTGGCTAGGAGATTATTAATATCACTAAGTCAAGGCTTTCTTCTTTTCCCAAATTCCTCAAGGTCGCTTGAGACCGGGGCTGTCCTAAGTATTTGGTTGTGAGGCCTGTTATGGTCTGTTTCATGGTTCTTGGTTTGGTCTTCTCTGCAGAGCGGTTCGGCTACTGCTAAATTCTGGAATTAGCTTAGCTTCCATGGGGGTTCGGCAGTTCGGTCTCCTTGGCAGTTCGGCCTCTGTTTTGGTTTGGTTTGCTATTGCTTCTTTCCATGTTGGGTAGCATCTTTAGTCCATAGCTGGGTTCGGCTTTGTGGCCAGTAAAGGTCTGGGCTGGCTTCGTGGTTCTTCCTCTTGTCTTCGGGAAGCTGGGGGATTTGGTTCCGGCTTCGGAGTTTCGGCTTCGGCTTTGGGGTTCGGTCAAGATGGTTTAGTCCTCTCTTTCTGGCTCTCGTAGTCCTCCTATGCTTCAAACATCCTCTTGATTTCTGCCGCAATGCGATTTGGTTCGATCTTCACCCCAGTTTTCAAACTCAAGGGAATTGAACTCGATTGTTCTTAAACATGACAAATTGCCTATGAGTGTTCGGTTTCCATGGCAGTTCGGCCTCTTCGTTGGTGTGGTTGACTATTTGCTTACGTCTAGTTTTGGGTTCGATAGCCTCTTGATCCATGTCTGGTTCGGCCTTGTGGCCAGTAAAGGACTGGGCTGGCATCCAGCTTGGCATCTCGGCTCGTCTTCGGGGTTCTTCCCCTTGTCTTCGGGACCCCCTATGTGTTCTCTGTTCCAACGATAGGGAAACTTTTCATCACTTAATTTTCAACTGTAGTTATTCTTTTTAGATTCTGGTTGCGGTCCTTAGGCGTTGTGGTTGGAGGGGGTTGAGTCGTAGTTGGACTACTATCACATATTTTATTACTAACAGCTCTTGCCCCAAATTTCTAAACAGTCTTTTGCATTTTGGATTTGCAGTTGTGGTCTATAGGATATGGAAAGAACGGAATGCTAGGATTTTCACTAAAGTTGCTATCCCTGCCCGGATTATTATCCAAGATATTATTCACTTGCTTAAGTGTGGTCTCCATACTAATGCTCGGTTTCAAAGAATTAAATTCAAGTTACGTTATCAACATCTTGCTCTGTAATTTGTAATCAGTATTCTGGTTTGTGGTTGCCTAGCTTAGTTCAGATATGGTTTACATCTATGTGTATTCTGCTATGGTATGCTATGATTATACAGGTTCCTTGGTTGGGTTCTTGGCTGGCTGGTTTTGATGGTTAGCTTGGTTTGGTTTGCTGGTTGTTGGGGTGGCTTTTGGAGGTTTGGGTTGCTGGGAGGGTCAATCGGTCCTGGTTTAGCAGTAGTGCTTCAGCTGCAGCTGCTTGGTTCTTTTGGTGGTTTGTTGTTGTCTGGCTGCTGAGCTTTGCTGGCTCTTCTTCGGATGTGAGGCTTGTTTTTTCTGCTGGTATGTTCTGCTGTAGTCAGTGGTTAGCAGCTGTAGTCAGTAGTCTGGCTAGTCTGGCTAGTTGGGTTGCTTTGGGGATTCTTATGGTTGCTCTATGTTGGGCTGATGTCCTTGCTCTGAAAGCCTGATCTCTATCGGGTCATTCGGAGCTGGTGGAAAACATCTTCAAAAGTTGCTCTCGGGTCTGGTCTGGTCAGCTGTTTCTGGCCTTAGGGTTCCGGGTCTGCCATCTGGTCTGGTCTTTGAATGGGCATATTTCTGCTAGTCCTTGCAGGTTGCTTCTAGGAAGTGTGAGGTTGCTGCTGTAGAGGGGATTGGTCTTTTGTGTCAGCTTCGGATCGGGCATGGTTTGGGCTGATCTCTGATGCTGAATCTCTACATGTGTGGCTGCTTTTTCGATCCTATTGTTTGTCACATCTGCAGCAGTTAGAGCTGTCTCAGTTGTAAGCACTGGGCACTGCTATTGCTTCAACTCTGCTGAGGACTTCTTGGGCTCTGCTACAGTAGTCTGATGGGTCTAGTTTTATGATTTGGGCGGGGCACTGCTATTGCTTCAACTTTGTTTTTGATTTGGGCTCTATCTGTTTTGCTTCATGATTCCTAATTGCTGTAATGTGTCTTCGAGGGGCCTCACTGCTGGATGATGGTTGTTCAGCCTACTCGGCTGGTCTGTATGTGAGGTGGAATACCTGCCTTCTTCTAGACTTCTAGGATTTAATCTCCTTATCCTAGATTTGATGCTGCAAATTTAATTTTAAGTTTAAATTCTTGTTTCAATATTGTATAGCTTGTTGGGCTTGTGGGCTGTAATCTTTATAGTCATGACATCATAGGGCCTGTCCTATGATGTCTATACTATATCCTGATTGGGGTTCTCCCATGAGGTTGTAATTTTCTCCTTCTTTTTAATACAGTCTAAATTTAGCAAAAAAAAAAAGTCTTCATCACTTGGACATCTTTCCCTTTCCTTTGCTAGAAGATGGCTCATCAAATTTCTCAACCTTAGCTGCAGTGTTAAATGTAAGAGTGAGCAAACAATTTCTCACTAATATAAAGAGTGATAATAACAACAATATAAGGTTAAACAATGAATACTGAATAATAGAGAACTTGTTCTATGAATCAAAAATAGAAAACAAGCTCAAGATTTATATTTGAGGGTCTTATGACCATGAACTATGTCCTCGGTAATTAGGTAATTTTTACCCTAACCTTAATAGTCGTTTAGACTATACAGACCCTTCCTTACGTACTTAGGGGGATCAACCCTTCGTACCATGTATTGTGTACAAACATCTAAACGCTAATGCGTATATAATCCCCTATATCAGGGTTGTTCATCTTTGCTTGACTTTAGGATTTCTGCACTAAAGAAAGTTTAGTTTGGAACTAGCTTATCAGTAGTTCTAGAATTGTAGAATACTTATCAAATATAGATTAGTCTAATCAATGAAAGTTTGTTTGTTATTCGAAGGCTCAACATAATAATATAAGATTGAACAACGATATTTAAGTCAAGATTGAATAATAACAACATACAATTGAATGTACATGGTATAGACAAAGTATTACATCCAAAAGAGTTAGAAAAATTATTTGGGGCAATGAACTTGAACAATTTATGCTTTGAATAGCAAGAACAAGAGTTAGGAATGTGAAACTCGCTCAATTTAAATAATTAGAGTACAAGAGCTTGCATAATCATAAACGAGATGGAATCAATAAACTTGCTAAATTTAAATATAAGGTTTAAGAACTTGCATAATGATAAATTAGGGTTAGAGAACTTACTCGACAACAAAAGATAAATAGAGTTATGAAACTTGCATTCATTATAAAGACAATGAAGTTACGAAACTTGCCTCGGGCATAAGCTACACAAGTTTAATAAATGTTTGCCAAACACCCTATATATACCATTAGAGTTGCACCTTATAGGTTCAGTTCAATTCTCATAACCTTTAACTTAAAGTCTAACCATGGCTGCCTTCCCCTTATTCACAGAATTACCTCTCCAGTCGCTTCTTGGACTTCAGTTGCCCTTGCTTACTCAGGATGACTCCAGCTTATTAAATCTGTCCTTTTCTCTATCCAATCCTTTTGGAGCAATCATTTCATCCTTCCTAAAGCTTCCTCTAGAGAAATCTAATCTATTCTTTGCAGGTTCCTTGGGGAAATTTGGTGCTCGTGTAGCCTGGCATAAAATTTGTCTCCCAACTTCAGAAGGGGGGTTAGGGTTAAAGAGTATCACAGATTGGAATAAATCTCTGATTTTGAAGCATTTTCTCAATATTTTACGCTCCAGCTCGTCTTCTTTATGGGCTGCTTGGGTCAACAAAACTGTTCTGAAAGGGAGGAATTTCTGGCACTGTAATGCACCCTTGGATTGTTCTTGGATATGGAAACAGATTCTCAAACTCAGGCCCACTGCTCGTAAACATATTCAATACTCGGTGAGCAATGGCTCCAACACTAGTCTATGGTATGACCCCTGGATTAATGGTACCCCTATCAATCATAACCAGTCCCTGCTGTCCAATTCGGGGCTCCCTCACAATGCCTTAGTTGCTGACATCATCTTGGACTCCTCCTGGAACCTCCCTAAGAGCAACCACCATGATTTGATTATGTTTCATAGACTTGTTGAAACCCAGCCTATTCGGCCTTTATCTGATGATCGTATTGAGTGGAATGGACTTCATATAGCTTCTACCAAAGCAAGACACATATGGGATTGCATTAGATTTAAACAACCAAAGCCATTTTCGCATAAGGTTGTTTGGCACAAACTTCATGTCCCCCGGTACTCCTTTATTCTATGGATGGGTTTCCTTAAAAAGCTCCCAACGAATGATGTCACCAGACAATACTCCGTGGGAAGAATTTCTCCTTGCCCTCTTTGTCATCTTTATGATGAAAGCTTTGTTCACTTGTTTTTCGAGTGCACCTACTCCACTGCCATCCTACAATATACCTTGGATTTGGGAGATTGGGCCATTGCCAATATGGACTAGATTGGTGCTACTAATTTTTTTTTTTTTCGCTAAGTTTGTTTGTATATAGAAAAAGAAGAGAAAAAACAATCGAAAAGGGCATACCCCAGAAGCTTTTGATAGAACCACATGGGACAACCCCCAAAATGGACAACAAAAGACTAACAACCAAGCCAAAAGAAAGAACAAGGCGATACTAAGCAGGACAATAGAAAATACAAGCATGAAACCTTAAACAACATAGACAACTAATCACGAGAAACCAAGCGTGACGAGGGGGAATCGAACCGAGCGCTGATGGCAGAGGAAGGGAAGTCAATATGAAGAACTACGAGACCAAACCCATCTATACCGAACCCAAACTGAAGTGAAACCCCAAGCCAAGTCAAGGCAAACCCGAAGTTAACACCAACATCCCCGACTTCCGAAGACAAGGGAAGAACCTCAAGACGAGCCGAGATGCAAGTTGGATGCCCACCGATCCTTTATCGCCACAAGGCCGAACCCAGATACGGACTGAAGAGGCTACCGAACCCAAAACGGATGAAGCAATAGTTGAACCACACCAACGAAGAGGCCGAACTGCCATGGAAACCGAACACGCATAGGCAATTTGGCATGTTTAAGAACAAGCGAGTTCGACCACCTGGAGTTTGGCTGGGGTGAAGATCGAACTAAATTGCATTGCGGTAGAATAACAAGAGGATGTCAAGCATAGAGGACTACGATGACAAGAAGAGAGGACCAAACCATCTTGGCCAGAACCCCAAAGCCAAGCAAAACTCAAGCCGAAACCAAATCCCCGACTTCCAGAAGACAAGAGGAAGAACCACGAAGCCAAATTTGCAGACCTTTTATCGCCACAAAGCCGAACCCGACTATGGACTAAAGATGCTACCAACATGGAAAGAAGTAAATAACAAACCAAACCAAAGCAGCCGAAGCGCCAAGGAGACCGAATCGCCGAACCCCCATGGAAGCTAAGCTATTTCAGAATTTAGCAAGATGGCCAACAAATTTCTGAGAGAAGACCAAACCAAGAACCAAGAAACAGACCATAGCAGGCCTCACAACCAAATACTTAGGACAAGCTAATTTCATCCTCTCATTCCAAGGTAGAAGACTCACTAAACACATTCTATATCTTACCTTTGCTGTTACTTTCTACAAGATCTGGGAGTCGAGGAACTTGAAAATACACAATGACAAACTTGTTCCCCCGTCTAGTATTGCAAAGGATGTTGTTTTCATCATTAAATCTAGACTGTCCCTCCTCCGCTTCCTTTATTAATACATCCCAACATAATACTTTTTACTGTAATTGGATCTTGTAATGGTGTGGGCGGTTTCTGCTGGTGCTTGAGGCTGCTGGTCTTCTGGATCTCTGGTTTATTACTGCTGCAGCTGTCATTTGGTGAGCTGGTATGGCGAGATGCTGGTCCTGGCGAGCTGGTACTAGTCCTGGCGAGCATGTACTGGTGTTTGGTTAAGGCAATTTGGGCGAGGTGGGGCAGCAGTGAGGTGCTGGGCGAGGAGGGGCAGCTTTCGGAGTCCTTCCTATGATGTGCCTCCTACAATAGTACTCCTTGTTGGGATGCTATTCTTTGCTATCTGTGTTTGGTACAGTCGTTGGATGGCTTGCTAGGCTTGTGGGTGCTCTTGATGTGATGGGTCATATTGGGCGAGTAGATGTGCTTGATGTGCTCGGTCTTGATCTGGGCGAGATGTTGGTGAAATTTGGGGTCTATGGGTCTCTCGGTAGTCTTTGAGTTTTAATGTTGTAGGTGCAACTGGGGGAGGTAGGATGGTTTCGGTTTCCCAAATTCGGGTAGGATGGCTGTTGGACTGGTGGATTCGGACTTCGGCTTTTCACTCCTTTTCGCTTCACTCTGCAGGTTGGATGGCTTCGGCTTCTGGATGTTCTATTTTTTCGGCAAACTGTGTTAGTTGCTTCGGGTAGGACGGCTTCGAGTAGGATGGATATTGGATAACTTGGTTCGGCTTCGGGCTATTTTCTGTTTCGGCTTCTCGATTGGTTGGGGGGCCCTCATGGTTGGGTCCACTTTCTCAGATTAGATCACCTAAGGATAGGGTTCAGTCTTTGGCTCTGGTCAGCTGCTTTGCTTCGGGGTCGGCTTGTTTGTTTTGATCTGTTTGCTTTTTTCGTTCGGTCTTAGTGTTACTGAGTTATAGGGTTGTTGCTCCCTTGTGGTTTTTGTTCCTTCGTCTTGGCTTTGTTTTCGGGCCTGCTTTTTATAGTCATGACATCATAGGGCATGTCCTATGATGTCTATGCTATATCCTATTCACCTCCTCCAATGTCCCTTGTAACACGTTTATTTTTGTAATATAGCTTAAAAATTAGCAAAAAAAAGAAGAAAAGAAAACTCACTATCATATAATATAAAGCTTTAGCATTCACCTCTAACTCTTACAAACACCGAATTTCAATCATTACATAACTTGTTAAGTAATTCGTTACAAATCTTCATTTTTTTTTTTTTAATAACGTGGAGTTTCCCAACTGCAGTCGGACTAAATCTCCCCACCCCGGGAGCTTTTCGTACGGGCTTACGCCCGCGTCTCCGTGGCCACACGAACCAGGTATTGGCCCTTACAAATCTTCATTTTTGGTATTACAATACATTACAATCTGTTATTATATCTTATAATATGATTAACATCTTATCATGCATATTAGACTAGGTTATGACAACATATCATAGGATGAAATCTTAAAAAAACACCGCTTCCTGCTTGTGGTGCTAGTATTTCTAAGCCTTGCACCCGGAGCAATCGCTTATTTGGTGCACGACCTCGAGAAAGCTAACAGTAGTGACTACATTTATTTCGCCTTTGGTGCACGGTAGTATTGTACAAGATCTGTGATGTAAACCGCAATGACTTCAAATTACTGTTACACCCAAACTCAATTTTTTCTCAATTTCTACAGAAATTCACATACCCAACAACTAGAATTTTGTTAACAACACCACCAAGCATGCATTTCATTATTCTACCAATAAAAACATTACATACAATCAACTTTTAATGATCAAAAATCATGTTTTTACTAATTTCTTCATATTTCAATCCTTTTAGCGAATTCAACCACCAAACCTTTGTTTCTTAACCAAATTACACCATTTTAATTGCGGTGTTTTCATTTTCCAATATACTAACACAATCCACAACCAATTTACAGATTATAACAAGGATTAAACATAAACTTTTGATCTCAACAAGCCATTTTCATATATATATATATATATATATATATATATATATATATATATATATATATATACACAACATTTTACTTTAATTTTCTTCTTACAACCCAATTTCTATGAAATTGATTACTAAAACTTACTTATATGCGATAATTAACAGATTCTACAAAATCATACATACATATATACAACAATCCAACGTTCCAACGTAACTTCCAATTCACAGAGAATAATCATTGAGAAACCAAAACATGGAAATTAGGAGTAAATTATACCTTTAATTTTTGATTTAGCAAGGATGATGACAAGGTTTAACAAGCCTTCTTCTTCATCTGATTCTCTCTTGTTCTTCTTCTCTCTCAATTTTCTCTAACACTCTGTGTTTTCTTACTTAGCCTTAGGAGAAATAATACGCATAAATATAAACTGAAGGCTTCCCACGTTTATCAGTTAAAAAAATAAATAGGCCATCCGTTATATCATGCCAAAGGCCACAAGGCCATGTTTGGCTATACTAATATTCCCCTCAATTTATTTTTATAATCCTCATATTATATAGTTCCTTGTCACACCATTATTTAATAAATTTTAATAATTTACAATTACAATTATAATTATATTTATGCTTAACAAATTATTACACATCTAATTTAATTATTAAATTAAACTAGAACATTATTTTATTTAATTTAATTACTTCCTTAAATATTAAACAATTCATTTAATTTAATTATTTCATTAAATTAAATCTTCAAATAATAAAATTACCATTCATTAATTTAGTTAATGTACACACTTAACTAAATTATTACACCAGAATTTGATCAATTATTTATTTATCTCAATTAATAAACTAATTAAAATATTTATTTAATTCAATAAATATTTACAATTAATTACAAAATTCTTGTTCGTTACATCCTTCCCTCCTTAAAAGGATTCTGTCCCCATAATCACGACTCGGTAAATTCATTCAATACATTCTTCCCTCCTTAACAGGATTCTGTCCCCAGAATCGCTATACAAGATTTAAGCAAATAACTGAGAATAATTTCTCATCATAACCTCTTCAAGTTCCCACGTAGCTTCCTCAGCATTGTGGTTCCTCCAAATTACCTTAGAAGAAGGTATTATTTTATTCCTTAGTACTTGCTCTTTCATGTCAATAATCTGAACAGTGACTTCTTCATAAGACAAATCTTTTTTAAACTGTAATGGTTTATATTCTATAACATGTTTATAATCGGACTTATATGGTCTTCATACCAAAACATAAAAAATGTTATAAATATGTTCTAATTCCGGAGGTAGAACTACCTCATAAGTCACTTCACCAACTCGTCGCAACACTTCAAAAGGTCATATAAACCTTGTCCTTAATTTTGCCTTTTTACCAAACCTGATTTTCCTTTCCAAGGGAGACACTTTTAAGAAAACAAAACTACCGACATCAAATTTCCAATTTTGTCAGTGTTGATCAGCATATTTCTTTGTTCTATCCTGTACAGCTATCAATCTTGCCCGAATCACCTTGATGATTTCAACAGTTTGTTGCACCAATTCTGGACCTATCAACTGACGTTCTCAAACTTCGTCCCAGCACAACAGAGTTCTGCATTACCTGTCGTAACAACGCTTCGTTAGGTGGCATGCCAATACTTGTGCGATAACTGTTATTGTAGGCAAACTCAACCAACGGTAAATGGTCATCTTAATTCCCTTTAAAATCCATAATACATGCTCTGAGCATATCTTCCAATGTCTGGATTGTCCTCTCACTTTGTTCGTCGGTTTGAGGATGATACGTTATGCTCATTTTCAACAGCGTTTCTAAGCATTCATGTGAGACCCCGAATTTTATGAAATAAAAGTATTCAATTTTTTTATTTTGGTAAATAGTTAAATTGATAAAAGTTTAAAGTTAAGGGTAATATGTGAATTTTTTTTTCAATGTAAGCAAGTTGATATAAAATATTCGTTGTGTCGTGGAATATTCGATTAGTCGGGGAATATCCGTACGACGGTACAATCATTGGTGGATCCCACAACGGAATTATTGTCAGATTGAGAACACGACAAAAATATCTTTATGAAAATAATAAATGGAAGTTTTACTGATTAGCTGTTGAAACACCCGGTGTTTAAAAGTACAAGATGTCTGGCGGTGTAGTTAGTAGTAGCACACGGTATTGATTATTGATGCTTATGTGATAAGTCACTCGGTTTTTGTTTTATTGGTATTATTAATGTAATAAAAAGAAAAGCTTTTTATATAAAATAGAATACTTTTATAAAGTTATTCGCTTTTTTATTAAATGACTAATAGTAAAACATTTTTATATAAAAGCAGAATACTTTTATAAAGTTATACATTTTATTAGACAATAATTAGAATATATTATATTTTATTATGCATAGTGTTTGCATTGTTCCTGGATAGTGTTTGCATAGTAAAATCTTTTATAAAGTTATTCGGTTTATTAGATTATAAATAGAATATATTATATTTTATTTAAAAGATTTTGCTTTAAATATGAACCGTCAGATTAAAGTAAATCAATCTAAATAATCCCATGAGTTAGTTACTATGCAATCCATTTTTCTATAAATAGAAGCTCATTCCTTCATTATTTCTTACGAATTCACTGAAACTCTAGAGAGAGAAATTATAGAGAAGTTATAGAAAAGTATTCTGCTCCTTCCCTACTCTTATATTCAGTTTCTTTTACGGTAAGGGATATTATTTGTTGTACTCGTAAGGGGTATTATTTCTTTTGTATTCATGAAGAGAACTTCTGTTATTCCATTCTTTATTATTCTACTGAATAATAAAGATTACCATAACTACCCTATACTTGGTGACATTCTTCTAATATTACATCTTTATTATTTTGTCGGAATATCCACGTCTACATGCGTTCTCACGGGACTGGTTCCATTACCTATTATTCATCTGAATATCATGTCTGCAATGCGTTTACAGGACCTGGTTCCATTATTTATTATTCTGTTGGAATAACCTGTATGTGCGGTTTATCGCATGAATGGTGAATTCTTCTGTTATTCCATTCTTTATTATTTTGTTGGAATAACCTATCTATGTGGATTGCCACATGCATGGTGAATGACACTTCGTATTCATTTCTTATTAAATTGTGGAAATGAGCTGTCTACGTGGATTACCGCATGGCGGGTGAAAATCCATTGCAGTTTCATATATTCTATGATACTCTTTTGGTTAAAATTTTGGCTTCTATACTCCATGAAATTAGTGGAATATCCTTGATATTTGCGCTTCATCCAATATCTTTTCATGGAAATATTCTTCTGAGTATTCTTGAATTTTACTCCACAAAGCAATATCATGTTGACAATTTAGACGTTATTGGTTCCTGGATAAATTAATTCTTGAACTTGTTTTATTGAATTATTATGTCATTGTCATCATCCTCCTGTTTATATTATGTTGAAAGTCATATGTGGCCTGTAGTGCATAGATGGACTTGGTATGATTATAACCAGGGATTATTCGGTATAATCATGATCGTAATGTTATAAATGATGTGGAAAAAGTCCTCATTGGCCCATAGTGCATTGATGGACAGTTTTTGGTATAATTATGGCTATGGCTTCTCCTCGGCCAAGTGTGCAAAGATGAATTGTTTTATGGCATGATCATGACCGTTGATGAAAAAACGATTATCTTTAGCCGTAGAGCATGGATAATTTGTGGTCGTGATATTAACGAATATCCTTAGCCGTAGTGCATGGATAATTCAGTGATATGGATTGATTATCGAGCTGAGTCTCAGCGATGAAATATAAATTCATGGATGTGATATTAACGAATATCCTTGGCCGTAGTGCATGGGTGATTCAATGATGTGGATTATTTATTAAGCTGAGTCTCAACGATAAAATATTTATTATACACTTTTAATTCGTGGAAGATAGTAGATATCATGCTCTACTTGACTATTCTAAAATATAGTAGTATGTCTTTGGCATGTAGTGCAAAGATGAATTGTTAATGAATATCTTTGGCCGTAGTGCAAAGATGAATTTATTAGTATGATTATGGCGTGAATTACGATTTGGTATAAACATGATTTTTGATGTTTTAGGTGAAGATAGGTGATGAAAATTATCTTCGTCACAGTTTGAAGAGGAATTTAGAACCACAATTATGATTATGAGTTATTCATATGATTGTGGATGTGAGGCTGTTGATTTATTTTACATGGATAAAACATTATTGGTGGACTTTTAACATAGAGAAGATAATAGACCTTATGGTCTATTTGACTCTTCTAATGGATTGCTCGTTCCGCTGCAACTATGGTTGAAAAGTTTTATCATCTACCATATGTTCTAAATCTATGATTTATTATTGATGAAAACTATTGATAATTTAATTATCTTTAGTCATGATATTCTTTACTGGGCTAATTGTGCGCACCTTTTCTGCTTCACAATTCCTTTCAGGTAATAAGAGTGTTGCCGTAAGAGTGTTGCCGGGTCGAGCGGGGATAACAGGGGAATAGAACAGTGGTCTATAGCTGTGGAGGTTCTCCCTAAACAGTATAGAAAAGTGTGTTATATTTTATACATCATTTAGTAGTTATATTTGGTGAATCAAATAGGGTGAGGTGAACCCAACTTTAGAAGGGTGTTTTGCCACTATCATACAAGATGTCTAATGACATACAACCTCGTGTTATCATAAAGGCGGAGGCATGCGCATCCACTTCTTTGAGTAAATCTACGGGCACTACCTATATGATCTTGGAGTTTATTTGAAATATAATATTCACTTGGAGACAGTGAAAATAGTTATATGTCAAGAGAAGACTCACCATCGGAAAGAAGATGATAGTAATCTTCTCATTTTTCTTTGGGGTCTATTGGGTTAACCAAGGATAATTCTGTGGATATATGATATCTATTATAACCTAGACGCATGGCCTCCCATGTACGAAGGTTTCCTTGAGCACTTCCCAAATATTTTAATTTCTAAAACAGTTTTTGACTATACTTTTATGTAAAGTACCATTGTAAGGTTGTGGACGAGGCACCATGAGAGTTACATACATTGTATTAAAACTCACAGTTAACTGTGGTCGTATTCTATACGACAGTTCAATAGTTGTATAAATGAAGTTGTATTTGAATTTTGTACCATGTATCTGACGACTCACAATGGGTGATGTATACCTAATTTTGGGGGCGTCACAATTCCTGTAGTCGTCTCCAGAAATTTGATGTGAAACGTGGATCTCTATCTGATACAATTGACATCGGGACAACGTGTCTTGAAACAATTTCCTTCACGTACAGTTTTTTTTCTTGTTAAATTTAGACTGAAATAAAAAAAATGGAGGATTACAAAACCGCATGGGGGAAACCCAAACAGAAATAGCAAAGACATCATAGGACATGCCCTATGATGTAAGGACTATAAAAGGGTATAGGTGACAGCCCAATAAGAAAGGTTACAGTACATGTCAAAGCATAAAAAGAAAACCATCGTCAAGGCGCCCAAACACGGAACCACCGAAACAACTACCATGACAACGATTCACTTGTTGCCGAAGCCCCACTCTACAAAAACCCACTCTACGAAGCCCCACTCAGCGAGTCCCCGCCTAGTCGAGCCCCTCATTGCCGATGATCAAGCCACAGATGAGACCAGCTGGAATAAAACGAAGTCATAAGGCCGAACTGGCCGAAGCCGTGATGACAACAAACCGAGCCCCTCATTATCGAAGCCCAAAAGCTCATGCGAGCCCCTCTTTGCCCTTACCAAAAGCCCATACGGGCCCCTCTTTGCCGAAGATGACCCACTCTACGAAGCTCCACTCTACGAAGACAACCTACTCAAGGCCAAAGCTCCACTCTACGAAAGATCAACTCTACGAAGACCCACTCTACGAAATATCACTCTACGAAGACCCCACTTGGCCAAATCCCCATACTGCGAAGCCCCACCCATCCGAGCCCCTCTTTGCCGAAGCCGACCAACTCGAGGCCGAAACTCTACTCTACGAAGGATCCACTCTACGAAGACCCATTCTCCGAAGACACACTCTACGAAGACCCCTCTTGGCCAAATCCCCACTCTACGAAGCCCCACTCTACGAGACCCCACTCTACGAAGCCGCACTCTACGAAAGCCCCACTCAGCCAAGGCCCCACTCTATGAAGGCCCCATTCGGCAAAAATCCCCACTCTACGAAGTCAAACTCTACGAGTTCAGTTACAACACAAAAGATCTATAGCATAGTCTAGACTTGATTTTTTGAAATTTAGCATTCGAATGAAGACCACACTTTATCAAATGAATAATATCACGAATGAGAATCCGAGCAGGGGTGGAAGAATGGGGGAAAATCCTAACATTTATTTCTGTCTAGATTCTGTAGACCACATCAACAAACCCAAAATGGAGAAGACTAGAGTGAAAATTCGTACAGGAGCGGCTAGAGATAAAGTCAGTAATAGAAGCCCAACTCTTACTAAACCCTCTCCAACCGCACTGCCGAAGGACAACTATTAGAAGCTGAAAGGAAAAGGAGCATTCAAAGTATAAATGGTTAAAGGTTTCCCTATCTTTCGAGCAGAGCACACACATAGGGTTGATATCCAGGCCAAATTGAGTCAATCTGTCAAGGGTCCGAAGCCCCATATGAAAAGCAAGCCAGAGAATAAAAGATTGCCGGGGGGCACAATCTTGTGCCAAACCAAGCTATGCCAGGACACAGTAGTCAGCCGAATAGAATTCCAGATAGTAGTAGCCTTTATATCCTTGGTACCATCCCATAAAAGACCATCACAGTTTGCAGAGTTACAAGGTCTATAGTAGTCAAAATTATTCTAAAAAACAATGACATCCTGATGGTTCGAAGAAGGTAAGACCCACCAAGAGTTACGTATAATGCTATTCACACAAGCAGAAGGACCAAGCCCAGAGTTGACAATCAGAGACGAGTGAACAGAATTTGTCAAAGGAGATTGACCAATTCATGGTTCAAACCATAGGCTAGTATTAGCTCCATTTTCTATGTTATAAGATATGTGCCTACAGGCAATATCCCTGCATTGTAATACTTTCCTCCAGATCCAAGAGCAATCAGGAGGGATAGGGATAGCCCAGAAGGATTTAGACTTGAGCAGAGTACTATGAACCCATTTGGCCCAAAGAGATGGAAACAGGGGATTAATGATGTGCCAAAGATGCATCAAGATAAGCGATTTATTCCATTCCGCTAGATTTTTTATTGCTAGACCACCCTCTGCAAAGGGAAGACAAATCTTTGTACAAGCAACTTTAGAGCCATGTTTGTCCATGGATGGACCCTTCCATAAGAATCTAGACATAGAAGACTGAAGATCTTTCAAAACTGATGCAGGAAGTATGAAGTGAGCCGACCAATATGCTTGAGATGCATGTATAACTGACATGATAAGTTGCATACGGCCGGAGTACGAAAGAAACTTATTGGCCCAGGAACTAATTTTTGCTTTGACCCTTTCGAGGAGGGGGCGGCAGTCTGCAAGGCTAAGTTTTGAGGTGATCAAGGGAACCCCTAAGAAATTTGCAGGGAACACCCCCAACCAAAAATCCAAAAGGCTAAGGATAAGATCCGATTGGGCAGGGGAAACATGGGAGAGAAAACACATACTCTTTGAGGAATTGATGTGGAGACCCGAGCCCAAGGAGAACTGGTCGAGACATGTCTTAATATTCTTGACAGAGTCAATATCACCATGACAGAAGATAAGAATGTCATCCGCAAAGCAAAGATGAGTAATGGAAAGAAGTATGACTTCCATGATGAAACTTGAAAGAAGCCTACTTTGAAGTCTAGGAAAGCATAAGGGAAAGGACTTCCATAATGATGACAAAAAGGTAGGGGGATAATGGGTCACCTTGTCTAAGACCTTTAGCCCCTTTGAAGTAACCACATAGAGCCCCATTAACCTTAACAGAGAAGTTGGAAGTGGAGATGCAGGCCTTGATCCAAAAAATAAATTTGGGAAGAAACTTGAAAAGTTGTAAAGTAGCCCACAAGAAATCCCAAGAAATAGAGTCAAAAGCTTTCTTGAGATCAATCTTCATAAGCTTTTTGCCTAAGCTAGAGGGTCTGTGGTAATTTCTGAAAAGTTCTTGAGCAAGAAGAATGTTATCACCAATCCTCCGTCCCGGAACAAAAGCAGATTGGAAAGGAGAAATGATGGAAGGGAGAATATCCTTAAGCCTAGACGCAATGAGCTTAGAAATACACTTATAGGTAGTATTGCAGTGAGGAGATGGGTCGTAATCATTCATAGAAGAGGGTTTTGAACTTTCAAAGACAAGAGCAATGGTAGTGGCATTGGACCTCCTAAGAAGACATCCACGATCGAAAAGGAACGAATAGCAGCGAGTGAATACCTCCCCAACAATGTCCAAGCATGGAGGAATAAATTAACGATGAACCCATCGGGGCGGGACTCTTGTTCTTCTTCATGTGCTTAGGGTGGGCAGAATCACCTCATCGGACACATCTCTGACAAGCAAAAGAGCTTGTTGAGGGGACACAAGCTTGGCCCCAAGAGAGCCAGGAAGAGGGATAGTGGAGCAATTAGCATGGGAAGGCGTACCTAAGAGATCGTAGAAGTGGTTAACTGCAACACGTTGGACAACCAAGTGCCCAAAACACAATTCACCCTCAGAATTCTCAATTGCTAGGATCTTATTAGTGTTTCACCTCTGCTTAACTTGGTTATGGAAGTAACCCGTATTCTGATAACCCTCCTTCAACCATTGAATTCTAGATTTTTGTTTAACAAGTTTCTCTTCAAGGAGGAGAGCACCCCAAAGAGAATCAGTTTGAGATCTCTAGATAAGAAAAAGAGAAAGATCACATGGTTTAAGAGAGATGGCTTGCTAAGTGGCATGCAAGCAGTCCCTAGCCTGCTTAACATTAGAGATCAGATTACCATTGCGCTTATTAAGATCCTTTAAAGCAAACTTAACAGCAGAGAGTTTCCCTGCCAGAATCTGAAGAGGGTCCCCCAAACAAGGAGCGAGCCAAGCAGTCCAAACCGCATCATGATAATTTTCCAGGCCCATCATGAAATTAAAGAATTGGAAAGGCTTAGGAATGTTGGGCAAGGATATACCATAGGTTATTAACCAAAGCACGATCAAGCTTCTTGTAAGTTGGGTTTGCTATTTGAGAATTCCACCAGGAGAGAAGAGGGCCGATAACGCGGAGGTCCATCAAGAGAAGGTCATCAAGCCAATCCTTGAAGTCTTGCGTACCATAATCCCAAGAGCAGGCACCTCCATCAATTTCAATCAAGGATTTAACCACATTAAAGTCCCCAAGAAGAGTCCACGGTTTATCGATCGAGCCAACAATAGCTCTCAAATCATTCCAAAGAGATTTCCTTTCACCAGGGGTATTGAGCCCATAAACAACAGTAACACACCCATAAAAACTAAAATTGACAGAAGAAACAGAACAATGAATAAATTGTGCTGACTTTGTAATAACATTGACATTCCAGATATTTGGGTTCCAACCAACCCAAATTCTTCCATTCGCATGATACTCATAGTTAAAGTACCACTGCCAATTCCTACAAATAGCTTTAGAGACAGAATTGGCCTTAGGAGACTTGAACCTTGTTTCAACCGACAAAAGAGATTCTATGCTTACAAATGAGATCATGGACGCTAGTCTGCTTAGGAGACATATTTACACCTCTAATATTCATAGAGCAAAAATTAATCATAAAAAGGGGGGTGGAGTTAAGCTGGGGACTTCTTACTCCCCCCTCCTTTGATCTTTTTCTTTGATGCTTGACCAAAATCAAGAGAGCCTACAACTTTATGTTTGAGATCCCTAACTTCCTTCTCATCAATCAGTTTAAGTTTACCCACAAGGGGGTTGGGAGAGGGAGTGGCATCAGTGTCAGAGAAACAATCCTGATGACCAGCAACCACAGGGGGGAGAAGGTTGAACAAATTTGAGTCTGGAGGGGGAAAAATATCCTTCGGGTTAGATTGTTGCTTAAGACCCTTAGCAACCACAGTCCAACCATCAGGAGGGATGGGGTCAGAAGAACGGACAGGGGGGACAGGGAATAGGGGGAGCAAGAGCTTTTTGTCCAACCTGTATCTTTGGGACCCATTTGAAGTTGGTACTAGGGCAGCGAGAAAGGGAGTGACCAAAAGACTTGCAATGAGAGCATAAGATAGGTCGATTTTGGTATTCCACTTTTACCCGAACAACTTTTCCAGTTTTGGTTTCCTCATCGATAACGTCCACTTCTAAACAGCTAAGGAATGAAGATGAAGAAGAGAGCTCTACACATACTTTGGCAAATTGAATTTGCCAGTAACACTATCAACGAAGAGAGGCTTACCAATGCCACTAGCTAGGTAACTGAGCCCTGTAGGAGAAAGGTAGGACATTGGAACGTTGTGAAATTTAACCCAAACTGGAGCTTTAGTGCATGCTTCAAACTTGAAATCCATGCCTTCCTTCCAAAGCATGAGGCATATATGTTTGTTCGAGATGTACCAAGGGCCAAGGGCAACGACATTTTCTCTTTCCAGAGAGTTTGAAAACTTGAAGACAAAAACCCCCTTATCATGCAAGAAATCCTTCTGCAGTCCATGTTTGTCCCAAAGCTTATGAACAGTTTCTTCAACAAGTTTAAAGTGGAGTCTTGAGTTGATAAAGTTCCCAACTAGGCAAGTATTCTAGAGAGTATTTCCTTTAAGGAGAACCTCAGCTGGAGGTCTAATTCGAATTACTCCATTCTCCGAAGCTGGAGGATCAGGGGGAAAATATTCAAGCGGAGGGCTGTGAATTGGGGCACAGTTTGTTACCACATCACTCCATGATTGTTTTGTAGGCTTAACAGCTTCAGGAAGATTATCATCAAATTTTTCCTTCTCACAGGCAGTGAGAGAGGGGGATGTGTCCGCAGCAGATTGCAAACCTGACACAGGTGCGGGCACTGTAGGGGGTTCACCAGAGGGTCTCAGGGAGCCAAGATCTAGCATATTGTGGTCGTTAACACTCCTAACAGATTTTCCTTTGTTAGCAAAATCATTGACATTCTGAAGCGAAAAACCTTGGGCTTTTATGAAGTCCATTAAGGTAAGGCACTTCGTACAAGTTGTATTACATAGAAACACTATCCCCCATGGGTTTTTGGGCATGTTCTTGAGTCACCATGTAGATTCTCTCTCTAGGATTTTTACTCCCCTTCTCTCTACAATCTTTTCAATGGGTTCTCCCCCCCTTTTTACCGTTAACTCCTTCTAAACTCCTTCCTTCCTCTTTTGTCTCCCGCCCACCCTCACCTAATTTTTCAGTTGTTACCTACATTCTCTGTTTTCCTCTTTTGGTCATCTCCCCCGCTTTCTCCACCGTCTACCCGGCTCTGATTCATTTTCTAGTCTACCCTCTATTTCCCCCCCTGCCTCTTCTGTCTTCGGTGAGCTCTATCCATCTCCATCTCCTTCCTCCCTTCCCTGAGTTCTGTTCTTCTGGGTCATGGTTGACCATCAGCATCTCTCTGCCGAGAACTCGGAGAGTAGCCTATCCCGGGATTTGTTTGCAGAATATGGTGTTTCACACCCTAACTCTCCCTTAGTTGTTGTCGCTATAATGGAATCTGAGCCTATCCCCTCTAATGTGTCGGTCAGCTCCGACGAATCGACATCTTTTGACGCTCATCTGGGGGATTCTCTTGGTCTAGCCACTACGTCGGCCACCCAAGATATTTTTAAAGCAGTACATCACTTCACTAGAAATGACCATGAAGAAGCTATTGCAGAAACGCGAAAGAACACAAAACTTATGGACTTATGGACTATATCTCTGCCTTGGGTCTCCCTCTTGAAGATGTGAACAACCTTTCCTCAATTGGGTCGTTTGCGGCAATAGCCAATGCTCGCAAGGTGTTCGATTCATGTCCTGTTTTTGGGCAAAGCGCTTCTATGCAAGCCACCAACCCCCCTCTAGGTCCCCCTGCCCCTGTTTCTGGGAATCTCCTAGCTTCTGAAGCTATTCTCCCCTCCTTAGGCTAGGTGAATTCCGCGGGCATCTCTGCTCCACCTGTGTCATGGAGCTCGATTGTTTCAAATGCAGCCACTGAAAAGAACTTGGGTTTGAGTTTCTTCCCCCCTCCACAGTCTGAGGGAAGTGTTACGGTCAATCCCCCAATTGAAATCCTCAAACTTGGTCTTATTAAGTGGTCTTCTAATCTTGTCGGTCACTTTATTCACTCAAAATTTTTATTTATTTATTTATTTTTGCTAAATTTAGACTGAAATAAATAAATGGGGTATTACAAGACCGCATGGGAGAAACCCAAATAGAAATAGCAGAGACATCATAGGACATGCCCTATGGTGTAAAGAATATAAAAGGGAACAGGCTTCAGCCCAAAAGAAAATGATACAGAACATGTAAAATCAAAAAGATAAGACGCCCGAACACGGAACCACCAAAACCAGCTACCACAACGATGACCCACTCAATGCCTAAGTCCAAGCTAAGTCATCAGGCCGAATTGGCCTATGCTGGGCGAAGCCGAAACCCCACTCTACGAAGACGACCCACTAGAGGCCAAAGCTCACTCTACGAAGACAACCCGTTTTGTCGAGCCCCTTTTAAACCGAAATCCAAACCATCCACCCTTCGAGGCCAAAGCTCCGCTCTATGAAGTAGACCCCCTCTATGCTGAAGCCCCACTCTATGAATGATCCACTCGACGAAGATCCACTCTACGATCTAATTAACTTGGACGCCCGAACACAGAACCACCCGAACCAGCTACCACTCGTTGCCGAAGCCCCACTCGACGAAGACCCACACTACGAAGCCCCACAAATCCGAAGTCCAAGTAACTGAATATGTCTCTACGAGTCCCCACTCTATGAAGTCACGCTCTACGAAGGCCCCACTCTATGAAGCACCACTCTACGAGTCCCCACTCTACGAAGCCACGCTCTACGAAGGCCCCAAACGCCACTCTACGAAGTCCCACTTTTCGAGTCCCCAGCACCTGTACAAGTAGACCTCAAGCAATCCCACTCTACGAGTGCAACTCTACGAGAGCAGCTACAACACAAAGGATCTATAGCATAGTCTAGACTTGATTTTTTGAAATTTTGAATTAGAATGAAGCCCACACTTTACCAAATGAATAATATCACGGATGAGGATCCGAGCAGGAGTGGATGTATGGGAGAATATCCTGGCATTTCTTTCGGTCCAGATTCTATAGACCACGGCAGCAAAACTAAAATGGAGAAGACCAGAGTGAAAGCTTGTACGAGAGCGGCTAGAGATAAAGCTAGTAACAGAGGCCCAACTCCTACTAAACCCTCTCCAACCTAATCGCTTAGGAGATGCCTATCGAATCTGAAAAGAAAAGGAGCATTCAAAGTATAAATGGTTAAAAGTTTCCTTATTATTAGAGCAGAGCACACACTTAGGGTCGATAGCAAGACCAAATTGAGTTAATCTGTCGATGGTCCGAAGCCCCTTATGAAAAGCAAGCCAGAGGATAAAAGATTGTCGGGGCGGCACAATCTTGGACCAAACCAAGCTATGCTAAGGCACGGTAGGCCCTGTCAGCCGAATACAATTCCAGATGGTAGTAGCCTTAACATCGTTTATACCATCCCAGAAAAGACCATCACGGTTTGCAAAGTTACAAAGTCTTAAGTAGTTAAAAGAGTTCCGAAACTTTTCAGTTTACCCTTTCTAGCTTCTGGTTTCTTCCTTCTCCTTCTCTACCTCCCTATCCATCCCTTCCGGCCTCCTCTTCTCTAACATCCAGACTTAATCTTCCCCCCCCCCTCTCCCCAGCTCATTCTCTGGCCTCTCCCTTGTTTCCGTACTTTGGTGTCATGGTCGATCATCCTCATCTCTCCGCTGGAAACTCGGAGAGTAGTTCTTCTCGGGATTTGTTGGCAGAGTTTGGTGTCTCCATTCCAAACTCTCCTTTAGCCTCTGTTGCCTTGGAGGACTCGAGCCTATTCCTCGAATGTTTCTATCGATTTACGATGAATCACGCCTTTCTTTGCTTTCATTTGGAGGAGACCCTTGGTCCTGCCACTTCCTCGGCAGCCCAAGATATCTTTAAAGCAGTTCATTACTTCACTAAGAATGACCGTGAAGAAGCACTTGCCGAAAGAAGGAAGAATGCCAAGGTCGATGGACTATATTTACGCCTACAGGACTTCCTCTCGAAGATGTTAACAACCTCTCTTCTATCGGGATATCTGCTGCGTTAGCTAATGCTCGTAAGGTGTTCGATTCTTATCCTTGCGCTAGCAAATGCTAAATAAGGACTATATTCTTTGTCTCGGGAGTCCTCGGCTCCGATTGATCCCCCTCCCTTGAATGCCTGGCTAATGTTCTTTGGCTTGCCTATTCCCCTAAGTCACGGAGTTCGGTGAGTTGCAAATTCGAGTTAATGAGAAGAACTTGGGGTTGAGCTTCTTTCCCCCCTTGCCGATGAAGGGAGTGTTACAGTTAACCCCTGTGGAAATCCTTGACTTGGCCTTAATAAATGGTCTTCTAGCCTTGTTGGTCAATTTATCCACTCGAAGCTCCGTTCGAGTTGGTTGAATCTTCGCTAAAAAATTATGGGGGCACCTTGGATTGACAAAAGTCTATCTTCATGATAAAGGGTACTTTTTATTCAAATTTGATTCGGTGATAGAAAGAGACAATGTCTTAGCCTCGGGTCCATGGTACATAAGCGTCCAAGCTTCTTCACTTCTGATGAAGTGGCGAGGAAGGGCTAATTTCAAATATAAGCGATAGTAGCAAAGTTCGATATGGGTTAAGTTCAGTAATATCCCCCTCTTCTTCGACAAAGGAAGGTCTAAGTTACTGGCAGAAGTGCGGTTGGTGGTAGTTATTTGCCGACAACATGACTTCTAAGTTGGAACCTCACGAGCTTTGCTCGAATATGTATTGAGATTGAAGCTTTGTCTTCATTTCACGCATCCATCAATCTTTTGTTGTATTTGTGGGATTGCTCGGGTAGAAGAAACCATAGCCGTGAAAGTGGAGTATTGGAGCAGGCCCCCCTCCTGTTCTAAATGTAACTGTTTCGGACATTCCCTTCTCAAATGCCCGAAAACTAATTTTCAGTGGGTTCCCAAACACTCCCCGACTCTCTGTGAGGCCCCTTGTTCCACTATTCCTAGCACAACCAAGGCCTCTCCTCCTCCAGAACCCGAAGGTTCATGGACTGCCGTTTCCAAAGGACTTAAAAGCTCTTCCTCCTCCTTCCAGCCTCTCCTTTCTCTTCCACTGGCGCTTTTTCCCTATTGCTCCTCCCTTATTCACGGTGATGAGTCCGAATCTCCTATTCCCCTAATCCTTTAATTGATAAGCTTAAGCAAGTTGATGAGAAGGAATGCAGGGACCTGAAGCATAAGACTAGGCCTGGAAAGGAGCCTCTTCAGAGTTCTAAGAAGAGGAACAAAGGTCCAAGGGGTCTTCCCCTTCTAGACTAATACTTTCCCCCTTTTTATGACATTCTTTTGTTCATATAATGTCAGGGGTTTAAATAAAAAACCAAAGCAGGCTTTTGTTCGCAACTTTTTGTTAGACAACCATATCTCCTTTGTGGGCCTCATTGAGACCAGAATAAAAGCTACAAATGCTTCCAGAATTTCGCGGGCTATCTGCCGTAACTGGGTTTGGAATTTTAACTATGACTACCACCGAGCGACCCGGATTTGGGTGGGCTGGGATCCTTCTATTTGGAGAGTGGATGTCCTATTTCAATCTGCCCAAGTTTCCCACTTCAAGCTCTTTCCTCTTTATGGCAGTTATCCAATCTTGGCTTCTATAGTCTATGGCCAGAACTCTATAGTGGGCGTAAATCGAGCCAGGGTGACCTTAATTCCTTGTCCTCCTCGGACACTTGGTGTATTCTTGGAGACTTCAACACTATCAAGAGTGTCTCGAAATCGGAAGGTTGTGATTCTTCTTGGGATCTGGGTATGGTGACTTTAACGATTGCTTAGACTATATTGGTGTTCTTTGATATTCGTCTATTGGGCCTCTGCACATGGTGGAACTGTAAGACCCCGAAAATTTTTCTAAATAAAAAGGAATTTCCTTTATTTATTATTTTGAAATAGTAAGGGTGGATTTGATTAATGTGGATAGTTATGGGTAAAAAATCATGCAAATATTTCAAAATAAGCAAGTGGTTATAAAATATTCATTGTTGTCGGGGAATATTCGTTTGGTCGTGGAATATTAAATCTTTGTCGGGGAATATTAAATGCGGACAGTAAAATGACCATGTATGAGCCCCATGTGAAAGCGATTGGATGAAGAAAAGCGACAAAAATAAGTTGTTTAAAAATAGCAGGCGTAGTTATTCACAGATTATCTTGTTGGAATACCCGGTGGTTAAAACACACTAATCTGGCGTTGTTGAGCAGTAGCACTGCGGTATTGCACCAATTATTGATTCTTTACGTGAAGGCACTACTCAATAATGGTTACGATAATTCTTTATTCGATATTTTATTGAGTTAATAATTCTTTGCGTTGATATTTTATATTCTTTGTTGTTTGATAATTGTCATTTACGGTATCTTTCATTATCGAAGCAATAATTCATATTATCTGAATAATATTATTAGATAACATTAATGGCAATGTCTAGAAAGTTACATCTAAGGAGAGGTTTGGTCACTTAATTGCTGGCATGATAAGAAGAAATTCTTATTGGAAGCCCCTCTTCTCTGAGGCTGCTGGTTGTCGATATTGTGATTACGTAATATTATTTGTGAATAATTAATTATTGATTTATATGATGAGGAAAATATTGATTTTATGTGGATATAGATGGAGAAAATTTTTAAAATGACAATTGTTGAAAATTAATATTTTATCTTTTTCTGATAAAATAATTCATTTAAATATATTATTTTAATAATATATTACGGTGATATTTTACAACGAATGTGGGATATATGAGTATATGAGGAGGAAGAGTATTTTTGTTGCAATAAATGTTTAAAACATGTTAAACATGTCGGTGGACCCCATTTATTGACTGAAATTTGATTATAGCCTGTAAAATTGCCCGTTTGTGGATTTCGGTCAATTTCTGATTGGAATTTGGAAAAACTTTCTTCTGCAAAGTTGTAGAGAATTGAATTTCCTATAAAAACTCGCGAGATTCGAATTTTCTGATGAAAGGGCTATTTATTATGAATTATTGAAGTTCCGAAGCTCCGAAATAATTGATTTTTGGAAGTTTAAAATATTTAAAATTAGAAAAACGTTTTTTCTTATTTTTTTCTAGAAGGTGGCATGTGTTTGATGGCTGAAATCAGATTCTAGACATGTGTAGAAAATAATATAATTATATTATTAATTTATTAAATTTTCTGCTTTGGTGTTCTAAGCAATTTTCTATAAATAGGGTGCTTAGGTTAGAATTGAAAATCACACCAGAAACTGAAGTTTTCTCTCTCTATATTATCGAGCGTATTCTTGTGAGTATTTTGAGTATACTTTGAGTATTGCTATATCTGGTGCAAGTCAAGTCATAGCCTATATCCAGGTGTTTAAATTTAGAAATCTTGATCTTTCGAGGTAAGGGATATTATTTTTTTTGTAATGATATTATTTCTTCAATATCATTATCTTTGAATTGTTGATCTGAGTTTTTATCAAATTTGGAACTTTTTCATGTCGGGGTTATTATTGGTTCTATTCATGAGTTCTTATTCACGAGTTACTATTCATGAGTTCTTATTCACGAGTTCTTATTCACGAGTACTATTCATGAAGCGTGAAGATGTTTTTATGGAATTTCTATCTTTTGGTGTCGAGAGTTACTATTCACGTATCGGCACTATTCACGATATCTGGTACTATTCATAGAAAAATAAAATTTCTTCTTTTAAGTCAAAACATCTAATACGGATACTAACTCGATTGTATCCATGTTTTGATCATTCTTGAATTTTACACCACTATGATTATTTTGAGGGTATTTTGGGCGTGGATAAAACCAAGTACGAATCCTTAATCCTTAATCCTTGTTATTTTGTTTCCTTTGGATTCGTTTCTTTAAAAAATATTTTTCATCATCCTCGGTCTTAAATGATGATATAATGGAATATCTTTGGCCTGTAGTGCAAAGAAAAATGATTTCTTAAGAATATCTTTGGCCCGTAGTGCAAAGATGAACAGGTGTTTAAATGAACATGACCAGGTGATGAATATCTTTGGCACTGTAGTGCAAAGATGAATATTTGATTCGGATGTATATTGATTGATGTTACTGGGGATAAAAGATGAGCGATGAACTTTTAAATTCATACATAGAAGATAGTAGTTTGCATTCTCTACTTAACTCTTCTAATGAATTATTATTTCCGCTGCGAATATTGATCTGAAACTTGTTGTTTATTGTATTCTATCAGATTTTTCCCTGTTGAAGACTAACGATAATTTGTTGTATATTATCTTAGTCATAATATTCTTTACTGGGCTAGTTGAGCTCACCCTTTTCCTTGTTGTTCCATTTTTCTTCTCGGGGAGGCGAGAATGTAGCGAGTACTAGTCAGGGTATGGAATGAAGGTTCTAGAGAGAGTTGTTTAGTAGTCCTTTTGTAAAATAATGAATCAATAATTATGATGGGGATTTATTTGCATGTGGATATTGTCTAGAAGACAATATTATATTTAAACTCACAGTATATATTGTCGTATTTCACACGACATTTGTATTATTGAAGTTGTAGTTTGCTTTTTGTACCATGTATTTGGCGACTCAGAATGGGTGTTGTGTATACCTATTTTGGGGGCGTCACAGTTGGTATCAGAGCTTAGGGATATGATCTCTGGCGGAGATTGGGGAATAGAACTAGGAGGGGAGAGACGAGTAAATCCTTCGCTAGTGTGTCCTACCTAAGCTTACTTGTTGGTTGGTCATATTATAGGGGTATTATGTGATTTCTTAATTTATTTAATTAACCCTTGTTTTATGATAGTTTTAAGAATGGGCTCTTTGAGAGCGTTAACAATGGAGTGAATGAGATCGTGGAGACACCTCTAATCGCCAACCGAGGATAATGTGATGTCGGTGAAGAAGGAATTAGAGATATCCATGTGGTGAGTGAAGAATTGATAGTTGCACCGAGAGATAATCGCAGAGGTAAGTAAGCCGAGAGTGAGGAAGAAGAGGAAGAAGAGGTACACGAAGAGAGTTTATTAGAGGTATTTTATGATCGAAATATAGAAATCGTATTCAAAGTTAGAAGCGGGCTAAAGAATTGCGAGGCGATCGTGGAGCAAAAGGATCAACGATTCAAGCTTGTGTTACCGATCGTGATGCTTGCGAAGCACTCTTTGGCGAGTATAAGATGATAAAATTTGGAATCGAAATTTGAAAGAAGAAATAAGCGAGCGAGTGAGAATGAGTGATGCATGGGTAAAAGCGCGATAGCGTTGATATTATGGAAAGAGATGTCAATCTAAAAAGAAGATTTAACGATGGCGGGAGAGGCGTCGGCGTGACAACATCGGCACCATCAACAAATTCTAGGGGAAGAAACGATCGCGGTTAGATCCTCTGAGATGTGGAGAGGAGGGACATATAAGGTCAAAGCTGTTCAAAGCCTTCCAAGGTATGCTATAATTGTGGAAAAGAAGGACATATCGCTCGAGTTATGCGATATCGAAACCAGATCCAGCGTGAATGGTGACTCGAAAGGATGTCCCGAAAAAGTCAAAGTCAGCGATTAGGAAGAAGCGTTTGTTGTGGTGGTCAAAATCGAGGAACCCGACGAAGTTTAGCAGGTTAGTTAATTATAAATTCTTGCGAAGTATATACCTTACTAGATATTGGTTCTACCCATTCTTTTATCTCTCTTGCTTGCGCTCAGCGTTTGAACTTGACTACGGAGAAATTAAACTTTGACCTATCTGTGGAGACTCCATTAGGAGAAACTTTCATTACATCCAGTTGTTTAAAAATCTTGCTTGATTCAAGTTGGCACTATCACATTACTGTTAACCTTATTTCTATAGAGATATTTGCTTTTGATGTGATTTTAAGGTTAACTACTCATCATGCCAAATTGATTGCTTTTGTAAGGTTGTTAGTTTTCATATTCTAAGCAACTGTTATTGAATTCAAGCAATCAAACCATTGTAGTCAAACATTTTCATATCAAGCCATGAAGTCATTCGTTTATTACGGATGTCAAGTTTTCTTAGTCCATGTTATGGATTTGAATAAAGACACGTCGATTTGAATAATATTCTGTTGTTATTGATTTTTCACGGCGTATTTCTGAAGAATTTCTTGGCTTACTCCCAAAGCACGATATTAAATTTTGTATCGACTTTGAACCGGTACAAAACTCATTTCTAAAATCTCATATCGAATGGCTCTATTGAACTTGAGGAGTTAAAAATTCAACTATAAATTTGGTACACGAGCCTTTATCTTGTGACTTCCTTTGTGGAATTCAAAAAGCGAACTCTCTGTAGGGGGCGTCATATTCGATGCGATAGTAAAGCTGATAGGTGTCATTGTGACGTCTTTATCCAAGATTGGGATATGAGTCACGAGTTGAGAAGCAACCTAAGTCGATGTCGAAATCGTAGCTTTCTAGGCTTAGTTGGTTATTATCGGAGATTCGTGGAAGGATTTTCTTGAATCGCTACTCGTTAACTTAGTGACTCGAAAAGATACAAAATTCGAATGGAGCGAGGAATGTGGGAAGAGCTTGAAGAACTCGAGAGGAGACTCATTTGACATATGTTACGATCATACCATCTTGGAAAAGCGAGCGTGGTAGGCGACGCGATGAGTAGAAGATCATATGCGAGGAGCGAGTGCGATGATGTCAAGTATCGCATAGAGCCAACTTTAATAGAAAAAGTTAAGATTGCTCAAGCCCGCAGGCTCGGAGTGATGCGTATGAAGAAGAAAGTACAAGAAGGATCTATTAGGGCGAGAATTGATGAAGAAGGAATACTTGAGTCCACTCTAGACTTTGTGTTCTAACGACTACGATTTGAAGTATAAGATTATGATGGAGGCACACGGTACACCATTTGCAATCCATCTGGAATTACTAAAATGTATCGTGATCTTGACATACATTTTGGTGGAACAATATGAAGAGAGAGATTGCAAAGTTTATCTCGATGTGTTTAACTTGCCAAGCGTGTAAAGGCGGAGCATCTTGTACCTAAAGGGTCCGTTGCAACCACTTGAGATTAGGAATGGAAGTGGGAACACATTACTATGGATTTAGATTCACGGGTCTTCCCTACGGTTTCTCAAGGCATTAATGCTATTTGGGTTATTGTTGATAGATTAACCAAGTCGCTCATTTCTTGCCGTCGTGAGACTTATTCACTTGAGCGTCTTGCTAGTATATACGTAAATGAGATTGTGAGATTGCATGGCATGCCAAGTATCCATAGTTTTAGATCGTGACCCAAGATTCACTTCATGATTTTGGGTTAGAAAGCTATAGACGCAATTTATGATTCGATTTGGCATACCATCCTCAAGCGGATGGGCAATCGAGAAAGGACTACTCAAACTCTTGAAGATATATTAAAACTCTGTGTCCTAGATTTCAAAGGAAGTTGGGATAAGTACTTGCCATTGGTGGAATCCTCATCTGATAATAGTTATTAAACAAATATAGGCATGGTTCCATTGAAGCATTATATGGACGAAAATGTCGTTCTCAATATGTTGGGATGAGGTGGGTGAAGCAACATTGTTGGGACCCGAGTTAGTACGATATGACTACAGAAAAGATCCAAATGATTCGACAAGCGTATACAAAGCGGCACAAGATCGACAAAAGAGTTATGCGGATCTTCATCGAAAGGGCGTGGAATTTAATGTGGGGATCATGTATTGTTGCGAGTTGCTCCATGGAAGGAGTTACAAGATTTGGGAGAGAGAAAGCTCAATCCACGATTTATCGGTCCATTTCAAATTCTTGATGAGAAGTAGGAAATGTAGCCTATAGACTTGCGTTACCTCGAGTATGTCTCGTGTTCATAATGTGTTTCACATATATCGGTGCCGTAAATATGTGAAAGACCCGAACCACGTTATAGAGTTAGAACCCAGGACGAGATAGTAGAAGACTTAGCGTATGAGGAGGTACTGTCAAGATTTTGGATAGGAAGGAGCATGTCCTACTGGCATGAAAGGTCATACCACAAGTTAAAGTTTTGTGGAGGAATCATGCTATAGAGAAATGACACAGGAATTGGAAAGCGGAAATGAAAGCGAGGTATCCTCACCTTTTGAAACACACAGTGCGTCGTCAATTTCGAGGACGAAATTTCATAAGGAGGGAGGTTGTAAGACCGAAAATTTTTCTAAATAAAAGGAATTTCCTTTATTTATTATTTTGAAATAGTAAGGGTGGATTTGATTAATGTGGATAGTTTTGGGTAAAATCATAAATATTTCAAAATAAGCAAGTGGTTATAAAATATTCATTGTTGTCGGGGAATATTCGTTTGGTCGTGGAATATTAAATCTTTGTGGGGAATATTAAATGCTGACGGTAGTATGACCATGTGTGGGCCCCATGTGAAAGCGATTGGATGAAGAAAAGCGACAAAAATAAGTTGTTTAAAAATAACAGGCGTAGTTATTCACAGATTATCTCTGTTGGAATGCCGGTGGTTAAAACACACTAATATGCTGCGTTGTTGAGCAGTAGCACTGCGGTATTGCACCAATTATTGATTCTTACGTAAGAAGGCACTACTCAATAATGGTTACGATAATTCTTATTCGATATTTTATTGAGTTAATAATTCTTTGCGTTGATATTTTATATTCTTTGTTGTTTGATAATTGTCATTACGACGGTATCTTTCATTATCGAAGCAATAATTCATATTATCTGAATAATATTATTAGATAACATTATTCGCAATGTCTAGAAAGTTACGTCTAAGGAGAGGTTTGGTCACCTAATTGCGGCGCATGATAAGAAGAAATTCTTATTGGAAAGCCCCTCTTTCTGAGGAGCGCACGGTTGTCGATATTGTGATTACGTAATATTATTTGTGAATAATTAATTATTGATTTATATGATGAGGAAAATATTGATTTTATGTGGATATAGATGGAGAAAATTTTAAAATGACAATTGTTGAAAATTAATATTTTATCTTTTACGATAAAATAATTCATTTAAATATATTATTTTAATAATATATTAGCGGTGATATTTTACAACGAATGTGGGATATATGAGTATCTGAGGAGGAAGAGTATTTTTTGTTGCAATAAATGTTTAAAACATGTTTAAACATGTCGGTGGACCCCATTTATTATTTGAAATTTGATTATAGCTTTGTAAAATTGCCCGTTTGTGGATTTGGTCAATTTCTGATTGGAATTTGGAAAAATTTTCTTACGCAAAGTTGTAGAGAATTGAATTTCCTATAAAAACTCGCGAGATTCGAATTTTCTGATGAAAGGGCTATTTATTATGAATTATTGAAGTTAGAAGCTCAAAATAATTGATTTTTGGAAGTTTAAAATATTTAAAATTAGAAAAACGTTTTTCTTATTTTTTCTAGAAGGTGGCATGTGTTTGATGGCTGAAATCAGATTCTAGACATGTGTAGAAAATAATATAATTATATTATTAATTTATTAAATTTTACGCTTTTGGTGTTCTAAGCAATTTCTATAAATAGGGTCTTAGGTTAGAATTGAAAATCACACGTAAGCTGAAGTTTTCTCTCTCTATATTATCGGCGTATTCTTGTGAGTATTTTGAGTATACTTTGAGTATTGCTATACGGTGCAAGTCCAAGTCATAGCTTTATATCAGGTGTTTAAATTTAGAAATCTTGATCTTTCGAGGTAAGGGATATTATTTTTTTTAAGTAATGATATTATTTCTTCAATATCATTATCTTTGAAATGTTGATCTGAAGTTTTATCAAATTTAGAACTTTTTCATGTCGGGGTTACTATTCATGAGTTCTTATTCACGAGTTACTATTCATGAGTTCTTATTCACGATTCTTATTCACGAGTACTATTAAATGAAGCGTGAAGATGTTTTTTGTGGAATTTCTATCTTTTGGTGTCGGAGTTACTATTCACGTATACGGCACTATTCACGGTATATACGGCACTATTCACGTATACGGTACTATTCACCGAAAAATAAAATTTCTTCTTTTCGTCCAAAACATCTATTCTGGATACTAACTCTGATTGTATCCATGTTTTGATCATTCTTGAATTTTACACCACTATGATTATTTTTGAGGTATTTTTGGGCGTGGATAAAACCAAGTACTGAATCCTTAATCCTTAATCCTTGTTATTTTGTTTCTTTGGATTCGTTTCTTTAAAAAAATATTTTTCATCATCCTCGGTCTTAAATGATGATATAATGGAATATCTTTGGCTGTGGTGCAAAGATGAATGATTTCTTAAGAATATCTTTGGCCGTAGTGCAAAGATGAGCAGTGTTTAAATGAACATGACCCGGTGATGAATATCTTTGGCTTTGTAGTGCAAAGATGAATATTTGATTCGGATGTATATTGATTGATGTTCTGAGGGGATAAAAGATGAGCGATGAACTTTTAAATTCATACATAGAAGATAGTAGTTTGCATTCTCTACTTAACTCTTCTAATGAATTATTATTTCATTATGAATATTGATCCGAAACTTGTTGTTTATTGTATTCTATCAGATTTTTCCTGTTGAAGACTAACGATAATTTGTTGTATATTATCTTAGTCGTAATATTCTTTTCTTGGGCTAGTTGAGCTCACCCTTTTCCTTGTTGTTCCATTTTTTCTTCTCGGGAGGCGAGAATGTAGCGAGTACTAGTCGAGGGTATGGAATGAAGGTTCTAGAGAGAGTTGTTTAGTAGTCCTCACCATTTTGTAAAATAATGAATCAATAATTATGATGGGGATTTATTTGCATGTGGATATTGTCTAGAAAACAATATTATATTTAAACTCATGATTTATATTGTCGTATTTCACACGACATTTGTATTATTGAAGTTGTAGTTTGCTTTTTGTACCATGTATTTGGCGACTCGAGAATGGGTGTTGTGTATACCTATTTTGGGGCGTCCACAGAACTGTCAAAGTTGCTAATCCTATTCATAGGAAATTTGGATAGAGCATGGGTACAGTTCTTGGTTCAACGTAATGTCGATTCCCTAGTCACTTTTGGTCCTCGTGGTCTTTCCGATCATTGTCGATCTTACTTAATCTTGGTATGCTTCTTGGAAAGCCAAGAAGCCATTCCAATTCTTTAACTTCATCTTTGGAGTTGGAAGGGTTTTGACTTCATTGTCTCGGATTGTTGGAGTATCAGAATTCGTGGAAATCCCTTTTTCATCTTTAATGAGAAACTTCGAAGATTCAAGTGCGCCCTCAAAACCTTGAACTCTTCTAACGGTAACTTATCGAGGAATGTTAGCACCCTTCAGGCTCAGCTGGTCACCGTTCAACAATCTCTTCATGCAGATCCCTTAAACTCTTGTCTGCTTGCCCTAGAAGACAAATGCTCTCAGTCCTTATGGAAAGCATTGGCTCTTGAAGAATCTCTCTTGCTCCAAAAATCCCGAGCCACTTGGCTTGCCCAGGGCGATAAAAATTCCAAATTTTTTGCCAATGTTATCAAGAGTAATTGGAACCACAAAAAAATTCTCTCTATTTTTAATAGCTCTGGTGTTCTTATTGAGGATCAGCCGGGTATTCAGCAAGTGGCGGTGGACTATTTTCAGGATCTCCTGGGATCCTCTCCTCCTACTTACCCTGGTCGTGATCTTCTGGAAAACTTCGTTACAAAGCGGATTACTCCTGCTCAGGCTGCTAGCTTAACTACTCCAATTCTTGATTCTGAAATTCTTGCAGTCCTTCAATCCATGAAAAAGAATAAAAGTCCGGGTCCTGACGGTTTTAATGTTAATTTCTTTCTCCATTGCTGGGACATTATAGGCCATGATTTCACTGCTGCTGTCCACTCTTTCTTCATCTCTGGGCACCTTCCGTGTGGAGTTAATGCAACAGCTATTGCCTTGATTCCGAAGACGGATAATCCATCCAATATGTCGGATTTTAGACCTATTTCTTGCTGCAACACAATCTACAAATGTATAGCAAAGATCCTTGCCAATAGGCTCAAATCTGTTCTCCCTTCCCTTATTGACCATGCTCAGGCTGCCTTCATCTCGGGGAGAAGCATTAGTGACAATATCCTCCTTGCACAGGAGCTTTTCAGGAACTACCACAGACTTTCTGGTCCTGCCCGGTGTGCTCTTAAAATTGATATTCGGAAAGCCTTCGACCTTTGTTGATCGGAGGTTTCTCTTGGATTTGTTGGGCCTTCTTAAATTCCCCCTATTTTCATTGGGTTTGGATTAAAGAGTGCATCACTACGACTATGTTTTCTATCAAAGTCAATGGAGGTCTGTTTGGCTACTTTAAAGGAGCGAGGGTCTTAAGCAAGGGATCCCCTGTCTCCTTACTTATTCGTTCTAGCTATGGAAGCCTTCTCCATGATTCTTCACAAGGAAACTCTGTTGCCTAATTTCAAGTTTCATTGGAAAACAGAATCGTGCAACATATCCCACGTATGCTTTGCCGATGATATTCTCATATTCTCGCCATGGCGATATGGCCTCTGTTTCCATTATTCACTCGTGCATTCAATCCTTCTCTATGTTTTTTCGGCCTAATTCCTAATGCTCGTAAAAGTTTGTGTTTCCTTGCCAATGTCCCCAAATGATGTTAAGGTAAGTATTAACTTGTTGTTGGGTATTCCTTTTGGAGTATTACCAATTAGATTTCTCGGGGTCCCTCTTATCTCCTCTAAGCTCTCCCATTCAGATTGCCAACCCCTTGATTCATAGAATTCTTGCCGAGTTTCCTCTTGGACCTCCCGATTCCTCTCTTATTTCGGTAGAGTTCAAATTTGATTAAATCGGTGCTTTTTGCAATCCAATCTTCTCGGGCCTCCCATTTTATTCTTCCTAATTCAGTTCTAAGAGCCATTCAATCTATCATGTGTAGATTCCTTTGGAAGGGGCCTTCTCTCCTTAAGATGGTACAAAAGTCTCTTGGAAGGATTTGTCCCTTCCCTTTGTAAAGGTGGTCTTGCAATTAAGAACCTTCTTGATTGGAACTCGCTCTCATTATTCTCCAACTTTTAAAGGTCATCTCCCCATCTTCCCCCTCCTTGTGGGCTAACTGGGTCAAATCAGCGATTCTATCAAAGACCAATTTACGGTATATCTCGAATCCTTGGGACTGCTTTCATGGATCGGCGTAAAATCCTTAAGCTTCGTTCCATAGCTCTCCTTTCCTTACCTATAGAGTTGGGAATGGAAATTCCTTGATCTCTTGTTTGACCCGTGGTTGAATGGGAAACCCTTAAATCCTCTCCTTCTCTCGCTTCTCCAACTCAGAATCCCATTAATGCGCGCATTTCTAACATCATCTACATGGGTGCATGGTCTTTGCCTTCCAGTAATCATCATGATGTGCAACAATTCGCACCTTGTTCTCATCTCTTCCTAATCCTTCCGATCCGAGGACTTGATTCTTTGGGACAACCGCAGGCGGTGAAACATCTCAAAGCTTCCACTATCTGGGAATCTATTCGCTTGCGTGCTCCGAAAGTCCCCCAATTCTCCTTTACCTCGTGTGCTTGCTCTTGTGCCTGATTACCCACAAATGATAGGTTCTGTGCTTACCATAGCTTCCGGCCCTATGCCTTTGCTTTTTTCTGCGCAAATCATGCTGAGACATTCTCTCATTTGTTCTTTGATTGTCCCTATTCTACATTAGTTCTCTCTTGATTACTTGCCTTGAGATCCGGACCAATGTTCCAAGAGCTAGGATAGTCCGGTGGACTATATCATTCATCTTAAAGGAAATAATATTCGGTCTGATATTTTAAAGCTGGTCTTTTCCACCACAGTTTACAAACTTTGGGCAGTTAGGAACTCAATTGTCCATAAAAATGTCAAAATGCCTGTGAATGTTTTGGCTAGGGAGATTATTAATATCACTAAGTCAAGGCTTTCTTCTTTCCCCAAATTCCTCGAAAGGTCTTGAGACCGTGCTTGTCCTAAGTATTTGGTTGTGAGGCTGTTATGGTACATTTCATGGTTCTTGGTTTGGTCTTCTCTGAGAGTCGTTGTTGCCATCTTGCTAAATTCTGGAATTAGCTTAGCTTCCATGGGGGTTCGGCAGTTCGGTCTCCTTGGCAGTTCGGCCTCTGTTTTGGTTTGGTTTGCTATTGCTTCTTTCCATGTTGGGTAGCATCTTTAGTCCATAGCTGGGTTCGGCTTTGTGGCGATAAAAAGGTCTGGGTAACCGTGGTTCTTCCTCTTGTCTTGGAAGGTGGGGATTTGGTTCCGCTTGAGATATCGGCTTGGCTTTGGGGTTCGGTCAAGATGGTTTTGTCCTCTCTTCATCGGCTCTCGTAGTCCTCCTATGCTTCAAACATCCTCTTGATTCTTCGCAATGCGATTTTGTTCGATCTTCACCCCAGTTTTCAAACTCAGGTGGTGAACTCGATTGTTCTTAAACATGCCAAATTGCCTATGAGTGTTGGTTTCCATGGCGATTCGGCATCTTCGTTGGGTGGTTCAGTTGAGCTATTTGCTTCTCGTCTCGTTTTGGGTTGGTAGCCTCTTGATCGTATCTGGTTCGGCCTTGTGGCCAGTAAAGGACTGGGCTGGCATCCAGCTCGGCATCTCGGCTCGTCTTCGGGGTTCTTCCCCTTGTCATCGGGAAGCTGGGGGATGTTGGTGTTGGCTTCGGGGTTTCGGCTTCGGCTTCGGGCTTCGGGGTTTCGACTTCGGTTTCGGGGTTCGGTATACATGGGTTTGGTCTCGTAGTTCTTCATATGCTTGACTTCCTTGACTCTGCAGCGATTCGGTTGATCCCCCCCTCTGGCTGCTTGGTTTCTCGTGATTGGTTGTCTATGTTGTTTAAGGTTTCATGCTTGTATTTTCTATTGTCCTGCTTAGTATCGCCTTGTTCTTTCTTTTGGCTTGGTTGTTAGTCTTTTGTTGTCCATTTTGGGGGTTGTCCCATGTGGTTCTATCAAAAGCTTCTGGGGTATGCCCTTTTCGATTGTTTTTCTCTTCTTTTCTATATACAAACAAACTTAGCGAAAAAAAAAGAGTTCCAAAAAGCAATGACATCCTGGTGATTCGAAGCAGTTAAGACCCACCTAGAGTTATGGATGATGTTATTCACACATGCATAAGGACCAAGCCCAGAGTTGACAATCAGAGACGAGTGAACAGAATTTGCTAAAGGAGATTGTCCAAATCCATGGGTCAAACCATAGGCTAGTATTTGCTCCGTTTCTTATGTCAAAAGATATGTTCCTACGGGCGATATCCCTGCATTGTAAAACTTTCCTCCAAATCCAAGAGCAGTCAGGGGATAGGAATAGCCCAGAAGGATTTAGACTTGAGCAGAGTTTTATGAACCCATTTGGCCCAAAGAGATGGAGACAGGGGATTTATGATGTGCCAAAGGTGCATCAAGATAAGCGATTTATTCTAATCCGCTAGATTCTTTATTGCTAGACCACCTTCTGCAAAGGGAAGAAAAATCTTTGACCGAGCAACTTTTGAGCCATGTTTGTCCATGGGTGGACCCTTCCAAAGGAATCTAGACATGGACGATTGAAGATCTTTCAAAACTGTTGCAGGAAGGATGAAGTGAGTCGACCAATAGGCTTAAGAGGCATGGACAACCGACTTGATAAGTTGCATACGGCCGGCGTACGAAAGGAACATATTCTTCCAGGAGCTAATTTTGGCTTTGACCCTTTCAAGGAGAGGGCGGCAGTCAGCAAGGCTAAGTTCTGAGGTTATCAAGGGAACCCCCAAGAATTTTGCAGGGAACACCCCGAACCGAAAATCCAAAAGGCTAAGGATAAGATCTGATTCGGCTGGAGGAGGGACATGGGAGAGAAAACACATACTCTTTGAAGCATTGATATGAAGACCCGAGCCCAAGGAGAACTGGTCGAGACACATCTTCATATGCCTGACAGAGTCGATATCACCATGACAAAAGATAAGAATGTCATCCGCAAAGCAAAGATGGGTGATGGAAAGAGGCGCAGATCGCCAATGAAACTTGAAAGAGGCCCTCAATGAAGTCTGGCAAAGCATAAGGGAAAGGACTTCCATAATGATGACAAAAGGTAGGGGGATAACGGGTCACCTTGTTTAAGGCCTTTTGCCCCTTTGAAGTAACCACATAAAGCCCCATTAACCTAAACAGAGAAATTGGAAGTGGCGATGCAGGCCTTGATCCAAAAAATAAATTTGGGCGGGAACATGAAAAGTTGTAAAGCAGCCCACAAGAAATCTCAAGAAATAGAGTCAAATGCTTTGCTGAGATCAATCTTCATAGCACACCTGGCTGGCCTAGAGGGTCTTTGGTAGTTCCTGAAAAGTTCTTGAGCAAGAAGGATGTTATTACCAATTCTCCTTCCCAGAACAAAGGCAGATTGGAAAGGAGAGATGATGGAAGGGAGAATATTCTTAAGCCTAGACAGAATGAGCTTCGAAATGCACTTATAGGTAGTATTGCAGTAAGATATGGGTCTGTAATCATTCATAGAAGAGGGGTTCTGAACTTTCGGCACAAGAGCAATAGCCGTTGCATTTGTCCCCCTAAGTAGACATCCCTGACTGAAAAAGGAACGGATAGCAGTACTGAAGACCGTGCAACAATGTCCCAAGCATGGAGGAAGAAATTAACGGTAAACCCATCAGGGCCAGGACTCTTGTTCTTCTTCATGTGCTTAAGGGTGAATAAAATCTCTTCATCAGACACATCTCTGTCAAGCAAAAGAGCTTGTTGAGAGGACACAAGCTTGGCCCCAAGAGAGTTAGGAAGAGGAAAAGTGGAACTATTAGCATGGGAAGGAGTGCCAAGGAGATCGTAGAAGTGGTTAACTGCAACACGTTGAACAACCAAGTGCCCAAAACACAAATCACCCTCAGAATTCTTATTAGTGTTCCACCTTTGCTTAACTTGGTTATGGAAGTAACCTGTATTCTAATCACCCTCCTTTACCCACTGAATACTAGATTTTTGCTTTAAAAGTTTTTCTTCAAGGAGGAGAGCAGCCCAAAGAGAATCAGTTTGAGATCTCTAGATAAGGAGGAGAGAGGGGTCACCAGGGTTAAGAGAAATGGCTTGCTGAGTAGCATGCAAGCAGTCCCTAGCCTGCTTCACATTTGAAGACAAATTACCATTACGCTTATTAAGATCCTTTAAAGCAAACTTCACAGCAGAGAGCTTCCCTGCCAGAATCTGAAGAGGGTCCCCCAAACAAGGAGCGAGCCAAGCTTTCCGAACCACATCATGATAATTTTCCAGTTAGAACCACCACAGGGAAATGATCAGATAGGTCACGAGGGCAGAAAATATCTTGGGAGTTGGGATAGGAATCCAACCAAAGGTTATTAACCAAAGCACGATCAAGCTTCTTGTAAGTTGGGTTTGCTACTTGAGAATCCCACCAGGTGAGAAGAGGGCCAATGGCACGAAGGTCCATCAAGAGAAGGTCGTCAAGCCAATCCTTGAAGTCCTGCATACCATAATCCCAAGAACAAGCACCTCCATCAATTTCAGTCAAGGATTTAACCACATTGAAGTCCCTAAACAGAGTCCACGGTTTGTCAATCGAGCCAGCAATAGCTCGCAAATCAGTCCAAAGAAATTTCCTTTCACTAGGCATATTGAGCCCATAGACAACAGTAACAAAACCATTAAAACTAAAAATAATAGAAGAAACAGAACAATGGATAAATTGTGCAGACTTTGTAATAAAATTGACATTCCAGATATTTGGGTCCCATCCAACCCAAATTCTTCCATTAGCATGATACTCATAGTTAAACTGCCACTGCCAATTCCTACAAATAGCATTGGAGACAGAATTAGCCTTAGAAGACTTAACCCTTGTTTCAACCAGGCCAACAAAAAAGATTCTATGCTTACGAATGAGATCATGGACGCTAGTCTGCTTTGGAGACATATTTACACCTCTAATATTCATAGAGCAAAAATTTATCATAAACAGGGGATGGGGTTAAGATGGGGACTTCTTACTCCCCCCTCCTTTGATCTTTTTCTTTGAAGCTTGGCCAAGGTCAAGAGATCCTACAGCTTTGTGTTTAAGATCCCTGACTTCCTTCTCATCAATCAGTTTAAGCTTACCCATAAAAGGGTTAGGAGAGGGAGTGGCATCAGTGTTAGAGAAACAGGCCTGATGACCAGCGGCCATAGGGGAGAGAAGGTTGAACAAATTAGAGTCAGGAGGAAGTAAAGGATCCTTCGGGTTAGATTGTTACTTTAGACCCTTAGCAACCACTGTCCAACCATCAGAAGGGAGGGGGCTAGAGGAAGAGCCTTTGACAGGGGGGGACAGGGGGAGTAAGTTCTTTATGTCCAACTTGTAACTTTAGGACCCATTTGAAGTTGGCACTAGAACAGTGAGCTAGGGAGTGGCCGAAGGACTTGCAATGAGAGCAGAGGATAGGACGATTTTGGTGTTCCACTCTAACCCGAACAACTTTTTTAGTTTGGGTGTCGTCATCGATAACATCCACTTCCAGACAGCTAGGGAAAGAAGATGAAGAAGAAAGCTCTACACAAACTTTGGCAAAAGTCATCGGCTTAAATTTGCCAGTAACACTATCAACAAAGAGTGGCTTACCAATGCCACTAGCTAGGTAACTGAGCCCTGTAGGAGAAAGGTAGGACATCAGGACATTATGAAATTTAACCCAAACTGGAGCTTTAGTACAGGCTTCAAACTTGAAATTCATCCCTTCCTTCCAAAGCATGAGGCAAAGGTGTTTGTTTGAGATGTACCAAGGGCTAAGGGCAAGGACATTTTCTCTTTCCAGAGAGCGTGAACTCTTGAAGACAAAAAACCCCTTATCATGCAAGAAAACCTTCTACAATCCATGCTTGTCCCAAAGCTTATGGACAGTTTCTTCAACTAGTTTAAAGGGGAGTCTAGAGTTGATAAAGCTCCCCACAAGGCAGGTATTCCAGAGGGTGTTTCCTTTTAGGAGAACCTCAGCCGGAGGTCTTATGCGTATTACTCCATCCTTCGAAGCCGGAGGTTCAGGGGGGAAATATTCAAGTGGAGAGTAGAAATTTGGGTCACTCTTGGTTACCACATCACTCCAAGATTGTTTAGAAGGCTGAACAGCTTCAGGAGGGTTTACATCACATTTTACCTTCACACATGCATCAAGAGCGGGGGACGTATCCTTAGAAGATTTCAGACCCAACACAGGTGCAAGTACCGTAGGAAGATCATCAGAGGTTTTTAGGGAGCCAAGATCTATCATGTTGTGGTCGTTAACACTCCTAACAGATTTTCCTTTGTAAGAGAAGACATTAACATTCTGAAGCAAAAAACCTTGGGCTTTAATGAAGTCCATTAAGGTAAGACACTTCCTACGTTCATCAACTGCATCAAGGCGACCCTGTTGCGATAAGTGTTGTGCAGCTTTGAATATCTCAGACATGGAGGGGCCAAGCATAGAACCTAAATTTTCCCCAGCAATGTTGTTAGCTTCTAAGTCAGAAGACTCAACAGTGGCAAAGTTAGTCGTAACTGGCATGGGGTCAGATTCTGCCATAGCCGTGTCATTGTCAACATGGGAGTCTGGATTTGAAACCCCAAAATCGACGAAGAGGTCATGCGAAAGGCTACTCTCAGAGTTTCTAGCTGAGAGGTGAGAGAAATCAACCATGGCGAGAGGGGAAGAGAGACGGAGGAGTACGGAGGTGGAAGGGAGGAGTACGAAGTATGGAGGAAGATAGGGGATGGACCTAAAAGAGGAAACCAGAAAAGTTTGGTAAAGACAGATAAGTTTGGTGTGACGCCCACAAAATTAGGTATACATCACCCATCTTGAGTCGCCAGATACATGGTACAGAATTCAAATACAACTTAATAATACAACTGTCGTGTACAATATGACAAAACATAAACAGTGATTTTGAATACAAATATTGTCTACTAGAGAGTATACAAACTCAAAAGGAGTCCTCATTACAATTATTATCACACTATTTCACAGAATAGTGAGGACTACTAATGCAAACATCTGGACCATCACTCTGTTTCCCGACTAGTCCCATCTACGTTCTCATTTCCTGAAGAGAACATTGAAAGAAAATGATGAGCTTAACTAGCCCAGTAAGAAATTATGACTAAGATAATGCAGAATAATTTATCGCTAGCCTTCAACAGTGTTAAACTGATAAAATATAACAGACATCAAGTTTAGCTCGCTTGATGAACAAGCAATCCATTAGAAGAGTCAAGTAGAACATAATATCTACTATCTCTTCTAGATTAAAAGTCCATCGTTGATATTTTATTCATGTACTACTCATCAACAGTTCTTTGTTATACTCAAGACAATTAGAACATTCATCACTTGTCTTCACCTGAACCACCAAAGATGTCAGTTAAATTTACAATTCATATTTATAATAATGTGAATTAACAGTTCCTTCTTGCCACAAAGGCTTAATAGAACGTTTATTCAATATCCTTACCCCAAAGGCTGAAGATATTCAAATGTAATAACAATGATCATACCAATCAGTTGTCTATCTTTGCACTACGGGCCAAAGATATTCAACTATAAAACTAATGGTCATGATCATAACAATCAATTGCATGTCAGTGCACTACGACCAAAGACTTTCAACTGTTAACTAATGGTCATGATCCTGCAAATCACATCATTGAATTATCCATGCACTACGGCCAAGGATATTCGTTAGTATCACTAGTGGTCATGATCATGTCATACACCTATCCATCTTCACACTACGGGTCAAAGATATCAAACAACAGATCATCTTTGCACTACAGGCCAAAGATATTCAACAACATATCATCTTTGCACTACAGGCCAAAGACATACAACTATAAAACCAATAACCAACAGTATAATAAAGAATGGAATAATAAAAGAATTTCTCCATGTATGCGTTAGATTGATCGTGACAGACGAGTTATTCCAACATAATAATAAAGAATGGAATAATAAAAGAATTTCACCATGTATGCGAGACTTGGCATGAGCGGGTTATTCCAACATAATAATAAAGAATGGAATAATAAAAGAATTTTACCATGTATGCAGTACTTCGGATAGACAGGTTATTCCAATAGAATAATAAGAATGGAATAACAGAATAATTTCACCAAGTATAGGGTATCCCGTGTATACAGGTTATTCTAACAGAATAATAAAGAATGGAATAACAGAAGTTCTCTTCATGAATAAGAAAGAAAGAATACCCCTTTTGAGTACAACAAATAATATTCCCTACAAGTACAACAAATAATATTCCCTACCTTTGAAAGAAGAGTATTTCGACTGGTAGAGCGAGGATATACTCGAAGAAAACTTGTACTACGCTCAAAACTTTCTTAAACTGTAAAGAAATACGCTCAAGATTATAGAAGAAGAATTCTCTCTATAGTTTCTCTCTAGAGTTTCAGTGAATTCGTAAGAAATAATGAATGAATGAGCTTCTATTTATAGAAGAATGGACTGCATAGTAACTAATTCATGACGATCCAGATTGATTTACTTTAATCGGACGGTCCAGATTTAAAGAAAAATCTTTTAAATAAAATATAATATATTCTATTTATAATCTAATAAAATGAATAACTTTATAAAAGATTTTACTATGCAAACACTATGCAGGCACTATGCATAATAAAATATAATATATTCTATTTATAGAATAACTTTATAAAAGTAATACATTTTATATATAAAAAGATTTTACTATGCAAAACACTACGATAATATAATATAATATATTCTATTTATAGAATAACTTTATAAAAATATTCTGTTTTATATAAAAAGATTTTACTATTAAAACTTTAAACCAACGACCCATATTGATTTACTATTATAATTTCAACCAACGATCTGAAAAATTAGCACATCTCCTCATAGAATAATATTGTGCCCAAAAATGATTTGGACCGAAAATAAATATATTTTTTTTCGGTGAATAGTACCCCGTGAATAGTACTTTGGGAATAATACCCCATGAATAGTACTCCGACACAAAAAGTGTCCCAAATACCCGAGGGAACAATACTAGAGTGAATAGTAATCGGGTGAATAGTAACCCGTGAATAGTAACTCGTAAATAGTACTCCAACACGAAAATACCCCAAATACCCGAGTGAATAATATTTGGGTGAATAGTAATTTAGGTGAATAGTAACCCGTGAATAGTAACTCATGAATAGTATTCTGACACAAAAAATGCCCCAAATACTCGAGTGAACAATACTAGAGTAAATAGTAACCAGGTATTTTATGACAACTTGTCTACTTTGAAAAATTTTCGCATATCACCCTTAACTTTAAACTTTTATCAATTTAACTATTTACCAAAATAGAAAAATTGAATACTTTTATTTCATAAATTCGGGGGTCTCACAATCTCCCCTCCTTATGAAATTTCGCCCTCGAAATTTACGTACGTACTTGATATTCGGAGAGGTGAGAATACCTTGCTTTCTTTTCGGATTGTACCTTCCCGGTTATTTCCTCTCTATCATGATTTTCCATTTCTCATCTCCTGTATTTCAAATATCATTCTAGAATATAGTTTCAAAATAAGGGTTAATTGACATACCACATAATACCCCTATATTCTGACCGACCAATTAAATAACAAATAAACTTTGGTAGGTCATACTAGCGAAGGAATTCCCCGTCTCTCCCTTCCTAGTTCTTGTCTCACACCTCAGTCAGGGATCATATCCCTAAGCTTTGATACCAACTGTGAGGCCCCCAAAATTAGGTATACATCACCCATCTTGAGTCGCCAGATACATGGTACATAATTCAAATACAACTTAATAATAAAGCATAGGTATACAATACGACAAAACATAAAGCTGTGAGTTTGAATACAAATATTGTCTACTAGAGAGTATACAAACTCAAAAGGAGTCCTCATTACAATTATTATCACACTATTTCACGTAATAGTGAGGGACTACTAATGCAAACATACGGACCATCACTGCTTCCCAACTAGTCCCAAGCTACGTTCTCATTTCACAAGAGAAACGGTGAAAGAATAGGATGAGCTCAACTAGCCCGGTAAAAAATATTATGACTAAGATAATGCAGAATAATTTATAGTTAGCCTTCAACAATGTTAAACTGATAAAATATAACAGATATCAAGTTTAACTGCAGCGGAACAAGCAATCCATTAGAAGAGTCACGTGGAACATAATATCTACTATCTCTTCTAGATTAAAAGTCCATCGTTGATATTTTATTCTTGTACTACTCATCAACAGTTCTTTGTTATAATCAAGACAATTAGAACATTCATCACTTGTCTTCACCTGAACCACCAAAGATGTGAGACCCCAGATTTTATCAATAAAGATTTAAATTTTGTCGAAATAATTTTTAATATTATGGTGTGAATTTGAGATAATATTATAGTTGTGGGTAGTATTTATAAATTTTGCAAAGTATGCAAGTGGTTATATTATATTCGATTGGTGGGGAATATTCGATTTAGCGGGGAATATTAAATACAACTACTCAATCATTGGTGGACCCTATAATGTAATTATTGTCGGATTGAGAAAAGCGACAAAAATATTTTATTGAAATAACGGCGGAAGTTTTCTGGTTGATATTGTTGAACTACTCATAGTAAAAAGTACGATGAATACGTGTGGTTACATAGTAGCACACTGCGGTATTGATTATTGATGCTTATGTGAGAAGTCACTTTCGGTTTGATTCCATTATTGTCGATTAATAATATGAATTATTATAGCGATAATGACGTTTTGTTTTATTCGTATTATTAACGTAATAAAAGCGAAACATCTTTATATAAAAGCAGAATACTTTATTAAAGTTATTCTATAAATAGAATATATTATATTTTATTATGCATAGTGTTGCATAGTGTTTTTGCATAGTGTTGCATAGTGTTTGCATAATAAAATATTTTTATATAAATAGAATATATGATATTTTATTTAAAAGATTTTGCTTTAAATATGGATCGTCGATTAAAGTAAATCAATCTGGACCGTTCATGGATTAATTACTATGCATTCTATTTTCCTATAAATAGAAGCTCATTCCTTCATTATTTTCTTCATTTAATTCTTTGAAACTCTAGAGAGAGAAATTATAGAGAGAAGCTATAGAGAGAAAATCTATATAGAGAAGAAGAAGAAGAGTATTATGGTACTTCACTACTTTGATATCCGGTGTCTTTTTACGGTAAGAAGGGTATTATTTGTTGTATCCGTAAGGGGTGTTATTCTTTCTTATTCATGAAGAGAACTTCATTATTCCATTCATTATTATTACATTGGAATAACTCAGTAAAAGTGGTATACCCTATACATAACTTTGTATATGCAGATACCCTATACTTGGTGAAATCCTTATGTTATTCCATTCTTATTTATTTTGTTGGAATAAACTTGATATGCTTGAATCCCCTATACTTGGTGATCTTCTTACATTATTCCATTCTTTATTATTACGTTGGAATATCACATCATGTGTGTTTTACAGGACTGGTTCCATTATTTATTATTCCGCATTTATTATTACATTGGAATATCACATGCGTGTGTTTTACAAGGACTTGGTTCCATTGTTTATTATTCAAAGCATTTATTATTACATTGGATCATCTGTCGGTGTGAATTTCACGACTGGTTAGATTATTATTATTACGTTGGAATAACGTGTCTACATGCAAGCACCGCATGCGTGGTGATTTCTTTTGTTATTCCATTCTTTATTATACCCAGTTGGTTAAAACTTTGACTTCTATACTCCATGAAATTAGTAGAATATCCTTAATATTTGCGTTTCATCCAAAGATCTTTCATGGAAATATTCTTACGATCATTCTTGAATTTTACTCTACAAAACAAGATCATGTTGACAATTTGGGACGTTAATAATTCACGGATTAAATAATTCTTGAACTTGTTTTATTGAATTATTATGTCATTGTCATCATCCTCATGTTATATTATGTTATCTTTGGCTTACGTGCATAGATGAACTTAGTATGATTATGATTGACCGAGGATCATTAAGTATAATCATGGCTTGTTATAAATGATGTGACAAAAGTCCTCGGTGGCACGTAATGCGATGATGGATAGTTTTTGGTATGATTATGACCGAGGGGTGATTTGGTATAGTCATGACCATTGATAATTTGATGAAAATCCTTGGCCGTAGTACGGGGATGATTAGATGTGGTGGTTTATTTATTGTCGAGTCTCGTGATAAAATTGATGAAAACCTTTAAAACCTAAAAGATAGTAGACTTTATTTTCTACTTGACTCTTTTAATGGATTGCATATTCATTGCAGCTTAAACCTGGTTGTCTATTGTATTTTATCGGTTTAACATTGTTGAAGACTATTGATAATTTATTCGCATTATCTTAGTCATAATATTTCTTCTTGGGCTAGTTGAGCTCACCCTTTCTTTTCCTTTGTTCTCTTGAAATGAGAATATAAATTTGGACGAGTCGGGGAAACGCAGTGATGGTCCGAAGATAGCATTAGTAGTCCTTAGTATTTCGTGAAATAGTGTGATAATAATTGTAATGAGGACTCCTTTTGAGTTTGTATAATATCTAGTAGACGATATTTGTATTCAAACTCACAGTTTATGTCGTATTGTACACGATAGTTATGTTAGTAAGTTTGTATTTGAATTTATGTACCATGTAAGTGGCGACCCAAGATGGGTGGCGTATATACCTAATTTTGGGGCGTCACGGTTGGTATATCGAGCTTAGGGATATGATCCACGGCTAAGATCTGAGATAAGAACTAGGAGGGGAGAGAGGGGAATTCCTTCGCTAGTATGACCTACCTAAATTTATTTGGTATTTAATTGGTCGGTCGAGTATAGGGATAATATGTGATATGTTAATTAACCCTTGTTTTGTGATGGTGTTTGAGAATGGCATCCGAAAATTGAGATAAGCAATGAAGCACATGAGAGTGTTGATTCAAATTTCAAACAAAAGGTAACGACCAACAACACGATAATAATCATACTAGTGGCAATGGGTTTGTCGAACAATGATAACCATCGTGGGGAAATTATCATGCTAAGAATGGTAACCACTACCGGTGGTAATCATGGCAAAGATAATAGATGTGGAAATTGCAAGAAGAGAAGGTCATTTAGCTCAATTTTGTTGTGCACCAAAGTCAAGTCTAATTTGGGACGGTGGCACCAAAGGTGGATATGGACAAAACAAAGTCGTTGGTTTTAGGAAGTACATTTTCATGACTTCTCAAAAAGCGAGTAAACCGAACGAAGTTAGCACGGGTTAGTTAATTATAAATTGCGTAAGTCTATACCTTATAAGATCTGGGTTCTACACATTATTTTATCTCTCTTGCTTGCATTCAGCGTTTAAATTTGACTCGGGAGAAGTTAGACTTTGACTTATTGGTTGAAACTTCGTTAGTTGGTAGGAGCTTAATCACGTTCTCGCTACTATTTTTAAATCTTGTTTGATTCAAATAAACACTTTCACGTTATTGTCGATCTTATTTTTTAAAAAATATCGGCCTTTGATGTGATTTTAGGAATCAATTTGTTAACTAATCATCATGCTTTTCGTAAGGTTGTTAGCTTTATATTCATAACCAACTTTGTTATGCGAATTCAAGTAACCATTAAAGTTAATCATCACATTCATTCATATCAAGCCATAAGTAAAGATCCCTGAACCTTTCGTTGTTGACTTCCTTGTGTGGAATGCACCGAGGCCGATGATGATAGACTCACGCGCATTGCGTGAGGTGGTCGTCGCCCTGTTGGGTGAATTGCTTGCACATTTAACCCCTAACCCCTATATATAGGCGGTAATCTTACAATTACAATTGCTCGCGTTGGAAATCTGCGTTGAATGGACACCAGCGACACCTTGACCCCTCGCTTATATTGAGCGGTAATCTCGGTACAATCGGCGATTGATGCGGTGAAGGCGCCACACACAACTATGAATTGTTGTATGATAAGTCAAATTGAATCTCAAAGAAATAACTAAGAAAAATACTTAGAAATTCTTGAAAAGAACCAAAAGTAGAGAATAACCTCACAAATATATTGAATAATGAATAATGATAATGTGTGTCTATTACATCAACTTGCACCTCTATTTATACTACTCAAAACAATCCAAATCCTAATAGAAATTTATAAACTATAACCCTAATTCTATAAGAAAATAGAAGTCGATTTGGAAAAGGAATTCTAATTAAAAGAAATCCTAATTACAATATAGAAGTCGATTTGGAAAAGAATTCTAATTAAAAGAAATCCTAATTACAATAGAATTTAAAATTAAGAATCCAAATAAAATCCTTCCTTTGCGTGGGATTTTCATAATACTCCTTTGTAAGTAAATATGTTGACTTTGTTAAGAAGATTAAAATTGGGCTTGTATTAAATTGACCCAAATTAATGTCTCGTGTTCTTTTGCCCCCTCTTTGGATTTTCTTACGTTAAGCCACCCCAAACATCTTGGATCGATCCATTGAGACTTTGTTTGAACCTCTTTGTTCTAGCCTTGCTTGATCCCCACGTCCCTTTAGTCTTGTTTGAATCACGCATGTCGTGTCCTCATCATTCCTCTCCTCTTGAAAAGGATTTGTCCTCAAATCGTCACCTACATCAAGCGGACTTAGATCGATGCGTTAAATGTAGCACTAACATTATACTCACTGGCAAATCAATTTATAGGCATTGTCATTGATCGCTCGAGAACTTGAAATGGACCATCTCCCCTCGGAAGCAATTTGAGCGTCTTTGAGCGGGAAATCTTTCTTTCGCATATGTAACCACACCCGATCTCGGGCTCAAAGATCACTTGATGTAGTCCCTTGTTCGGCGTGCTTAATGTATTGTTCCGTTTCTCCGTTCAATGTTTGCTTTGGCTCTTTCATGAATCGCTTAACAAGATCGGCCTTTTTTGTTCCATCCATGTTAGTATATTGAGAAGCAGTAGCTTGGTGATAAATCAGCGGTGTCGAAAAGATTAAAACCATATACAATTTCAAATGGAGAAAAATTAGTAGCGAGAATGAGCGAGCGGTTATATGCAAACTCAACATGTGGTAAACATTCTTCCCATTGCTTGATATTCTTTTTAATGATAGCAAGTAATAATCTTGAAACAAAGTCCTATTTACTACTTGGTTTGGCCAAGTCGGTTTGTGGATGACAAGTAGTAGAAAATAACAATTTAGTACCCAATTTACCCTGAGGTCTTCCAAAAATAACTTAAGAACTTTGTATCTCTATCGAAACAATAGTTTTAGGCATACCATGCAAACGCACAATCTCCCTAAAGAACAAATCAATGACATGAGATCATCATCGGTTTTATGACATGGAATAAAATGTGCCATTTTGAAAATCTATCCACGACCACAAATATCGAATCATAACCATGCTTAGACCTAGGTAAACCCAACACAAAGTCCATAGAAAGATCAATCAAGGTTCATTAGGAATAGGCAATGGCGTATACAATCCATGGGGTTGAACACGAGATTTAGCTTGGCGACAAGTAATACATCTATCACATATTCTTTCTACATCCCTTTTCATATGAGGCCGATAAAATGTTCTTTTAAAAGCAACAAAAGTTTTATCAACACCAAAATGTCCCATTAAACCGCCCCCGTGTGATTCCACTAACCAACGACTCACATGAAAGAACATGCGAGGGAATACATAGTTTATTTTCTCGAAACAAGAATCCATCGACTCTAAAGTATTTACCCAACATTCTTTTCACAAGTTTTAAACTCTTCAGAAATCAAGGTCATTATCATATAACTCTTTAATTCGTTCAAACCCAAGCAATTTCGTATCAAGAGTATTTAACAAAACATACTGCGAGAGAAAAGCATACTGCAGCGACGTTCTCCTTACCTTGCTTATATCGAATAACATATGGAAATGTCTCGATAAATTCCATCCATCGTGCGTGTCTTTTGTTCGACTTGTGTTGACCCTTCAAATATTTCAATGATTCATGATCGGTGTGGATCACAAACTCCTTAGGCCACAAGTAATGTTGCCATGTCTCAAGAGCTCTAACCAAAGCGTACATCTCTTTGTCATATGTAGGATAGTTCAAATTTGCCCCACTCGACTTTTAAGCTAAAATCATGCTTGGTTTTCCTTCTTGCATCAACACGACTCAATCCCTAAACACGAAGCATCACACTCGATCTCAAAAGTTTTAGCAAAGTTAGGCAAAATAAGTAAAGGAGCATTTGTCAATTTATCCTTAATCAAATTAAATGCTTTTCTGTTCATCACCCACTTGAAGCCCACACTTTTCTTGATGACCTCGGTCGATGGTCTTTGTAATTTCACTAAAATTCGAACAAAGCGTCGGTAGAAACTTGCGAGTCCATGAAAGCCGTACTTGACTCACATTGGTTGGACTCGGCCCGATCCCGGATCATGCGTATTTTCTCCTCATCAACTTGGACTCACTGTGAACTCACAACAAAGCGAGAAAAACAATTCTATCCAGAACAAAGCGTGCATTTCTCCATGTTAGCAAATAACTTTTCTTTCTAAGTACATCTAAAAGCAGATTTTAAATGCAATGCATGATCTTGAAGTTTTGCTATAAATCAAGATATCATCAAAATAAACTACGACAAATTTTCGATGAATGGGAATGAAAACATGGTTCATTAATCTCATGAAAGTGCTCGGTGCATTAGTTAAACCAAAAGGTAATACTAACCATTCATAAAAAAATAGTATTTAGTTTTTAATATTTGTTTTCCATTCATCACCCTCTTGCATTCTAATTTGATGATAACCACTTTTTAAATCAATTTTTGAAAATATCTGAAGACCCGTATAATTCATCTAACGTGTCATCTAAGCGAGGAATGGGATGTCGATATTTTCTAGTAATGTTATTTCTGGCTCGACAATCGATGCACATCCTCCATTTTCCATCCTTTTCGGCACTAGGATCATAGGAGCGCACATGGGCTCATACTTTCTCTCACGAATCCTTTCTCCATCATTTCGTCGACTTGCCTTTGTAACTCCTTCGTTTCCTCGGGATTACTCAGATAAAATTTGGGACGGTTTGGAATAAATCATGCAGGAACAAAATCAATTTGATGCTCAATTCCCGAATAGGTGGTAGTCCATGAGGAAGCTCCTCGGGAAATACATCTTTGAATTCTGTAAGAGAGATGAAACAACACTAAGCAAAAGAATCATTAGCGTTAGTAGTCAAAAGCGCCTCTTTATCTCTAGAAGTAAAATCATATAAATTTGTTTAGAAATCAAAGCTCTTCTCACATCACTCTTTTTGCCGGTATATTTGTTTTTCTCTTCTTTCTTTTCTCTCTTTCTTTTCTCTTTTTTTTCTTCTTGATTTTCTTTTCTTCACTCTCTTTTCTTTGTACATAATTTTTACGCAAATGAATTTGATCTTCATGTACTTGTTGTGGTGACAAAGGGCCTTGAAAGAGATCTTCTTCTTGTCGTGAGCGAATGAATATCGTTAGTAAACCCGTCGTGTTGAACCCTCTATCAAGCTGCCATGGTCTACCCAACAATATATATCACCACTGCATGGGCACCACATCACAAGACCTCATCAATATCTCTGAGCCAATAGCAAATGGAACTAACACTGTTTGGTTACTTTAATATACGCATTATCATTGAGCCACTTTGCAAGCGATCAATTTGCGGATGTTTGGTAGTAGGTAACCCCAACTTCTCCACCCATCGTAGTGCTTGCCACATTTGTGCATTTGCCTCCATCTATAACTTCATGACAAATTTTCCCATTCACAAGACGCCAGTATGAAATAGATTTTCCCATTCTTTGCTCTCCTCCTTAACTTTTGTGTACTAAGTGCTCTTCTTGTAACGAGAATTTCACCATGTATTGCATCCTCACCTATCTCCTCTAATGGTGGCATAGAATCGGTGTCATTATCTTCCCCTCGGTCTCCACATCTCCATTGTCAAGTAACAACATTTTCCTCGATTTGGACATTGGCTAGAAATATGTCCCCTGCCTTGACACTTAAAACATACAATATCTCGATTACGACCAAAAGAAGGTTGTTCAGTTTTACCTTGAGTTTCTCGGCTAGTTGATCCTTGCTTGGGTTCCACCTTTGGCTTGAGCAGCATTTGTCTTTTCCTCTCGCTTTGCCAAATTGGGTCTCCATGATGAACTAGCATTAGATTGTCCTCGTTGTCCTACTACGCCTCTTGAGTTGTTTCTCTATCTTAGTAGCCATATGGGACGGTTCCTCGACTCTAAATAATGTTGTCGTTCGACCAAGTACGCAATCTCCCGGTTCGATCCTGCTTGAGAACCTAGCCATCGATGTTTCATTGTCCTCAATCAAGTTAGCTTAGATCCTTGACATCTCCATCTCCTGTAATATTCATCCACACTCAGACTTCCCTGTTTAAGAGTTTGTAAATTACGAATGATCTCCAGTTGATAGTATGTTGGTACAAACCTCTTTTTCATTATCGCTTTCATCTCGCCCAAGTTGTAATCGGCGCTCGTCACACCTTCTCCGATTAGTGTCAGTGATCCCACCATATCAATGCATATCGAGAAAATTCCGTAATGGCGGTTTGACTTTCTTGAGGTCCAGAATAGTTGTGACGATCAAAGATTCGCTCCATCTTGGTTACCCAATCTAAATAAGCCTCGGGATCACCGTGCCTTGGAAAATTTGGAATCTTCATTTTTATGCTATCAAATTGCCATCTTCTCTGTCGACCTCTTCTTTCCCTAGCACCTCCGTGTCTTTGATGTGAAAATTAGATTCACGATCTTCCATTTGCCTCTTGTCCTCATAGTAAAGGTCTTCCTTTCTTTGCGTCGGTTTGTTGTGTCCTCGTCTTGTTTTGCATCCCAAGAGTGTTTTGGGATAGCTCGGCCATAGAACACCCTCATCTCTTCTAATTGTTCTTGCATTTGCTCTATAGTCTTTCTCAATCTCAGATCCCATTCTTTATGCATTGCTTCCATACGGAATTTCAATTAATTTGTCGAAGGTTGTTCTCTCATGAGTTCCTTTATCCTTTGAGCTAGACATATTTCTGCAAAATAAGGGTTAGTAAGCGGTTTCCTCACCACTCCCTTACGTGTTTCGCTCGAATCAATGGTCCACTCGTGTATACTCTCAATAATTGGCTTTTACCCTCGATTAATCTCACCACTAAGCCTTTTACCTCAAATATTCTCTCTAATAGGTTCTTATTGAATTCCCTAGCAAAATTCTTGGTTTTACTAATCAATTCGAAATTACTTGTCACGAAACAAAAATATAGATGGTGTAGTTATCAGAATACCACAAAAATCACCGATCGATTGTCTTGTACTCCTCTTGTAGGCTTCAGACTCGTAAATTGTAGCTCCGTTTCAGAATTGATGATGATGGAACGGTATGAACTCTTGGTTATAATTTGATGATTTGATGGTGTGCTAAAAATTGGGTTAGCACAATATAATTTTTTTTTTTTTTTTTTTTTTTTTTTGCAATATATATTTCGACAGAAAATTAAAGATAAGTAACTTGCTAGAAAGGCTTAGCTTTGATACCAAATGATAGACTCCACGGCACGCTTGCGTGAGGTGAAATTAGTAATCGCCCGATCGTTCTAGCACGGTTGTTGGGTGAATTGCTTGCAACACCTTAACCCCTACGCTTTATATATAGGCGGTAATCTTGGTACAATTGCTCGCGTTAGAATCTGCGTTGAATGGACACCAGCGACACCTTGACCCCTCGCTTATATTGAGCGGTAATCTCGGTACAATCGACGATTGATGCGGTGAAAGGCGCCACACACAACTATGAATTGTTGTATGATAAGTCAAATTGAATCTCAAAGAAATAACTAAGAAAAATACTTAGAAATTCTTCAAAGAACCAAAAGTAGAGAATAACCTCACAAATATATTGAATAATGAATAATGATAATGTGTCCTATTACATCGACTTGCACCTCTATTTATACTACTCAAAACAATCCAAATCCTAATAGAAATTTATAAACTATAACCCTAATTCTATAAGAAAATAGAAAGTCGATTTGGAAAAGAATTCTAATTAAAAAGAAATCCTAATTACAATATAGAAGTCGATTTGGAAAAGGAATTCTAATTAAAAAGAAATCCTAATTACAATAGAATTTAAAATTAAGAATCCAAATAAAATCCTTCCACTGCGTGGGATTTTCATAATACTCCTTTGTAAGTAAATATGTTGACTTTGTTAAGAAGATTAAAATTGGGCTTGTATTAAATTGACCCAAATTAATGTCTCATGTTCTTTTGCCCCCTCTTTGGATTTTCTTACGTTAGCCCATTAAACATCTTGGATCGATCCATTGAGACTTTGTTTGAACCTCTTTGTTCTAGCCTTGCTTGATCCCCACGTCCCTTTAGTCTTGTTTGAATTCACGCATGTCATGTCCTGTGGAATCTTTGGAAAAGGTGTTGTAGATTCTGGCGTGGACTGATTTTAATAAAGAATGAAAAAGCTGGAAATTTCAAAAAACTATTGATTTTATTTTTAAAAGGGCATTTTCGGCCACTTAAATTATGAGAAAAATTCTAGCCTTTTGAGAAATGAAAGTATATGGTATAAGGTAACTCCTGTCCAAAAATGAGCTTATTCTGACTTAAAATGAGCAAGTTATGACCATTTCAATATTTAGGTTTTTCCGACGAAAAACGATATAACCGGAGTTCTACAACTCCGATGACCATGAAATTTAAACTGGAGGCTCACATTAACATGTGTAAGGTCCTGCCAAGATTTGGGAATTTTTGGAGTTAAACTTGAGGTAGCTAATTTCTTAAGGAATTAATTAAAATTGATTTTGAAAAATAGTAAATGAATTTTTAAAATTCGAGAAAAATATATTTTCATTATGAGACTATATTATGCTAAATCCCAGAAAAGAAATATTTTTGGGACTGATTTGGTATTTTTCATGAAAATAGTTTAATTCTGAACATATAAGTTAAATATGTTATGTGAAGTAACAAAGTTGAAAATAGGATTTTATGCCTAGAGAATCCTATATAGAGTATATGCATATTTTTTTGATGAGGATTTGATCATTGGTGATGATATCTTATGAGTATGGCATTTTGAATGATTAAATGCATAATATGGTAAAGCGTAAAAAATTGAAATAAATTGTTTATAAATTTAAGAAGTGATTAAAATATTGTTATAATATTAATGATATTAGATTATAAGATTATTAAGTGATTGATAACATGGGGATATTCTTGAATCTGGATAAATTATATTATAAATGTTTAATATTTATCCTTTATCTCATTTGATTGATTCTTTATATCATTGACATGATCCTCATGCTCATATTATGTTGAAAGTCATACGTGACTCACGTGCATAGATGGACTTGGTATGATTATGACCGAGGATTGTTCGGTATAATCATAACCGTAATTGAAAACACGATTATCTTTGGTAGTAGTGCATGGATAATTTGTAGTCGTGATCTTAATGAATACACGATTATCTTTGGTAGTAGTGCATGGATAATTTGTGGTCGTGATACTAATGAATACACGATTATCTTTGGTAGTAGTGCATGGATAATTTGTGGTCGTGATACTAATGAATACACAATTATCTTTGGTAGTAGTGCATGGATAATTTGTGGTGCGTGATACTAATGAATACGATTATCTTTGGTAGTAGTGCATGGATAATTTGTGGTCGTGATCTTAATGAATACACGATTATCTTTGGTAGTAGTGCATGGATAATTCGTGGTCGTGATCTAATATCCTTGGCACGTAGGCGGGGATGATTCGATGATATGGATTAATTAATTATTGGTGAGAGTCAATGATGAAATATTAATTCATGGATGTGGTAAAAAAGTCGTCTTTGGTAGTAGTGCATTGATAGACTTGGTATGATTATGACCACGGATTATTCGGTATAATCATGACCGTAAACACGAATATCCTTGGCCAGTAGTGCATGGATAATTCGTGGTTGTGATACTATTAAGCTGCGTCTCAGCATTATTGGTTTTACAGTTGTATATCTTTTGCTTTGTAGTGCAAAAGATGAATTGTTAATGAATATCTTTGGCGGATTGCGAAGATGAATTTAATATTTTTAACGATAAAAGGTATTCAAGGTATCCTCACCTCTTATCATACCAGTCGTACCCTAATTTGAAGGCGAAATTCCATAAGGAGGGAGATTGTGAGACCCAGATTTTATCGATAAAGATTTAAATTTTGTCGAAATAATTTTTAATATTATGGTGTGAATTTGAGATAATATTATAGTTGTGGGTAGTATTTATAAATTTTGCAAAGTATGCACAGTGGTTATATTATATTCGATTGGTGGGGAATATTCGATTTAGCGGGAATATTAAATACAATGGCTCAATCATTGGTGGACCCCTAGCGAAATTATTGTCGGATTGAAAGCGACAAAAATATTTTATTGAAATAACGGCGAAAGTTTTCTGGTTGATCTTGTTGAACTACTCGGTAGTAAAAATGCGATGTCGATGTGGTTACATAGTAGCGCACGGTATTGATTATTGATCTTATGTGAGAAGTCACTTTCGGTTTGATTCCATTATTGTCGATTAATAATATGAATTATTATAGCGATAATGGCGTTTTATTTTATTCATTATTATTAGCGTAATAAAAGCGAAACATCTTTATATAAAGCGAGAATACTTTATTAAAGTTATTACATAAATAGAATATATTATATTTTATTATGCATAGTGTTGCGTAGTGTTTTGCATAGTGTTGCATAGTGTTTGCATAATAAAATATTTTTATATAAATAGAATATATGATATTTTATTTAAAAGATTTTGCTTTAAATATGGACCGTTAGATTAAAAGTAAATCAATACAGATAGTTCATGGATTAATTACTATGCATTCTATTTTCCTATAAATAGAAGCTCATTCCTTCATTATTTTCTTTACAATTCTTTGAAACTCTAGAGAGAGAAATTATAGAGAGAAGCTATAGAGAAAATCTATAGAGAGAGAAAGAAGAAGAGTGATACGGTACTTCTTTACTTTGATATCCGGTGTCTTTTTACGGTAAGGGGTATTATTTGTTGTGCACGTAAAAAGTGTTATTCTTTCTTATTCATGAAGAGAACTTACATTATTTCATTCATTATTATTACATTGGAATAACTTTTGTAAAAGTGGTATACCCTATACATAACTTTGTATATGCGGCATACCCTATACTTGGTGAAATCCTTATGTTATTCCATTCTTATTTATTACATTGGAATAACTTGTATATACGATACTTGCCATAGAGCGAGGTTATTCCAGCAGAATAATAATAAACGGTCAGTCGGTGAAATTCACGCAAGCGGGATGTTCCAACAGAATAATAAAGATGGAACCGGATCCGATGTAAAACACACAGATAGGATATTCCAGCAGAATGATAAAGAGCGGAACCCGGTCAGGTGTAAAACACACATGACAGGATGTTCCAACAGAATAATAATAATAAAGCGGAACCGGTCCGGTGTAAAACATACGATGAGGATGTTCCAATGAGAATAATAGAAGAATGTCACCAAGTATAGGGTAAATGGCGTATCTGAGTTATTCCAATGAATAATAAGCAATGGAATAACATAAGGATTTCACCAAGTATAGGGTATGTCACAGCGTATCTGAGTTATGTATAGGGTATGCCACTTTTACGGAGTTATTCCAATGAGAATAATAGTGAATGGAATAATGAAGTTCTCTTCAAGAAGAAAGAATAACACCCTTACTAGTAAAAGAACTGAATATAGAAGTAGTGAAGTAGCGAGAATACTCTTCTTCTTTCTATAATTTTCTCTCTATAGCTTCTCTATAATTTTCTCTCTAGAGTTTCAATGAATTAAGTAAGAAAATAATGAAGGAATGAGCTTCTATTTATAGGAAAATGGAATGCATAGTAACTAATCCATGAGCGGTCAGATTGATTTACTTTAATCTGACGGTCCATATTTAAAGAAAATCTTTTAAATAAAATATAATATATTCTATTTATATAAAAACATTTTACTATGCAAACACTATGCAATACTATGCAAAACACTATGCAAAATACTATGCAACACTATGCATAATAAAATATAATATATTCTATTTATAGAATAACTTTAATAAAGTATTCTATTTTATATAAAGAGATGTTTCATTTTATTACGTTAATAATACGAATAAAACAAAACGTCATTATCGCTATAATAATTCATATTATTAATCGACAATAATGGAATCAAACCGAATGACTTCTCACATAGGCATCAATAATCAATACCGTGGTGCTACTATGCAACCACACGACATCGTACTTTTACTACCGAAAGTAGTTCAACAATATCAGCGGTAAAACTTCCGCCGTTATTTTAATAAAATATTTTTTGTCTTTTTCTCAATCCAAACAATAATTACATTATGAGGGTCCACCAATGATTGAGTAGTTGTACGAATATTCCTCGCTAAACCGAATATTCCCCACCAATCGAATATAATATAACCACTTGCATACTTTACAAAATTTATAAATACTACCCACAACTATAATATTATCTTAAATTCACACCATAATATAAAAAAATTATTTCGACAAAATTTAAATCTTTATTGATAAAATCTGGGGTCTCACATTATGTCCCCAGAATTTCTATACAAGATTAAGCAAATAACTGAGGATAATTTCTCATCATAACCTCTTCAAGTTCCCACGTAGCTTCCTCTGCATTGTTGTTCCTCCAAATTACCTTAACATAAGGTATTATTTTATTCCTTAGTACTTGCTCTTTCCTGTCAATAATCTGAACAGGGACTTCTTCATAAGACAAATCTTTTTCAAACTGTAATGGTTCATATTCTATAACATGTTTATAATCAGACTTATATGGTCTTAATATCGAAACATGAAAATGTTATGAATATGTTCTAATTCCAGAGGTAGAGTTACCTCAAGCCACTTCACCAACTCGTCGCATCACTTCAAAAGGTCTTATAAACCTTGGGCTTAATTTTCCCTTTTAACAAAATCTGATTTTCCCTTTCCAGGGAGACGCTTTTAAGAAATTACGCGCAAGCATACGCGGTCCACAAGTAATATATGATAAGTAGAGTGGCGTACCCACGAGGACGAAGTCTTAGGTGCTAGTCAAGTACTAAGAAGGTATGTTCAATATAGTCTTATCTAAAAAAGTAAAAGGAGATGGTGCGTTAAGCTAAATGAGTAAAACTGTAGGAATAAGAGAAGTAGTTCTACAAGGAAGTTAAGTTAGGATTACAATTCCCCTAATGCGTCGCCTAATCTCTTAACTCTCCACATTACAAACGAATCAAGGAATGGTCAACCGAGAACAGTAACTACACATAAGCTTCTGTCGAATGTCAAATGCACATCCCTAGCTAGATGAATCACAATATTTTTATTGGTGAAAATAACTAGACTATGGTCATTAAGCTTAGTCTCAATGCTACACAAGGAAAATAGAGATATGTATATCCTATTAAGCAGTTTATACACACATTCCCATAAGCATGGTCATAACAAGTGTTCTTGTATTTAAAGGTTAGATATTAATATCCATTTTTCAATATCCATTAATATCAATATCAATTTCTCTATCAAGCAATCAATCAATAAGCAACAAATACAACAACCCATTTGAAAATGATTCATTAATATAAATAGGAGAGAAAGTTAATTAAGCTAAACAATAGGTTACATTTCAATCCGAAAAATGGAATTAGTTCATAACCATGGTACTAATACACATTTTTAAAACATTCAACAAGCTCATTAATACACAATTAAATGAAAGATTTGGAATAAGAAAACTCATGTTGTGAAGTTTTCTGTCTCCAACTCTTCTCTTCTCTGTGTAGATTCTGAGCTCTGCAAGATGCAATCACTTTTTTCTTCCTTGAAGCACAACTCCTTTCTCTTCTTAACTAATTAAAACTTAAAAACCTATTCTATTGTTGTGTAATAACTATGGTGGTGGCTGTATGTCTGAATGTCTTTAGTTCTGGCTATAAACAAACAATCCCAAAATTCTATTTATATAACAAAAACATTCAAATATAAAACCAAACATAATTAACATGCATATGATCTCATGCATCCCAAAATAAAACCATTAACAAAACCATTATCAAACCAGTCTAAACGCAGCATAATTAAACCCAACATAAAAATAAAGTATGAGGCTATACAACCCAAAAGAAACAGCAATTCATATAACTAAAATTTACAGGAAATCTCCCCCAAACTTGATACTTGCCAATGTCATCATTGGCCTCCTTGTTGCATCATCAATCATTCTCATTATCCTCATCATCATCATCAGGCTCATATGACCTCGCGGACCTCCTCCTTGGCCGGGAATGGTGGTGGATAAGGCGCAAAAATCGGAGGCTCTAGAAATTAGAACGGCATGAACTCCGCGTCATCTCCTCCTTGGGCAGCATAAATATTGGAAATAGTATTCACTAACTCCGTGTGGTAGTGATTGAATTGGCTCTGCCATTGAGCTACAGTATCAACCTTGCAGTGTAGAAAATTCAGGCTGCCCAATATCTCAGCTAGGGCTACAGGCGGGATTGACACAGATGGGGGCTCTGGCATATGCGTGGAGGGACCGACCTCAGTTGAGGGTGGCGGCTGCAGAGTCGGTAAATAACCCTCGCCCCTTGGGTGCGATTGTGCTCCTTCCTAAACCCCAAATCGGGATATGACGTGATGATCAATAACAGCCATTGGAGGCTGAGTGACATCTTCTTTCTCCCACAGTACACCCGCTCTTTTGCAGAGTCGGGTTATCAGAGATGGGTGAGGGAGTCCCGACATGGTGTTGCTCTGGATGGCATTCTTAATTGACTCCTGGATAAGAACCCCTATATCAACCTTCAGGCCCATGACAATTGTTTAAAGCAGAATCGCCCTTTCTGTTGTTACATCGCTTAGATGGTGGGTTGACATGATATTAGAGTAAATCAAGGAGTACCAAGCCTTACCATATCGACTTAACGCCTGTTGGTGGGAAAGAAGTCTTCTCAACGTGGAATTCATTTGTTTTCCAGACCGTGCCAGGCTTGCAGAGCTTTGATACTATTTCATATGTGTTGTAACTCCGCAACCCGGGCTCCAGATAGTTGTGTCCATCATAGTTTGGAGTCCCCATAAACATTGTTGATGGCGCGACTGTCAAATGGGATCAACTTACCCCGAATCGACACTATTGGGGCACCATCTGCACTAGCATTTGAGTAAAATTCCTTTACCATCGAAATAATTACAGACTCAGGGGGCTTGGTGAAGTGGACCCATTTTATTGCCAAAATCATGGTCATCATAGCACCATCCGTCTTGTCATCTGGCCCTAGCCCCCCTCTCTGGCACCAAATTTCGCTTGGAAAAAGATTGGGTGTAGCACTTCCAGGCCTCCTCACTTATAAATTTTGTAGTGTCCCATCTGGGAGGAGCTCTGGATGCTGGTGAAGGAGGATCCATGCTAGTACGGGGACGCTTTGAAGCCATACACACTTGCAAGAGCTAGAATCTAAGGACACAAAAATCCAACAACAGGAATACCCCAAACCCTTGCTTTCTCTACAAATTCCCACACCCAAATAATAACAGAGACGAAACCCCAATATTGTTTTTCAGTTAGCATACAAATCCCTTACCTCGTGAGTTCGGTCTTTAAATAGGCTAGGGAATCAACTGAAGAGGCTAGAGGAGAGACGAAGATTTAGAGAAGGGGAAGAGATGCCAGAGCTGTGAACATGGGAGAGTGGGATGTAACTGCTAAGGAAATGATGGTAGCTAAGAAAATGGGAGAAGGCGAAAATGGGAGAGGGGGGAGTGTAACTGGTGCAAACTGAACCAAAAAGCCATATTTTAATTTCAAAATTTCGCTAATGGTACTGGGTATGGCCCTTTACAACGCTATGTAACGCTAAATGAAAAGTCCCAATTAAGTTGGCTGGCTGTACATGAGACTTAGTAGAGAAGTTAGCGTTCTTGTGTGAGGAATACTGATATGCCTGACTGAATTGGCTGCTGGCCCTGGCAGATAGTGAAGTGAGTGGTATTTGCTGCTTTAAAAAAATCTGATGTCTACAGCTACCCTGGGCTTGCTGACAGATGATGGCTAGTGTATAGGCGGTATGCATGCAGCTGAAATGAAGTGTGTTCGGTTTAGTCATGGTATTGCAATATGAAATATAACCATCATGCGGTGCGAGATATATATCATGGGCGCGAGATATGGCATTGTGGCAGGAGACTTAGTCTGTCAGTTGGCGCTGCGGTGCGAGTTCACAGTAGATCCTGGTTTGTATTAATGGCGCTGCGGCGCGAACAATAACATAGAGAGTGGAGCTGCAGCGCCACTTCTGCACTTCAGTTTCCTAACTAATTTTCCTGCACAAGCTAAGTCCCAGATCAGCAAATTATACACACAATAACAAAACTATCAGAACAATGATTTAACACCACTAACTACTATATACAACTACCGACTAACTAAAGTCCAACATGTACTAACCAAACATACGCAACATACTATCTAACATGGAAATAAGAAGTTGACAACTATGCTAACAAAAGATAACAGAATGAATGAAAACAAAAAGGATATTTTTGATACTGAGGTGGGGTTGCCTCCCCACCAAGCGCTTGATTTACAGTCGTCGGCTTGACTTTTAACCCCGCCTTACACCGGGTCTCCCAAAGTGATGGAGGTGTTCTGTCGGTCTACCTCGTCTCCCCAATATTATTTCAGGCGATGTCCATTGACTTTGAAGGTTTTGTCCGAGTGAGGGTCTTCTACCTCAATAGCACCATGCGGATACACCTTAGCAATAGTGAACGGCCCCGACCATCGAGACTTCAACTTCCCAGGGAATTATTTCAACCGGGAGTTGAAAAGAAGCACCTTTTGGCCTTGTTCAAAATTTCTTTCGACTATTTTCTTGTCGTGCCACTGCTTCATCTTTTCCTTATACAACATAGCGTTATCATATGCTTGCAGATGAAACTCATCTGATTCATTGAATTGTAACAGTCTTTGTTCACCAGCAGCATCCAAATCGAAATTGAGCTTTTGGATAACCCAATATGTGTTATGCTCCAATTTCACAGGTAGATGACATGCCTTGACATAAACAAGCCTATACGGAGACATTCTAATAGGCGTTTTATATGCAGTGCGGTACGCCCACAAGGCATCGTCAAGCTTCTTGGATCAATCCTTCCGATTCGGGTTAAAAATCTTCTCCAAGATGCGCTTGACCTCTCTAGTGGATATCTCCGCTTGGCCACTTTTCTGCGAATGATAAGCCGTGGCTATTTTATGGGTCACCCCATACTTAGCGAGAATGGCTTCGAAATATTTGTTGCAGAAATGTGATCCTTCGTCATTGATTATTGTTTGAGGTGTACCGAAACGAGTGAATATATTCTTCCTTAAGAAATTTAGCACCACCTTAGCATCATTAGTGGGCAGGGCGACTGCTTCTACCCACTTGGAGACATAGTCAACCGCAACAAAGATATAAAGATAGTTGTAAGAAGACAGAAATGGACCCATAAAATCAATGCCCCAGACATCAAACAATTCTACCTCAAGGATATCCTACAGTGGCATTTCATGCCTTTTTGAGACGGTTCCTACCCGTTGGCATTTATTGCAACGCGATACATATATATGAGAATCTTGTATTTTGCTAAATTTAGACTGAAATAAATAAATGGGGGGATTACAAAACCGCATGGGGGAAACCCAAACAGAATATAGCAAAGACATCATAGGACGTGCCCTACGATGTAAGGACTATAAAAGGTTACAAGCAAACGCCCAAAAAAACCAAGAGACAGTTCATGCCAAATCATTAATAAGAAAACCATCATCAAGACGCCTGAACACGGAACATCCAAAACCAGCTACTAACGCCAATCAACAAAATCATCCTGAGCACCAAACCTCGATTGCCAACCGAACCCAGCTACCACGACGATGACCCACTCTTGGCCGAAGCCCCACTCTACGAAGACCCCACTCTACGAAAGACCCACTCTACGAAGTCTCACTCTACGAAGACCCCAAATGGCCAAATCCCCACTCTATGAAGACCCCACTCTACGAAAGACCCACTCTACGAAGCCTCACTCTACGAAGCCCCACTCTATGCGTTCCCCCAAGGCGAGGAGCTGGAAGCCAAGTCCCACTCATAACACAGATAGGACACAATCCCGAAACCATCCCAGCCAGCCGAAGGTCACTGAAGAAACTAGATCTGGTAGAAATCAAAGCCTCATACCAATCCGAGCCCCTCATTGCTGAAGTCCAAGCTATACGAGCCCCTCTTGGCAGTAGCCCCACTCTACGAAGCCTTACTCTACGAAGACCCCAGTTGGCCAAGTCCCCACTCTATGAAGACCCACTCTACGAAGCCCACCAAACCGAGGAAAACAACAGTAAGCTCACCCGCAGAGTCATAGCTAACAAAGCTAGTCAACTAATGATCAGACACTGCTGCATACCAACCTACTGTGATAACTCAGCCCAGAGAGCCCAAAGTATCCCCAAGCAACTGCCCTTACTAGCAACATTAGTAACAACATAATGGAGCGTCTGCAGAGACAGTTGTAAACATACATCACTTCACTAGGCATGTAGATTCCATACTGCAACTCGAGACAAATGAGACAATTATAGAGCTAGTTGCCTAAACCATGGCCTATCTTTAACCTTCTGAAATTTACGAACAGTGTGCAATTTACATTTCATAAGGTGCAGGATACTGCGACCAATGATTCTGGAAGGGGTAGGGCCTTTACCATGAAACCTACCATTACGTTCTTGCCATATAAGGTATACGATAGCAGTAAATCCAAGGTGAAGGATGCCATGATGTATAGTGCCTTTGGGGTGGGTGATAATGTATTCGGTAATGGAAGGAAGAAGTTTACGGAGAGAGCCCTTCCGACCACAAGAACGAAGGACCGAGACAAGAAGAGCAAAAGAAAAGGGGCACTCAAAGAAAAGGTGTTGGAAAGTCTCATTGTGGATACTACAAAGGTGACAAGTGGGATTAACGTTAAGCCCACAAGCAGTTAATCTGTCCAAGGTGCGAAGGCCATGTTGGAAAGCAAGCCAGAGGATAAAGGAGTATCTCGGAAGGATGAAATTATGCCAAACAAGCTCATGCCATGGCACAACACCCCCCTAGAGCGAAAGGAATGCCAGATAGAGGAGGAAGTGATGACCTTTGCATGAACATTTTCCCACGAGAGAGTATCATTTCTGTCTGGATAACAAGGAGTAGAGATGTCAAAGTTTTGCCGAAACTCGATGACTGAGTGGTGGTTTGAAGGAGGAACCAAGTAGATTTTCAGATAATACTACAAACCATAGCATTTGGTCCAAGACCTGAGTTAGTGATGAAAGGGGAGTTGGGAGATCGAGCAAGTGGATTTCCTAGGATCCAAGGATCAAACCAGAGTTTTATAAGGTTACCATTACCTATTTGAAATTTGATATGATTCATTCCAGTGTGTCTGAGGTTCAGGACTTTCTTCCATATCCATGAGCAGTCATTGGGAAGATTCATGCACCAGAAATGTTTATCCTTTAGATGGAATGTACGGATCCAAAAGGCCCAAAGAGATGTGGAGGAAGGGTTAACAACATTCCGAAGGTGGAGGAGGATAAAGGCTTTGTTCCATTCATCCAACGATTTGATACCTAAGCCCCCTTCCGAAAATGGTAGAGAGATTTTGCTCCATGCAACCTTCGCTCCATATTGCGATAGAGAGGGACCTTTCCAGAGGTATCTACGGATTATGTTTTGGATATCCTTTAATGCAGATGCAGGAAGGATAAAAAAAGAAGACCAATAGGACTGAATAGCAAAGAGTATAGATTTGATCAGTTGCAGCCGTCCGAAATAGGAAAAGAAATTTGTTGGTCCAGGAGGAGATTTTACTGGTGATCTTGTCTATCAGAGGCTTGCAGTCAGTAAGGCTAAGTTTAGCAGTGATTAAAGGAACCCCAAGGAATTTAGCAGGGAGACTATCCAATTGCAAACCTAGCGAAGTGATTATGGACTCTGCAGTGTCAGGGGGAACTGCTGAGAGGAAGCAGTTTCTTTTGGTGGCATTAATACAGAGGCCAGAGAGAAGTGAGAATTTGTCAAGACAGCCCTTTAGGATGGCCACATAGATAATGTCGCCGTGGCAGAACAAGATAAGGTCATCGGCGAAGCAAAGGTGAGTAAGCCCAAGCTGTTTGGTTTTCCAGTGATACTTGAAGGCTGGCACATTAGTCTCTTTAATGATCATAATGGAAAGAACTTTAAGGGCGATGGCAAAGAGGTAAGGGGAAAGTGGATCACCCTGTCTAAGGCCTTTGGCTCCACTAAAATACCCATATAAGCCTCCATTAATCTTAACCGGGTAGAGAGCAGAAGTAAAGCATGACTTTATCCAAAAAATAAATTTTGGAGGGAATTTGAAGAACTTCAGAGCTTCAAGTATGAAATCCCAGGAGACAGTATCGAAATCTTTTTGGAGGTCAATTTTTATGGCACATCTTGCTTGACCAGAGTTCCTATGGTAGTTTCTTTTCTTTTCTTTTTTTTTGCTAAGTTGTGAGTATTATAAACCAAAGAAAGAAAAAACAAATCTAGGGGCATACCCCGCGAAAGAAATATAGCAACCACATCAGAGACAAGCCAATGATGTACTTGCTATATATCAAGGCTATAACCGCCAACATCTAAGGTTGGGATATTTTACAATATAAGCACTAAAATTTTTAACTGAATACAATTTGCATTTAACAATCCTAACACGGTCGAAGCGAGATCGATAAAGACGAGGGGTTTCACCATGGGCTCGTCTATTCCTTTCATTCCATACTTTATAGATAACAATAGCCAAGCAGAGCTTTATAATCCGAGATGACATTTGGTCTATTTGAGCATGTTGAATGTGATGAATCAATGTGTCCCAGTCAAAAGGAAAACCGAACCAGCCATGTACAGCAAGCATTAGCCAAGAAGCTGTTGAGAAAAGGCACAGTCAAAGTAAAGGTGGGAGAATGATTCGGGGGCATGAGAGCAGAGACAACAGGAAGCCAATGGCCATGTCACCAACCTCTTATGAAGAGCCAGCCAGAAGAAGAAAGAAAAACGTGGGACCTGCAGATTGTGCCATAAGAACCAAGGGACAGTGGCACTCCCACAACGAATAGATGACCAGATATGGGAAGCTTTAACCGAGGTAAGGCCTGCCCAGCACACCTGATCCGGAGCAAGAGAAGGCAGCGGCATACGAAGTAGTTTGTCCTTCATCTGCATAAGGCTATGGAAATTGGATATAGGAGGTTGCCATGAGCATTGTCTGATGATGTCACTGACTTTGGCTGAGAAAGGCAGACCAGAATTTGAGACTATAGGATCGGTGCGATGGCTGGCAAGAGGGCGGTTGTCTAGCCAAGGGTCTTGCCATAAATTGATGTTCTGGCCGTCACCCACTTTATATGTAACAAAATTGATGGCTAAGCTTCTAAGGTTCAGGACTTTGCGCCAAATCCAGGAGGCATTAGAGGGGATGGGGGTAGTCCAAAAGTTGTGCTTCAAGAGGAGAGTTTTGTTTACCCATTGAGCCCGTAGAAGAGGAACTTTTGAAGCAGAGATAATGCCGCCATGGTGGAGCATAATCTGTGCTTTGTTCCATTCAACAACTTTTTTAATACCTAACCCACCTTCAGATAGGGGCAAGGTGACACGGGCCCAAGAAACCTTTGAACCATGTTTGTCAAGCGAGGAGCCCTTCCAAAGAAATCTAGACAGGAGCTGTTCAATTTGCTTGGTGACCGATTTGGGAAGAACAAAATAAAGAGGACCAATATAATTGAATAGCAAACAAAATGGATTTAATAAGTTGCAGCCTACCCCATGAAAGGAAAGGAAGCGATTAGCCCAGACTTAATTGAAGGGTGATCTTTTGAATAAGGGCAAGCAATCGGTGAAAGCTTCGATGTGATGAGGGGCACTCTAAGAATTTGACAGCAAGGAGCCCACCCTATATTGAGAGATGTAAGAATGGTATGACCAGATTAGGAGGGACGTTAGCGAGGAAACACCGACTTTTCTTTGAGATTGATGGATAGTAGCCGAGAAGCGGTGAAAGCATCAAGGCTATGCTTTAGAAGGTTGATGATTGCATGTCAAGTGACAAAATAGAGAGAGGTCATCCATAAAGCAAGGTTTGTAATTTTACTGTGCCTTTGTTCTCAATGGAAAGAAAAATTTGGTGAGGAAGAAGCTTTATCAAGAAGGAGAGCAAGGACTTCCATGACTAAAACAAAGCAGATATGGAGAGAGAGGGTCGCCTTGGCGAATACCTTGTTTGCCTTGGAAATAGCCACCACGGTGACCGTTAACTTTAACGAGAGAACATAGCCAGTAGATATGCAACTTCCGATCCATTGTATAAATTTAGAAGGGTAGCCAAAGAGGGCAGAACATCAAAAGGAACTCCCATCGAGCGAGTCAAAGGCTTTCTTCAAATCAATTTTAACCGCACATCTAGATGGGCGGAAGGTCTATGGTAGTTTACGAGCGACTCTTGGGCCAAAAGAATGTTGTCACCGATTTTACGTCCCGGTATAAAAGCGACTTGAGAGAATGAGATGAGGTCGTGGGAGAGTAGCTTTGAGTCTAGTGCTAGGATTTTGGATATGCATTTATATATAGAATTGCAAAGAAGATATACCGGAAGTCGGACATAGAGGTGGGGTTTGGGACCTTAGGAATAAGTGCGACGAGAGTGGCATTGGACTCTTTAAGCATATGTCCGAAATGAAAAGGATTGAGCGACTTTGACAAAATCATCCCCACGGTGTCCCAAGAATGAAGAAAGAAGTTCACGTTAGCGGCCGTCGGGGCGGGGCTTTTGTTTCTCTGCATGCCTTTAAGAGTAGATAGAATTTCCTCAGAGTGTGAGGAGTCGCAAAGAGAGGAATCATATCGGGGTTGATACGCTTTGTAATCACTTGACTAAGGCCTCCCAGAGCGAGGGTAGGAGGAGGTGTTTTTGGTACCCAAAAGATTTTGGAAGTAGCCAACAGCAGTGGACTTAATCTGCTCCGGATCTTGAGTCAAGACACCCTGGTTGTCCTCGATAGCAAGAATCTTATTTGAATTCCACCGACTTTTGGTTTTGGCATGGAAATATTTGGTGTTTTTATCCCCTAAAGAGAGCCATTGAATTCTGGATTTTTGTTGAAGAAGTTGCTCTTCTATAGTGAGGGCATCCCATAGATCCTTGGTAAGTTTCCTCTGAAGATCAAAATTTTCTGGGGAGATAGGAGTATTAGACAGTTGGATGGTCATTTGAAGAGCATGAAGAGCTTGCCTAGCCATTTGGACATTTGTAACAGCAGAGCCCTATTGCTTGTTCAGATTAATAAGAGCTCGTTTGGTTCTCCGAAGCTTTTCCGCAAGAACAAAAAGAGGGGAGCCAATGATATTGCAGTTCCAAGCTTGGGAAACTACCTCCTCGTAACCATCCAATAGGGTAAGATGATTGAAAAATTGAAAAGGCTTGAAGGATTTGGGAGCAGAGAGACCAGTAGACAAAATAGTGGGATTATGATCGGAGAACCCTCTAGCCCCAAAAGTAGCCAAAGAGTGAGGCATTTGAGTGAACCATTCTGCATTCCCAAGAGCTCTGTCCAGCTTACGAGAAATAGTTCTATCCCCTTGAGAGTTCCACCAAGTGAAGTAAGGGCCAACAGCTCTAATGTCATCCAGACCTGCTTGTTCAAGACATGAATTAAAGTCGGACATTCCAGCTGACCACATGTCGTTACCCCCCTGTGATTCATCAAGGCTGCAAATTTCATTAAAATCCCTAGAACGCACCATCTAGAGCTGATGGAATTTGAGAGGAAGAGAGCTCATGCCATAATCGCTACGCTCGGAGGGAGTGTTAAGACCAAGTGAGACGATAGTAACCAAGAAGGTATCAACAGATCCAACCAAATTTAATTCACAATGTATAAGCTGGGAAGATTTGTGCAACACAAGAATCGCATCCAAAGAGCGGGATCCCAGCCAACCCATATTCTACCATTGTCGTGATAATCATAATTAAAAACCCAGTTACAATGAGCAAAAAGATTAGAGGAAATAGCCCTGGATTTGTGACATTTGACTCTAGTTTCCACAAGGCCAACAAAAGATATATGATTGTCCAACAAAAAGGCATGAACATCACTGCTTTTTGAGACTTATTTAAACCTCTAACATTATAGGAACAGAGCTTAGACATAAAAGATAGAGAATTAGGGAGGAGTTTCTCCCCACCTTTGTTCCTCCTTTTGGCGGAAGGAGAACCAACAACCTCGACCTTTGCTTTCGACTTAAGATCTCGCCTTCCCTTTTCGTCAACGATTTTGAGTTTATCAAGAAGAGGGTTTAGAAGGGGTGGCAAAGAGTTGCGATCGGGGAAATGTCGTCCGGATCCACCAAGGTCGAAAGGATTACTAGCGATCATAGGAGAAGGGAGGGAGGATTCAAAGGGATAGAGGGGGAAACCAAGGCAGGGGGATTTTTCTGGGCAATAACAGTCCAGCCCTCTTCAGAAGCCCCAGAGGGAGAGGTGACATTAGAGGGAACTGCAGCAGTAGAGGAAGAAGGACCAGGGCCAACAGCAGCTTTAGTGGAGGATTTTGGAACCCATTGATAGTTGGAGTTCGGACATTTAATCAGAGAGTGCCCAAAAGTTTTGCAAATCAAGCAGGATGGGGGTCTGTTCTGATATTCAACTGTGACATCCACTGATCGTTCCTCATGCTCATCTTCATTCAAAATAATAACGGTGAGGAGCAGGGCAAAGGGGTGCAACATCAATTTCCACACAAACCGAAAGCATAAGGAAGAGGTCGAGTCTTTCCGTGACTTTATCCAAGAAAAGTGGCTTCCCCACCCCACTAGCAATGTAGCTAAGAACTTGGTACATCCAATAAGAGAGAGAATGCCATGAAATTTTACCAGACGGGGGGCTTTAGAGCAAGCCTCTCTAGTAATGTCAATACCCTCCTTCCATTTCTTCAATAAGATTTGCTTGTTTGAGATATACCAGGGGCCCATAGCAAGGATGTTTTCGCGAGCTTCAGCTGAGTTGAATTTGAAAATGTAATACCCTTTTTCATGCAGGAGCACTTTAGATAAACCCATCGAGCCCCAAAGTTTTTGAACAATAGGCTCCACTACCTTGAAAGGGAGCTTTGAGTGAAGAAAATATAGCCCACAAGGCTATTGCACCACAGGTCACGCCCTTTTTTTAGTACCTCCGGCGGAGGTCTAATGGAGAGAAGGCCATAATACTAGCATGCACATATAGAATACTATATTCTACCCGGATTGATTATGGACTTTTATTCTAGTTTGGTTCACTAGAGCCACCAAGTGAACCAAAAGGTCAAACCCTAGGGTGCAAGAATAAACATTTAAATATAACTATTACATTTAAACATGGGCTCCATTACAAACAAGTCTTCTAACGCTCCTTGCTCCTTGATCGTCAGTTCTTCGAAAAAAATTCTAACTAATCCTATTACATAAACTATTTAATTCAAATAGAAACCTTGATCAGCAGTCAAAGGGAAGTACATAGGGGAGAGATAGAATTTACATCAAGAAGAAAACCAGAAAAGACGAGGTACGCAGACCCCATTTAATAAAACACATTCATTCAAACATCCAACTAAAATAAATCCAATCACATTGGTCAATAGTCCATAATCAATCCCATTTATTATCATACATATCACCATATGTATCACCATATGTATCATACCCACAAATGATAGGTTCTCTGCTTACCATAGCTTCCGTCCTATGCATCGCCCTTTTCTGCATGAAATCATGCCGAGACATTCTCTCATTTGTTCTTTGATTGTCCTATTCTACATCGGTTCTCTCTTGATTGCTTGCCTTGAATGCGGACCAATGTTCCAAGGAGTGGGATAGTCTGGTGGACTATATCATTCATCTTAAAGGAAATAATATTCGGTCTGATATTTTAAAGCTGGTCTTTTCCACCACAGTTTACAAACTTTGGGCAGTTAGGAACTCAATTGTCCATAAAAATGTCAAAATGCCTGTGAATGTTTTGGCTAGGGAGATTATTAATATCACTAAGTCAAGGCTTTCTTCTTTCCCCAAATTCCTCAAGGCTGCGCAGACCAGGCCTGTCCTAAGTATTTGGTTGTGAGGGCTGTTATAGGTCCATTTCATGGTTCTTGGTTTGGTCTTCTCTGCAGAAATGTTTTGGCCATTGCTAAATTCAGAATTAGCTTAGCTTCCATGGGGGGTTGATTCGGTCTCCTTGGCGGTTTGGCCTCTGTTTTGGTTTGGTTTCTATTGCTTCTTTCCATGTTGGGTAGCATCTTTTGTCCATAGTTGGGTTCGGCTTTGGGCGATAAAAAAGGTCCGGGTGGCCAGTGGTTCTTCCTCTTGTCTTCGGGAAGCTGGGGGATTTGGTTCCGGCTTCGGAGTTTCGGCTTCGGCTTTGGGGTTCGGTCAAGATGGTTTAGTCCTCTCTTACTGGCTCTCGTAGTCCTCCTATGCTTCAGCATCCTCTTCGGCTGCTGCAATGCAGTTTGGTTCAGTCTTCACCCCCAGTTTTCAAACTCGGGCAGGTCGGAACTCAGTTGTTCTTAAACATGCCAAATTGCCTATGAGTGTTCGGTTTCCATGGCGATTCGGCCTCTTCGTTAAGGGTGGTTGATTATTTGCTTCATGTCGTTTTGGGTTCGGTAGCCTCTTGATCAGATGTCTGGTTCGGCCTTGTGGCGATAAGGAAGGATCGGGTGGCATCCACTCAAGCATCTCGGCTCGTCTTCGGGGTTCTTCCCCTTGTCTTCGGGAAGCTGGGGGATGTTGGTGTTGGCTTCGGGGTTTCGGCTTCGGCTTCGGGCTTCGGGGTTTCGACTTCGGTTTCGGGGTTCGGTATACATGGGTTTGGTCTCGTAGTTCTTCATATGCTTGACTTCCTTGACTCATCGCAGCGATTCGGTTTAGTCCCCCCCCCCTCTGGCTGCTTGGTTTCTCGTGATTGGTTGTCTATGTTGTTTAAGGTTTCATGCTTGTATTTTCTATTGTCCTGCTTAGTATCGCCTTGTTCTTTCTTTTGGCTTGGTTGTTAGTCTTTTGTTGTCCATTTTGGGGGTTGTCCCATGTGGTTCTATCAAAAGCTTCTGGGGTATGCCCTTTTCGATTGTTTTTCTCTTCTTTTCTATATACAAACAAACTTAGCAAAAAAAAAATAATAAATAAAATCATTCCATATATATATGAATATCATTTAATGGATAATTTTATGTTACATGAAATCCAATTTCAAGATTAAAATAAACTTTTTATTTCAATTATAAAATTATTAAGATTAATATATATATATATATATATATATATATATATATATATAGTTAACAGATTATAAATCACGATAGTATTATATTCACGATAGTAATCACGTGAATCAAGATTACAAGAATCACATGTTTTTGGATGGCTTTATTATATATATATATATATATTCTCAAAACTATATATATATATATATATATATATATATATATATATATATATATATATATATGATTTAGTAACCGTACGCAGATTCGCACTCGGTAAGAAAACGTTAATGATCATATAATTAAATATATATAACTATTTTATATATAAGATATATTACAACCAGCTAATCACGGATACAGGAAAAAAAACGTTTTTCAAAACTGGTTTTTCGAATGTTTTTTTTTCTTCATAAAATAATAATTTTATACAATAAATTATGCCCAATAAATTATTCAAAATATATACCCGTATATATATGGAATCATAACAATTAATAATTTGCATAAAGTTTGGCTCTGATACCACTGTAAGGTTTTGTGAAAATCAAAGTAGCAATCAAATTGTAAAAATAGCGAAAGCAAAATAAAATCAGATTTTAAAATTTTTCACAAACCAATTAACCAGATCATCCTTTATGCATATTATTAATTAAAACGAAGAACAAGAAGTTATGGAATCATACCCTTGTAGATTACGAGCTTCCACAGGTACGAGTTCACCTCCTATTTCTCCGCGATCTCCTTGAATCTCTGGGTAGATTCCTTTCTTTGATCAATGTTAGCCACCCAAGTGTATGATTTCTAGAGGTGATCCACCAAGGAATAACAATTTTCAAAAAGAAGGGTGTATTGGCTCAAACCCTAGTTTTTCTTATCTCTATAGAAAAAGGGGGCGTACTCTCCAATAATTAGAATTACGTATATCTGATATCAGATATAAGACTCCTCTTATAAAGATATCAGGTAAAACTATTTAATTAAAATAAGGTATTATTTATTTAATTAAACTCTTTTAATTAAATGGGCACACTAATCTTATTAGGGATAATTAATTAAACTCCTTTAACTAATTTTCCCTTCTAATCTTATTAGGAATAAGCGAGAGTACTTATATTAAATTAATTCCTAAACTCTTTTAGAAATTAAAATAATAATAATTGTAATAATATTAATAAAACTCCTCTTATTAATTTATATTTAATATTTTTAAAATAATAAATATTAAGCTATTTAATTTATTCTATCACCATAGATTAAATTAAATATACTTAACATATTATTACGATTATTATGCCATTAACTTCTTTAATAATTATTTTTCCTTTTATGGTGTGACCCTTTAGGTTATCCATATTAAACCGGTTATGAATAAATCAATTAGAATAATTCTAATCTTATTTAAATAAATAAATTAAATGATTAATTTATTTAAATAAATAATATTTATTCTACAATAGGGATAAGCCTCCCTAGCGATCAACGACTTTCTAGATAATATAGATTTCAACATTAATCATAAAAGAACCTTTGAGTTAATAGTTATCGTACAATTCAATCTTTCCACCATACACTGTCCCAATTAAATATAAGACATGAAATTACTGTCAAATCTTATTTTATTTAATTATATGTATTTCAATTCTTAAATGCACAACTCCTAATGAATGCAAATTAGAAACTACTTTCTAATTTCATTCCACCTTGGCCAAGGAATCATGGGTTGTCATTTATCGAATCACATAGGACATTTCTCTTCTTTTACTAGAAGTGGTAGATTCATTATTTTTTTTGCTAAATTTAGACTGAAATAAAAAAATGGAGGATTACAAAACCGCATGGGGGAAACCCAAACATTAGCAAAGACATCAATGGACATGCCCTATGATGTAAGGAATATAAAAGGTTCCAGGCGACAGCCCAATAAGAAAGGTTACAGTACATGTCAAAGCACAAAAAGAAAACCATCGTCAAGACGCCCGAACACGGAACCACTGAAACAACTACCACGACAACGATTCACTCGTTGTCGAAGCCCCACTCTATGAAAACCCACTCTACGAAGCCCCACTTAGCGAGTCCCCGCCTAGCCCTTCATTGCCGAAGATCAAGCCACATATGAGACCAGCTTGAATAAAACGAAGTCATAAGGCCGAACTGGCCGAAGCCGTGACGACACCAATCCGAGCCCCTCATTACCAAAGCCCAAAAGCCCATGCGAGCTCCTTTTTGCCGAAGACCAAAAGCCCATACGAGCCCCTCTATGCCGAAGACGACCCACTCTACGATGCTCCACTCTACGAAGACAACCTAATCAAGGCCGAAGCTCCACTCTACGAAAGATCAACTCTACGAAGACCCACTCTACGAAATATCACTCTACGAAGACCCCACTTGGACAAATCCCCACACTGCGAAGCCCCACCCATCCGAGCCCCTCATTACCGAAGAACAAAGCCCATCCGAGCCCCTCTTTGCTGAAGACGACCCACTCTACGAAGACGACCCACTTGAGGCCGAAACTCCACTCTACAAAGAATCCACTCTACGAAGACCCATTCTCCAAAGACACACTCTACGAACACCCCTCTTGGCCAAATCCCCACTCTACGAAGGACTCACTCTACGAAGGCCCCATTCGGTCAAATCCCCACTCTACGAAGTAAAACTCTACGAGTGCAGTTACAACACAAAAGATCTATAGTATAGTCTAGACTTGATTTTTTGAAATTTTGCATTCAAATGAAGCCCACGCTTTATCAAATGAATAATATCACGAATGAGAATCCGAGCAGTGGTGGAAGAATGGGAGAAAATCCTAGCATTTCTTTCTATCCAGATTCTGTAGACCACGTCAGCAAACCCAAAATGGAGAAGACTAGAGTGAAAATTTGTACAAGAGCGTCTAGAGATTAAGTCAGTAATAGAAGCCCAACTCCTACTAAACCCTCTCCAACCGCACTGCCGAATGACAGCTATCAGAAGCTGAAACAAAAAGGAGCATTCAAAGTATAAATGGTTAAAGGTTTCCCTATCTTTCGAGCAGAGCACACACATAGGGTTGATATCCAGGCCAAATTGAGTCAATATGTCAAGGGTCCGAAGCCCCTTGTGAAAAGCAAGACAGAGAATAAAAGATTGCCGGGGGGGCACAATCTTGTGCCAAACCAAGCTATGCCAAGATACAGTAGGCCCAGTCAGCCGAATAGAATTCCAGATAGTAGTAGCCTTTATATCCTTGGTACCATCCCATAAAAGACCATCACAGTTTGCAAAGTTACAAGGTCTAGAGTAGTCAAAAGTATTTCGAAAAACAATGACATCCTGATGGTTCGAAGAAGGTAAGACCCACCTAGAGTTACGTATAATGCTATTCACACAAGCAGAAGGACCAAGCCCATAGTTGACAATCAGAGACGAGTGAACAGAATTTGTCAAAGGAGATTGACAAATCCATGGGTCAAACCATATGCTAGTATTAGCTCCATTTCCTATGTCATAAGATATGTGCCTACGGGAAATATCCCTGCATTGTAATACTTTCCTCCAGATCCAAGAGCAGTCAGGAGGGATATGGATAGCCCAGAAGGATTTAGACTTGAGCAGAGTAATATGAACCCATTTGGCCCAAAGAGATGGAGACAGGGGATTAATGACGTGCCAAAGATGCATCAAGATAAGCGATTTATTCCATTCCCCTAGATTTTTTATTGCTAGACCACCCTCTGCAAAGGGAAGACAAATCTTTGTCTAAACAACTTTAGAGCCATGTTTGTCCATGGATGGACCCTTCCATAAGAATCTAGACATGAAAGACTGAAGATCTTTCAAAATTGATGCAGGAAGTATGAAGTGAGCTGACCAATATGCTTGAGAGGCATGTATAACTGACATGATAAGTTGCATACGGCCGGCGTACGAAAGAAACTTATTGGCCCAGGAACAAATTTTTGCTTTGACCCTTCGAGGAGGGGTTTGCAATCATAAGGCTAAGTTTTGAGGTGATCAAGGAACCCTAAGAAATTTGCAGAGGAACACCCCCAACCAAAAATCCAAAAGGCTAAGGATAAGATCCGATCAAGGCGGAAACATGGAGAGAAAACACATACTCTTTGAGGCATTGATGTGGAGACCCGAGCCCAAGGAGAACTGGTCGAGACATGTCTTAATATTCTTGACAGAGTCAATATCACCATGACAGAAGATAAGAATGTCATCTGCAAAGCAAAGATGAGTAATGGAAAGAGGCGCAGCTCGCCAATGAAACTTGAAAGAAGCCTACTTTGAAGTCTGGGAAAGCATAAGGGAAATGACTTCCATAATGATGACAAAAAGGTAGGGGGATAATGGGTCACCTTGTCTAAGACCTTTAGCCCCTTTGAAGTAACCACATAGAGCCCCATTAACCTTAACAGAGAAGTTGGAAGTGGAGATGCAGGCCTTGATCCAAAAAATAAATTTGGGAAGAAACTTGAAAAGTTGTAAAGTAGCCCACAAGAAATCCCAAGAAATAGAGTCAAAAGCTTTCTTGAGATCAATCTTCATAGCGCACCTGGCCGGCCTAGAGGGTCTGTGGTAATTTCTGAAAAGTTCTTGAGCAAGAAGAATTGTATCACCAATCCTCCGTCCCGGAACAAAAGCAGATTGGAAAGGAGAAATGATGGAAGGGAGAATATCCTTAAGCTTAGACGCAATGAGCTTAGAAATACACTTATAGGTAGTATTGCAGCAGGAGATGGGTCTGTAATCATTCATAGAAGAGGGGTTTTGAACTTTCAGCACAAGAGCAATGGTCGTGGCATTGGACCTCCTAAGAAGACATCCCTGACTGAAAAAGGAACGAATAGCAGCAGTGAATACCTCCCCAACAATGTCCCAAGCATGGATGAAGAAATTAACAGTGAAACACATCAGGGCCAGGACTCTTGTTCTTCTTCATGTGCTTAAGGGTGAACAGAATCTCCTCATCAGACACATCTCTGACAAGGAAAAGAGCTTGTTGAGAGGACACAAGCTTGGCCCCAAGAGAGCCAGGAAGATGGATAGTGGAGCAATTAGTATGGGAAGGCGTACCTAAGAGATCGTAGAAGTGGTTAACTGCAACACGTTGGACATCAAAGTGTCCAAAACACAATTCACCCTCAGAATTCTCAATTGCTAGAATCTTATTAGTGTTCCACCTTTCCTTAACTTGGTTATGGAAGTAACATGTATTCTGATCACCCTCCTTCAGCCATTGAATTCTAGATTTTTGCTTAACAAGTTTCTTTATTGATCATTCATTATCTTCATATATAACTTATTACACCCAAGCATACCCTTTGATATACTCTAAGAGTCTTAAGGAATAAGTGTGTAATTCATTATATATAAGATACTATGATGATCTCAAGTCTAAGGATCATTTGTACTACTATCACTACAGGAATTCATATTGACAGGCAAGTAAAACTCCATTAGGTATTCCTTAGCGAGTCACATTAAGTGAACTTATTCTCTAATAAGCACCTACATACTTGCTTTAGTGTCTCCACATAAATGATCATGAAATCAATCATCCTCATCCAATGAGCAAGCAACGTACGTACCAATCTATCCGAATTCACTAATCCCCTTTTTAGTAATTCATTGATTGGAAACATTTTAGTTTTAAGCTATTTATGAATTTAGATCTCATTAGCATGATCTCATCATGATTCTAAAATTATTGCTAAAAACTATGGGTTTATCACATATTATTAAAACAGCACCATGTAGATAATAAATGCCTTTAATAAATAATTCTTTTATTAATAAATAAATAAGATTGATTACAAATTATATGCTTTATCATCATACATGATTGGCTTGTATGCATACTATTTTGAATCTCCCACTTGCACTAAAGCCAATCGCTGTGGTATCTCATACACATCTTCTCTAAGTAACGATCGAACTGCTGTTGTGTTAATGCTTTAGTAAATGGATCTGCAATATTGTCTTGAGAGTACACATGCTCCAGGGTGACGTCTCCTCTTTCAATGATCTCTCTGATCAAATGAAACCGCCGCAACACGTGTTTGGATTTCTGATGAGACTGGGTTCCTTAGCTGCGTCTGCAATGACTCCGGTGTTGTCACAGAATAAAGGTACTGGTCCTGTAATGCTAGGAATCACACCAAGTTCGGTAATGAACTTCTTCATCCAAACAGCTTCTTTTGCAGCTTCACTTGCAACTATGTACTTTGCCTCATCACTTTGAATCAAGAATCGCTTTCTTTGTTTGGAACTCTTCCAACTCACTGCGCCACCGTTTAAGGTAAACACATACCCCAAAACGGATTTGCTGTCATCTTGGTCCGTTTAAAAACTTGGGTTTGTGAATCCCTCTAGTTTCAATTCAGACCCACCGTAGACAAGAATTACATCCTTAGTTCTTCTTAAGTACTTTAGGATATTTTTCACTACCTTCCAATGCTCTTCTCCTAGATTCGACTGATATCTGCTTGTTACACTAAGTGCATGAGTGACATCCGGTCTAGTACATATCATACCATACATGATAGTTCTTATTGTTGAAGCGTAAGGAATCTTACTCATACGGTCTCTCTCTTCAGGTGTCTTTGGGGCCTGTTTCTTAGAGAGATGTATTCCATGGCTCATCGACATGAGACCTCTTTTGGAATCTTCCATGCTAAACTTCTTTAGCATCGAGTCAATGTACGTTCCTTGGGACAAGCCAAGCATCCTTTTAGATCTATCTCTATAGATCTTTATCCCCAAAATATAGGATGCTTCTCCCAAGTCCTTCATGGAGAAGTGTTTAGATAACCAGATTTTAATTGATTATAGCATATGAATATCATTCCCTATCAGTAATATATCATCAACATATAGTACGAGGAATGAAATAGCGCTCCCACTAACCTTCTTGTACACACATGGTTCATCCTCAATTTTGATAAAATCAAACTCTTTGATTGTCTCATCAAAATAGATGTTCCACCTACGAGAAGCTTGCTTCAACCCATAAATGGATCGTTGTAGCTTACAGACTTAATTTGTTCCAACCTTTGAAACAAATCCCTCTGGTTGTGTCATATACACATCCTCCTCAAGTTTCCCATTGAGGAAGGCCGTTTTCACGTCCATCTGCCAGATTTATTTTTTCTTTTTTTTTGCTAAATTTTGTTTGTATAAAGGAACCAAAGATACAATGACAAGGGAAAACCCCAGAATATAGCGTCGTCATCTATGGACATGCCCAAAGATGAGGGTACTATACAAGGAAGAGCCCAAACATCTCTAACTAGTTAAAAGCCAATTACAAAAATATTGGTTATTGGTGGCTTTGATAAATGATTTGCAAATGGAAAGCCTAGACTTAATGATGTGGATAACATCCTTTGTAGTTCTGGTGAGGGGAGGAAGATGATAACCATGGAGCTTTTTGTTCCTTGCCTCCCAAATTTTGTAGAAACACACGACCACGATCAAACTTAGGATATTCCGTGACATATTAGAACCTTGAAATGTAGTGAGGAAGTCCGTAATGTCATCCCAAGATATGGGAAAAGCAGTCCAATTTCCAAGGCTTATTATTATGCTGGGTTGTTCAATATCTGTTTCTCTGCTGCAGTTGTTAGTTGACTTAGACGGTTGTATGCTGTGGGCTTAACCTTTGCTTCTGTAATTTGGCCTGCTGCTAGATAGACTTGCTTGCTGCAGGGGGTTTCCTGCTAGTCTGCTGCATGCGTGCCTGCTCAGTGCCTGCTGCATGCCTGGCTTGATTACATGCCTGCTGGTCTCTTGCTGCAGGTGGTTCCTTGCTGTTGTGGCTTGATAGCATGTTGGTTATGGCTGTGTTGTTCTGCTTCTGATTGATTCGCTGCTCGCTGTTGTGCTCTTGCAGGAGGTGTTTCAATCTGCAGATCTGCTGTGTTGCTAGCTGAGCTAGGCTGTGTGTGTATGTGAGGGGCAGTTTCTCAGCTGGCTATCTCCTCACTGGGTTTTGGGTCTGCTAGGTTTGGGTCTTCTATTTGTCTTATTTGTGCATGACAGAGGTCAAGTTTTGGCTGTGGTCTGATGGGTTTGGTCAGTGTTTTTCTTTGGAATGGTCTTTAGGATCGCTATGTTTAGTCTGGTTTAGGACTGCGATCTGCTTTATTGGATTTGGTTGTATGGGGTGTGCTACCAAGTGATGGGGTGGCTTTATTTCATCTAGCCTTTCTTTGCAGTTCCTCGACAATGGTCTCTCGGCAGTGGTCGGATATCTTGACCCATGCACTTCTTCACAGATTGTGGACTGGCCTCTCTTTGTAGTTCCTCGGCAGGGGCTGGGCCTCAAAATGTTGCTAATGTCCTATTTGGGGTTTGTTTCATTTATGGGCTCGTGTTTCTCTTGTAACAATTATAGTTTGGATGTTTCTGTAATAGTCTTGTAACAATGAAATAATCCTTTATAGTCATGACATCGTAGGGCATGTCCTATGATGTCTATGCTATATTCTGATTGGGGATTCCCATGAGGTTGTAATTTCATTTTATTTTAATACAGTTTAAAAATTAGCCAAAAAAAAAAGCATTCCACACAGCCGGTCACCTTCCCTCCTCGCAGATTTACCAAGTCAAGTAGGTTTTTTCCAAGAAAGACGCAGAAGCCTAATGACCGTCTGCTATCGGGACAGCCAGCCCAGTCGGCATCGGAGAATGTAAAGAAGGTGGTTAACAGTCCGGGAGTGATGGTTAGGCCAAGGCCAAGAGAACCCTTCAGATACTGCAAGATGCGCGTGCTGGAGATGTCACGGTGGTGAGAGAGTGCATGAACCGACAAACTTGATTGATAGCATAGCAGATGTCGTGTCCGGTGAGAGTGAGGTAATTGAAGGCGACAACAACAGACTCCTCCTTCTTTGTGACTCTTTCAACAACACGACGTATCTTGGCCGAGATTTCGCCTTTTATCGCTAATGTAGTGAAGCTTCCTACCACCGCTTCCACAATGAAGAAGACAGTCCTAAGGTAGTTTTAGTGTACCTCTTCTTCTATTCTAGTATGCCACTCTATACCTTAGTATCCCGATCTAGTGAGTTGTCGAGAATCTTCCTTGTCTAAATTAAAGTCTTGATCTTCTCCTATCTTTCGGCAAAAGAGTAGGTCCCTTATTGTGATCTTTTTCTTGGTCTTACGTCACCGAGGAAAATTAGCCAATCAGTATGTAGTTAGCCTTTGTTGACTCTTCCTTTGTTTCCTCCACTAGGCTTGGTCGAGTGAGCTTTTGCTTCCTCCACTAGGGTCTCATAGTATGGCCCTTCCAGTTTAGAGTATAGAGAGAAATGCCATATATAAAATAGAATATGAAATCTTAGTAGTAAGTACCCTTTATTGAGTCCCTTTCTTCCTTCTAAGGAGTAAGAAATTGGATTTGAACCAATGCTTGGTCTAGTGACTTTCCCGTGAACTTCCATTATTCGATCGTTCTGTAAAAGCTGTTGAAATCGATTGCTTTGCTCTACTCTATATCAAGGAGCCTTGCAGAGACAGAGAATAGAAAAGAAAAAAAGAGCGATTGAGAATCTCGAGAACCTTTCTGAACGTCTGGGGCAATTTGAAAAGGAGTATATCTTTCTTGTAGTGCCTTCCATTCCACTATTCTATTCAAGAAAGAATCTCTTCCGAACGACCAAGTAATAATGAGATTAAAAACCGATGCTTCTTTAGCCGTGTGGAACATGGATAAGCATTATGTCATTCCTACAAGTGATCCCCCATCCAGGATTGGAAGAAGTGGATGAGGACATCGAGATCAAATAGAATATGTTTCTTTCCATTCCTCGTGAGCCACTTATTTCTCGTAAACAAGAGATCAAAGTTATCTTCCTACTTTTTCCCAATAAGTCGACGGCCTTACACCATTGGGAGACTTCGAATAAACTTTTGTACATATAGGATACACCGGTGCTAAAACCTTTTCTCAAGATATCTTCCAAACTGTTGGGGTCATTTGCTCTGGGATGTTGTTCTCCGATTGTGAAACCAGTTGGTTAAAGTAGTTTTAGAATTCGCTAATCTCAAGTAGTCCATCTCCATCATTGCATATGGGAATATAGAAAGTAAAGAAGAAAAGGCATGACCAGAAGAATTGTGTGAAATAAGTGAATTTATCTAGTTGAGGCATCTTGATTGAAAAACAAAGGATTCCCTCCAGACAGAAAGAGAGTCCTTCCTGCACGGAGTACTGAAAAATTCAGTATAGTGAGTTTTGGTTGGTTGTTGACCAAAAAGGATGCATGGGACTCTTTTTTATCGTTGCTAGGCTTTTAACCAAGTGCTTTTCGATCTTGTACTCAAATACACTGAACACCCACCCAATCTCGACAAGTGAAAAGTGGAATCGATTCGATCATTCAAGTCGGATAAAATTTATCGATGCTAGGATCCGACCTACGTTAACCGCTTTCTTCTCTTATGAAATTTTGATTGAATAGCAAACAATGGTTATTTCAAAGACCGCTTCATCGTCCCCACCAATCGATGGGTTCATCTTTGATAGAAACCAAGAGACCGGAAAGAAAGATTCAAGATAGAAGGCCTTCTCCTGTGTCCTATTGTCTATTGCTTGCTCCATTATTCCCTCACTGGCACATCTTCCTTAATAGAATAGGAACTGCATTTCTACCTAGTATGGTATTCAGGGATTGCTCTAAGACTGACAATAGGATAAGGGAAGCTCCAATAGAAAAACAGCACTAGAAAACTGCTAGTAAGATAGCGATCCAGGGCTCGATCTACGGCTGTCAAGCTTTCGTGGTCCTTAGGCGGGGCCATCTTAGGAAAATCGTCTACGGGGACAGTTGGCTATTTGACACTTCTGCTATAGCTTAGTGCTTCTTTTGCGATACCATAATGCTCTTCATTCTCCGTTTTGTTCGTACACGAGTGAGACTTTCCAGCGCCGTGCCGATGGCTGAATAACTACGATAGGATTCACCAGATGAACCGGATGATCCAGCACAAAAGGCTTTGTTTGACCTTGAAATAGAAGTGGTGGGAACCTGGGTCTGCAGATACCTGAACTCGCAAAACTACTCAAATGTGGCTTCTCATCGATAGAAAGAGGTGTTCCTAGAACGGAAATTCTGTGGTACGCGCATCGTTTCTTCAGTTGGTGGGGCTAGGTTAATAGCTGATCGAGCTCTTTGGTACGCGGCTCACCTTTTCAATTGAGCTGTTCTTGCTACTCCTCAAAAAATTTGGTAAGATAAGGCGGAAGTGTAAGGTGTAAGTAAAGAGAATAGAAGAATAGCTTTAACACATGCATCTCGGACAAAGACTCACTTCAATAGCTAAACCCCATATGTATCTATCCGTCACGAGCAATCGAATGAGTTTTGAGGGACTCAAGTCAGCTACGAAAGGTTAAGCGGGATCTCTGTTTTCTATATCTATTCTTTCTAAATGTACTACTTGTGAGTCAGGGACTAGGGAAAGCAAGAAAAGGGATAGACGTTAGCCTAGGAACTCTCCGAAGGGATAGACCCTAGGAGCTCGGAGAAAAGGAAAGGGCCTACTTAATCTCCGAAAGGTAGCTAGAATCGATTCTATTCTAAGGTGCAAGGTTTTTCTTCCTGGAGTGAGGGCTCATCTCGTTCAGAGTAAGGAGTGAAAGACCAGGAAAGGAAGGTTGTTAACGAAGGTTAAAATAGAACGATAGATAGCAGTCAAGATAGTACTTGAGTAGGAACGATAGAGAGTAGCTCACCGGGAAGTCTCTGTCCAAGGCGATTTCATAACAATCATAAGCCCGCGAAAGAGACAAGAAAGAACATAGATAGATGAGATGACGTAAGCAAAGACAAAGAGGAAGCTCGCTCAGTCGAAGTCAGTTCAGTCGCTTTCGAGCAAGTAGGAAGTCGGGTTCTCAGCCTTATTCAAAGACAGTTCGTGGGACTTTCAGCAAAGCAGTTTCGTCAGATCAAGTCTCAATCTGTGTCAGAGATTTCCTTTGTCCGGAATAAGCTTCTACATAGGTCCTTCCATAAAGGGGCTTTTTCCAATCTGTCTAGCTTCGTTGTGTTCTTTGCTTAATTATAAGGGGCATCCCCCTTCTGCTAAGAGATTTTCCCGAGTGCTTGTTCTCTTTATATTATTTTATTTCGACAACTATAGATTTTGAGCCAATCAGGTATCACCGCTTGTCCACTTTTGTCAGGCGAAAGAAAGAGGATTCATCCGATTCTTTTCCAATTCAATGCCAGTGTCCTAAGAAAGGAAAAGTAGTTTGACCTATCAACACCAAAGCCAGGTCAATTTGACCTATCAATCTGTCTGGATAGGGTTTTGCAAGGCAGAGAGCCCCAATCTGAGAAGGTTTTTTCAGACCAGGTAGGGAGGTAACTCTCACTCTCAGGTGAATCCTGTCCTAGGGAAGAGGAAACCCTATCCTTGGAAGGAACTCACAATCCTGTCTGGAATCCACATCCTAATGCTCTAGAAAGGCCTTCATGGCGGAACAACAAGGAGTCACATAGTCTGTTGTTCTTTCTTTGGGAACTTGAGTAAGGAGTAGATCTTTTTTTTTCACAGCCTATGTATGCGGAAAATGAGAGTCCTTACTTTTCTTTCTCTTGCCCTAACATAATTCAGGGCTATCGGTTCCGTTCTGTTCTCTCTCTTTGCCTCTTCTTTTTGACCTAACTTTCAAATCTTTTATGCCCGGCCATACCAACATGGGAAACCTAGCTTCCCTCCCTTTGAAGTGCATTTCTCATATCAGCTCCCCGAGTCACTAGAAGGAGTGTGAAAGGCCCACTACTTCTGCATTCATGGCCTATTTTTTGATTGATTTCCCTTTCGCTTTCACTAGCTATTCCATAGTTTACTTCTTTTTACTTCTTTTTACTTACAGTTATAAATAAGTAAAAAGCTTGAAAAGCGTACTTGCTTTAACAACGGAAAGAGGTTCCTTCAGCCTTAGAGAGGTTTCGAAGTAACTCGCCCTACTTCTAAGGATGACCTTTCGGCCACGACCTAGAGGGGTGCCTTCGGGAACGCGGACACAAGTGGTGCATGGCTGTCGTCAGCTCGTGCCGTAAGGTGTTGGTTAAGTCCCACAACGAGCGCAAGCCTCGTGTTTAGTTGCCATCGTTGAGTTTGGAACCCTGAACAAGTCACTTGGCGATAAAGTTCGGGGAGGAAGGTGAGGATGACGTCAAATCATCATGCCCCTTATGCCTCGGGCGACACACGTCTTTAGAATGGCGGGACAAAGGGTGCGATCCCGCGAGGGTGAGCTAACTCCAAAACCCGTCCTCGGTTTGGATTGCAGTCGCAACTCGCTGCATGAAGCCGGAATCGCTAGTAATCACGGTCGACCATATCATGGTGAATTCGTTCCGGGCCTTGTATACACCGCCCGTCACACTATGGGCTGGCGTTCAAGTCGTTACCTTAACCGCAAGGAGGGGGATGTCAAAGGGTGGCTAGTGGACCGGAGTGAAGTCGTAACAAGGTAGCCGTCTTTGGAAGGTGCTGGTGGATCACCTCCTTTTCGTGGAGAGCTAATGTTTGTTGGGTATTTTGGTTTGACAACGCTTCACACCCAAAAAGAAGGGAGCTACGTCTGAGTGAAACTTCGAGATGGAAGTCTTCTTTCGTTTCTCGATGGTGAAGTGAGACCAAGCTCATGAACTTATTATCCTAGGTTGGAACAAGTTGATAGGATCCCCTTTTTTATGTCCCCATGCCCCCCCCCTCGTGGTGGCATACATGGGGCAAAAAAGGGAAAGAGAGGATGGGTTTCTCTTGCTTTTGGCATAGCGGGCCCCCAATGGGGGATCGTGACGACAGCTATTAGCTCGGTGGTAGAGCGCTACCGATAATTGTGTCGTTGTGCACAGGGGCCGTGAGGCTCTCACCACATGGATAGTTCAATGTGCTCATCTGGCCACCGACCTCGAGATGTGGATCATCCAAGGCACATTAGCATGGCGTACTCCTCCTGCTCGAACCGGGTTTGAAACCAAACTTCTCCTCAAGAGGATAGATGGGGGCGATTCGGTGTGAGCTCCAATGTAGATCCAACTTTCGATTCACTCGTGGGATCCGGGTGGTGCAGGGGGGACCACCATGGCTCTCTCTTCTTGAGAATCCATACATCCCTTATCGGTGTATGGACATATATCTCGAGCATGAGTTTAGGTTCGGCCTCAATGGGAAAATAAAATGAGTACCTAACAACGCATCTTCTCGGATCAATAACTACGATATCCCCCTTTCATTACGGGGTGACGGAGGATCGTACCATTCGAAATGCTTTTTTCAAGATTTTCCCGGAGGTCCGGAGAAAGGCGCAATCAATAGGACTTCCCTAATCCTCCTTACCGAAAGGAAGAGCATGAAATTCTTTTTCCTTTCCATGAGGACCAGGAGATTCGATCTAGCCGTAAGAAGAATGCTTGGTATAAATAACTCACTTCTTGGTCTTTGACCCCTCAACACTACTGAACGCCCCGATAAGTGCAACGGGATGTGTCTATTTATCTATCTCTTGACTCAAAATGGGAGCAGGTCCGAAAAAGGATCTTAGAGTGCCTAGGGTTGGGTCGAGGGTCTCTTAACGCCTTCTTTTTTTCTTCTCATCGGAGATCTTTCACAAAGACTTGCCATGGTAAGGAAGAAGGGGGAACAAGCACACTTGGAGAGCGCCTTGACAACGGAGAGTTGTATGTTTGCGTTCGGGAAGGATGAATCGCCCCGAAAAGGAATCTATTGATTCTCCTCCCAATTGGTTGGACCAGTAGGTGCGATGATTTACTTCACAGGCGAGGTCTCCGGTTCAAGTCCAGGATGGCCCATTGCGCTGTGTGAAAAGAATAGAAGAATCATCTGTTTCCTTCATGCATGCTCCACTTGGCTGGGGGATATAGCTCGGTTGGTAGAGCTCCGCTCTGCAATTGGGTTGTTGCGATTACGGGTTGGATGTCTAATTGTCCAAAGGTAATGATAGTATCTCTTGTACTGAAGCAGGTGGCTCACTTTTTCTAAGTAATGGGAAGAGGACCAAAACATGCTGATCGAAAGACTCTCATCGAGACAAAGATGGGCTGTCAAGAACGTAGAGGAGGTAGGATGGGCGGGTTGGTCGGATCTAGTATAGATCGTACATGGAAGGTAGTTGGAGTTGGCGGCTCTCCTAGGGTTCCTCATCCGGGATCTCGGGAAGAGGATCAAGTTGCCCTCATGCGAGCGACTTTGATGCACTATCTCCTTCAACCCTTTGAGCAAAATGCTAAAAAAGGAAGGAAAATCTATGGACCGACCCCATCATCTCCACCCTCAGAGAACTACGAGATTACCCCAAAGATGCCTTCGGCATCCAGGGGTCCTGGACCAACCATAGAACCCCTTCAATAAGTGGAACGCATTAGCTCTCCGCCTCGGGTTGGGCGGTGAAGTGGGAGAAGAAGGCAATCACTCATTCTTAAACCGACGTTCTTAAGACCAAAGAGTCGATTGGAAGGGGGGGAAGCTCTCCGTTCTCGGTTCTCTCAGAGTTGGATCCTCTGAACCACAAGAATCCTTAGTTAGAATGGGATTCCAACTCAAGACCTTTTGAGTGAGATTTTGAGAAGAGTTGCTCTTTGGAGAGCACATGACGATAAAAGTTGTAAGCTATGTTCGAGGGGGGGAGTTATTGTCTCATCGTTGGTCTCTATGGTAGAATCATTCGGGGGACACGAGAGGCGATGGTTTACCACATGGCGTGATGTCACGGTTCGAGTCCGCTTATCTCCAACTCGTGAACTTAGCCGATACAAAGCTATATGATAGCACCCAATTTTTTCGATTCGCGATTCGATCTATGATTTATCATTCATGGACGTTGATAAGATCCATCCATTTAGCAAAGACCTTAGGATGGCATAGCCTTAAAGTTAAGGGCGAGGTTCAAACGAGGAAAGGCTCATGCGGTGGATACCTAGGCACCCGAGACGAGGAAGAGGCGTAGTAGCGACGAAATGCTTGGGAGTTGAAAATAAGCATAGATCCATAGATTCCCGAATAGGTCAACCTTTCAAACTCTTCTTTGAATCCATGGGAAGGCAAGAGACAACCTCGCGAATCGAAACATCTTAGTAGCTGGAGGAAAAGAAAGAAAAAAGCGATTCCGTAGTAGCGCATGAGCGAAATGGGAGCGACTAAACCAAAAAACGGGTTGTGGGAGAGCAATACAAGCGTCGAAATGCTAGGGCGAAGCGGTGGAGTCTTGCACCCTAGATGGCGAAAGTGTCCGATGGTAAAGCATCACTAGCTTACTCTCGACCCGAGTAACATGGGGCACGTGGAATCTGTGTGAATCAACAAGGACCACCTTGCAAGGCTAAATACTCTGGGTGACCGATGGCGAAGTAGCACCGTGAGGAAGGGTGAAAAGAACCCCCATCGGGGAGTGAAATAGAACATGAAAGCTGTAACCTCCCAAGCAAAGGGAGGAGCTGTGGTTTCGACAGCGATGCTATGAAGAATGAGCCAGGCGACTCATAGGTGGCTTAGTTAAGGGAACCCACCCGAGTCGTGAGCGAAAAGCGAGTCTTCATAGGGCAATTGTCTTTGTTTATGGACTGGGTGATCTATCCATGACTAGGATGAAGCTTGGGTGAAACTAAGTGGAGGTCCGAACCGATCGATGTGAAGAATCGGCCGGATGAGTTGTGGTTAGGGTTGAAATGCCACTCGAACCCAAAGCTATTTGGTTCTTCCCGAAATGGGTTGGAAGCGCAGATTAATGACCGACATCTAGGGGTAAAGCATTTGTTGATCGCGCGGGCGCGAGAGCTGTACCAAATCGAGGCAAACTCTGAATACTAGATATGACCTCAAAATAAAAGGGTCAAGGTCGGCCGGTGAGACGATGGGGATAAGCTTCATCGTCGAGAGGAAACAAATCCGGATCACCAGTTAAGGCCCCTAAACGACCGCCGGTGATAAAGGAGGTAGGGTGTGAGAGAACTGGGAGGTTTGCCTGAAGCGACCATCCTTGAAAGAGTGCTTAATAGCTCATCGATCGAGCGCGCTTCTCATACCAAGATGAAACAGGGCTAAGCGATCTCTGTGAAGGCGTGGGATGTAAAAATACATCGGTAGGGAGGCGTTCCACCTTAGAGCGAAGTACCCATGAAGTAAGAGGAATGGCGGAAGCGAGAATGTTCATTGAGTAACGCAAACATTGGTGAGAATCCAATGCCCGAAAACCTAAGGGTTCCTCCATGAGGTTCGTCCCACGAGAGGGTGAGTCGGGGCCTAAGATCGGTAGAAAGGCGTAGTCGATGGACAACGGTGAATATTCTCAGATTACCCCTTGTTGGTCCCTAGGGACGGAGGAGGCTAGGTTAGCAGAAAGATGGTTATCGGTTCAAGGACGAAGGTGACCCTACTTTTTAAGGGTAAGAAGGGTAGAGAAAATGCCTCGAGCTAATGTTCGAGTACCGTGCACTACTATTTGAAGTAACCCACGCCATACTCCTGTGAAAAGCTCGAACGACCTTCAACAACAAATGGGTACCTATACCAAACCGACAGGTAGGTAGGTAGAGAATACCTAGGGGCGCGAGACAACTCTCTCTAAGGAACTCGACAAAATAGCCCAAGAACCCGGGAGAAGGGTGCCTCCTCTCAAAAGGGGCCGCAGTGACTGAGCAGTTCGCAACTGTTTACCAAAAACACAGTCTCGCATAAAGTCGTAAGACCATGTATGAAATTTGCCGACGCCTTGATCTTAGGAAGGTCAAGGAAGTTGGTGACTGATGTGAGGAGGTCGGCACGACCAAAGCCCCGGTGAATGGCGGCCAGAACTATCTCTGGTCCTAAGGTAGCGAAATTCCTTGTCGGGTAAGTTCGACCCGCACTTAAAGGCGAACGATCTGGGCAGCCTGTCTCTGGAGAGAGGCTCGGTGAAATAGACATATCTCTGTGAAGATGCGGACTACCGCACCTGCATGAAAGACCCTACGAAGCTTCACATGTTCCCAGGATTGGCTTTGGGCCTTTTTCTGCAAGCTTAGGTGGAGGGCGAAGAAGGCCTCCTTCGAGGGGCCCGAGCCATCGGTGAAATACCACTGGAAGAGCTAGAATTATAACCTCAGGTCCGGGACCTACGGGCCAAGGGCGATCTCAGTGTAGACAGTTTTTATGGGGCGTAGGCCTCCCAATAAAGTGAACGGCGTGCAGAAAGGTTTCCTCAGTAGGACGGAGATTGGCCCTCGAGTGAAAAGGCGAAAAGGAGCTTGATTTGCAAGACCCACCGTCGGAAAGGTGGACGAAAGTCGACCTTAGTGATCCGACGGTGTGCGAGTGGAAGGGTCGTCGCTCAAGCGGATAAAAGTTACTCTAGGATAACAGTCGATCTTCCCAAGAGCTCACATCGACGGAAGGTTTGGCACCTCGATGTCGACTCTTCGCCACACAGGGGTGTAGTATGTTCCAAGGTTGGGTTGTTTCGCCCATTAAAGCGATGACGTGAGTCGGGTTCGTAACGTCGTGAGACAGTTCGGTCCATATCTGGTGTGGGCGTTAGAGCATTGAGAGTACCTTTCCCTAGTACGAGACGACCAGGAAGGATGCACCTCTGGTGTACTAGTTATCGCGACAGAAGTTTTGAGAATTCAAGAGAAGGTCACGACGAGACGAGCCGTTTATCATTACGATAGGTGTCAAGTGGAAGTGCAGTGATGTATGCAGCTAAGGCATCCTAACAGACCGATAGACTTGAACTTTGTTCCTACATGACCCGATCAATTCGACAGGCACTCGCCATCTATTTTCATTGTTCAACTCTTTGACAACACGAAAAAACCCTTGTTCAACAAAAAACCAAAAGCTCTGTCCTCTCTCTCTATCTATCCAAGGGATGGAAGGGCCGAGGCCTTTGGTGTCCCCTCCAGTCAAGAATTGGGGCCTCACAATCACTAGCCAATATGCTTTTCTATCATGCCTTTCTTCGTTCATGGTTCGATATCCTGGTGTCTTGGGCCTACAACCACACCAATCCATCCCGAACTTGGTGGTTAAACTCATCATGCATGACGACATCTTTGTAGGGGAGGTCTCATGGAAAAATAGCTTCGACGCCGGGATGATAAAAGCTTAACACCTCCCATTCTTATTTCTTTTTCAATATGAAAAATCAATCAAAAGGTCGTCTTATTCAAAACCCCAATTATGACATCCCCTCTCTCCCACTTCACACCTTGGAATGCACCATTCCGTTCGTATAGAGAGAAAGGCGCTTTCACATCTTCTTAACCCGAAATGGCCGGGAGAGGAAAGGAAGTGTTGTAAGGAGAAGCGACTCAAACACAATCAATAAAGAGTTCCGTTAAGCGGCCACGTGGAATACATCCGTTCACTCCCTCACTCTACTAACGCAGGTAAGTGATTCTTGATATCCGACCGCCTCTCTCGATTCCTTCTCGTAAACTAGGAGTCGGTACATAGATGGGAGAGAGAGACAAAGGTCATTTCGAGCTTCAAACATGACGGGATCCCCGGATGCTTTGTTTTTCACTTTTGTCGTTGGTTCTCATGGACGTGAAGATATAGCTTGTGTCTTTGTTAAAAAGTAGTGGTCTCCGCCTTCTCTTAGTAGGGTCTGCGTGATCCAGTAGTTTGAATTCACTTCTCGGTGGTTGAAGGCACGTCTTCATCTCCTCGACTCGAATGCGAGAATCTTCGAGAATTGCTTATGGCAAAGGACGATGCCCACGCTTCAAAGTTGATCGGAAAGACAAAAAGGATCCGCCCAAGTGCCATTTTCCGGATTTATAGTACTAGTAATTGAAGGGCATTACGCCTCGATAGCACCCTCAGATTGTTGATCAGGCCGAGGAACGTGTTGTCGAGTTTACTCAAAAGAAAGCGTGGAGCGAGGCCTTTTTAAGGTGGGATGGTTAGCTTTCAACTAAATTACATTTCATTGGCACTAGGAGTTAGTTGCTTGCGAGATAACAAAAAATCTATGGCATTCAATATCCCGTAAGGAACCCACCTTTGAAGTGAAATTCCAGTTGTTTTGGTCATATTCCATCCAGAGTCATGAGACCAATGAGGAATTTCAGTAAATGCATGACCCTCTTTATCACCGCCACCCAAACTTTCAATGTTATGGGTTTTGACAGTAGCACCAAGATCCGTTGTTTTCTCGATTGTTGGCTTGGAATGAAATTCCATATGATTCGTGGACCCTTCCTCTTATTGATGCACGAATAGGAATTTCCTATTTCTTCTTTGGTCGCGTTTCAAGTCCTGTGACTGTCGGGTTACTCGAGAAGGAAAGTAGGCCCACGGAATCCCTCTTATTAGGTATTTTCTGATCCATGGGTCGCATTAAAAACGAGATCTCCTCAGCGTTTCCTACGTTCGAGCCAATCTACTATGAAGGGAACAAAGATACGATCGCTGCTCCTCTAATGTCTACTCAGGCTGATCTCCGTGGACAGTCCAATTTCTACAAGCAATTGAATTGGACCAACATAGCAAAAAAGGCTATAAACCATCATATTGGTGCGACACTTAATGACGATTTGCGTCAAGATACAGAAGCAGTCCATGAAGAGCTGCAACGACTGAAAGAAACAATAAAAGAAGATTTGCAGCAGATCATGCGTGTTGAAGAAGAGATACGCGATGAAGTGCAGCAAGTAGCGCAGACTGTTAAAGAAAGCCTTCGACATGTTCTTTAGTAAATAGCCTGGTGAACCTCTCTGGAGATTCTGAAAGTAGAGAGGTAGTGAATAATAGTGCGTCTAAAGTCAAGGAGGAGACATATTTTTCCAGCCCAGCAGGAAGCCACATCTGTGCTGAGTTCAAATTGTAACGGGTATCCCGTACTCCTCACGACAGATTGGTGCGATCGACTCTGTAGGAGCACGGCACAATGAAGAAGGGGCAGAAGATGAGATTGAGCCTGATCGACGTATTAGCACAATGAAGACATGTGAATTCTCGTCCGAAGAAGAATCAGTGTCTGAAGATACATCAACAAGTAGTAATGAAGATTTTTGGCATATCAGTATGGTAAAGAAGTACTTCGAAAGACCGCCGCCGATCGATCTTGCATTTGGAGATCCAATCATGATGGATTTAATTATAAGTCTATCTATCCCTGGAGCATTGATGGCCTTCATCCTAAACAGATTAACAGGATGTTAGGCATGATGATCGCAGCCTCAAATGCCTATCTTCACGGGAAGAATGAAGCTGAAACTGCATATCGACTTTATCACTGAAGGATTTGTCGGTACGCTGAAAAACTGGTGGGATCATCTACCAAAGGAAGCCAAGGCAGAGATTGAAGCTTCTGTAAGGATTGATCTATCTCCCGGTCAACCTGCTCGAGACTCAGAAGGACAGGTAATCCCGAATCCAGGAGAGAGTTTACTCGCTACAATTCGGACACACTTCTGCGGTCCACTAGAAAGTGATGAGAAGAAGCATCGTGCAGCTCTGATGAGCCTAAGGCTTTTCCTTAATGAGTATAAGTGGTACAAAGACGTCTTCCTAGAACGCGTCTTCTACATGCCCGACTGCAACCGAGCAGTCTGAAAGGAGAAGTTTTTCGCAGGATTGCCGAATGGCCTAGGAGATTTGGTCAGAAGCAGGCTAAAAGAAGATGATCTAGACCTAATGACATTTGGTGAGCTCTTTGCGGCAGTAGATCAGCTACTGATAGAGCGTTGCACGCAGAAGAAGGTAGAGAATGCCGAGAAGAAAGCTCTTTCTTTCGGAGAGCACATCTGTTGGCAGTTCGGTATTGAGCCCGAAAAGGAATGGAAGCCTTCGAAGAGCTATCGACATTCAAAGTCTCGTCGGAAGCGGTATAAAGAGCAACACGAGAAGTAGTGGTCTAATGAGAAGAAAAAGTGCAGCGAGAAGCATAGCAGTTGTCGCCCAAGCAAGGGTGGCAAGGAAAGGCGTTGTTACAAGTGCAACAAGATTGGTCACTACGCCAAGGATTGCAAAGAAAAGTGTGTAGGTGCTGCTGTACAAGACCAGGAAGATACTAGTCAGACAAGCGATGACGGAGATACTTGCAAGTGCGGAGGCAACTGTCTCAGCAGTTCGGATTCCTCATCAATCGAATCATCCAAGGTCATCGGAATGATGCATCATGACGAAGGAAGCATTGAAGAGACAAGCTCAGAATTGTCTATGCGATCCAAGAAGAAAGAGAAGACTAAGGTGCTACCGAGCACTATGTCTCTCAGAAAGCTATTGATGATCTGTGCCGGCGAGCTAAGACAGTCCATCCTACGGTAAATGAGTTTCATGGAGAATTGAAAAGTTTGCAGCAGTATACCAGAAGTTTAGATTCTCGATTATCGTCTCTTGAAACTCAAGTTCGACGCGCATCTCTAAGGTTTCGGGCGGGTGCGAGTGTGCTTGCTTTCTTTTCTATTATTACTATTCCCGCTGGCAGCGTGGCAAGGAGTAAGGGATGGTAAGGTACGGGACGGAAGTAAGGGCCGGTTACGAATGCTTTTGTACCGGTTTCGGTTACGGTTGCTTGTTTGCTTTCTACCTCTTTCTGTGCCTGTTGGCGGTTTTTCCTTTGCGTTCTATCTATTATAACTATTCCGATGACTGGCTTTCCTGCTCCTGATCCTACTCCCGCTCCTACTACCGGCTACCAATGGACCTGTGCCTACTACAGCTCCCACACCTACTAAAGCCAATACTCTACTTCTTTACTTCTTGTGTGACTCTTCCTGTTGTTCTGGTTCATCATCCCTATTTTTTTTTTTGCTAAATTTGTTTGTGTATAAAATGCAAAAATTTAGATATTACAAAGAAGATCAAATCATAGTCCTCTTCTTCCGAGAGGACTAAAATACCTAGAAAAAGCTAGGAAACCAAAGGCCTAACCTAGAACAATTTTAAGCCGAGGTTAGATCAGTAGAAACACTAAATTAGCAAAGAGCCAATTAGTTACAACAAAAATTATCTCAGACAAGGCCCAAAAACTAGAACCCATCCGCCTAATTGAAAGTCAAGCCCTCGTGGGCATATATCAGCTGAGGCGGACCAAAGATACAGAATTAAGCTCCAAATCCATGCAGCATAGACGATAGGGGCCCAATGTAAGCTTTGCAATACCAACTAACTAAAGTGCAGTTAGCTAAAACAGTCGTGGGCTCCAAATGAGCAGCAACACTCTGCCCAAAACAGTCATGCCGACCGACCCTGCAAATGGACCGGAGGCAAGGAACAGAAAGCCAAACCGACGAGAAAGGACGCCCAAACAAAGCACCATTACCGGCGACATCCCAAACTCATCCAGAAAAACCAGATCACCTTGAAGGCAACCAAACACCCTTAAACAAAAGCAACAACAGAAAACATGTTTAGATGAACAAGGGACAACAAAAACACCCAATCAACCGAGACAAATGTCAGGTGGTTTTGGTTCCATAATCCTCATCATCCCTATTCCTGCGAGCTGGCTTGCTTGCAGTGCCTATTCTAACTTTCTACTAGCTAGTTGAGCTAAAAAGAGTGAAAAAAGACAGGTTGCTTGCTTGTGTACCTATTCCTTCTAGCTTTCCTGCTGGATATCCTATTATACCAATTGCTTCTTTCTGTTCCCGTTGCCTGCCTTTCCTATTTCTTTCGATTGCGTGCTTTCCTTCGTTTGGGTCTGACCAGAGGAGATAGTTACCAGCGACGAGAGGGGAGTGAGACTAAGAAGACGTTCCCCTAGTGCTTCCATCAAGCGAAGCACTAGACTCACTATACAGGAGAACACCTAAAGGAACTATTCCTGCTTCAGTCAAATTCAATGCATTGTTTCATTGCATGTGTATCAAGCTTCAAATCGCCACTTTTCACTTTAAGGTATGCTGTGGGTGCATAACATGCAGATTTCTGTCTAGAACACAAAAAGAATCTAAGAGTTGAGAAACAGCTTAGCGTTCAACCGTTACCTCTGACTCGACCTCTGCACCTTCCACCGTCTCTGCGGTTAATTATAGGTGTATGGCATTTGCTGTTGATAATGCTTTTCTTTTCTCGCTACTTGTAAACAAAACCATCAACGTCTTAAATAGACCTAAGTTAAGAAGAAAAAGATAGAGGTTAAGGCATCTCACATATCAAGTAATAGTCATAAAAGAGGTTAGATCTAAGAAAGGAAAAGCGATCTAGGAACAAACTACCAAAGAAGAAGAAGAGCATGCTTGGCGTAAGTGAACAAGCGAGTGAGTGATAGAGCGCAGAGAGAGGAAGGGATCCTAGTGTGCTTGTAGACTCGTGACGCAACGACTTCACCCGTTGGTTCACGAAAAAACAGAAGTCCACCTGAGCCTGCAATAGCAAGAGGAACCATAGACGAAAGAGAATAGAAAGGAGTCAATGAACACCTTTGGGAGAAGACTTGCTGAAGAAGATCCTCGTGGCCCAGTGACATCAACTCAAGGAACATTCGAGGGGGCCTTCACGCTACACCCTAACACTTTTTTCTCTGTTGCTTGCCACAATCCTTTGTATGATTATGATAAAGTACCACCAACCAAGACTAGCAGGGACTAATTCCTCACTTGCTGAAGGGTTAAAAACCTCGTTTTCTATAAGCAAACTTTGAGACTATACTAACAAGAACTAGATCTTCAAGGGCACTAGTATTTCTGGACGACATTTGGCTTCGGAAGTTATAAACCTTATCAAATCTCGTTTGTCAGATTTTAAACCTTTTGTCAAAGCCACAATCCATAGTCAATTTTTCGTCAGAATCGCTCATTTAAAAGTCCGACTAAAGCTTGTCAAATTCGGGTTTGTTATTACCTATTTGGTCAATTTATTCTATAAGCGCTTTGGTTATCCGCGCATCTTACATTGCTTGGTGTCGTTGGTCCGCCATGGGTCCGCAGATTACGGATATGGGTCTGCATTTTGTTCCTATTTGTTGGATGCCGCTCGGGCTTAGTTCTATCGAAAGATTGGTCGTCTTTATGGTTCTATTTCTTCTGCCCGTTTACACCTTTGGGCTGTTTCCTTCTTGGCAGTTTGGCATTGAGGGTTATCAAATCCAGATTGTGGATATGGGTCTGTGATATGGGTCTGTTTGGTTTTCAAATTCAGATTCTGCTGTGATATGGCTCTGTTTCGGCATGGCTGCTTCTTCGATGTCGCTTCGGGCTTGGTTCTCACGGGCGATTGGTACGATGATCGCCGGTTTGCACATTTAGGTCGTTTGATGGCTTTCGGTGAGTCGATCCATCTATTTGGCTTGCTTCCGCAATCCATCTCGATGTCTCTGTTGTCTTGTTTGTCTTGTAGCTACAATTCGTATTATTGCTTCATGTTGCTTTGATGTAGTTATTGGCTGGTATCAAGCCATTTGATGGTTGTTTCTTTTCCTTGTTCCTTGTTGGATCCTTGTAAGCTAGTGTCTAGCTTTGGTTTACTAATGCCATCATAGGGCACGCCCTATGATGGCTATATAATATCTCGTTTGGGTTTGACCCATGTACTTATTTTTTCCTTTATTACAGTCTAAATTTAGCCAAAAAAAAAACAAGAACTAGATCACACCTAGTGCTTTTGGTCATTTTAAAAAACGAAGGAGTAGGCCGAGGAACTCTACCTTACAAACTTGCTGCCGATGAAACCTTTTCAGAGGGGTTCGATCTCGCTATGGTGAGATTGGGACTACCAACCTCTATTCGGGAAGGAAGAGAGCATTACGAATTACCCTATTTGAGATACTGAAAAAACGTTCTAGTACTTCCTCAGAGTGATTGAACTAGCCTTTTGACTAAATAGATATGAGCATAGAGAGGGAATCCTAAACTACAGGAAAGAAGGAGAGATACTTGCCAGCAGAAGGAAAGGAAGAAGCAAAATCGCATGTAGTCAATCACATTATCTTTACTTTACGTAAGCCTGTTAGTGCAGCTCTGCTGGAAGAGATTCTAATGGAAAGAGTACTCTCATTAAATTAAAGCAGGGTGACATATTACCGTTGACCTCAGACCTCACACCAGATTTCCTCTTCCCGATCCCCCTCTAAAAGGCTATCGGGTTGTCATCGACGTTGACAAAACAGCCTCCGCAGTTTTAGTTTAAAGCTTAGCTCGGGCTTCTTCCTTTATCGAGGGCTGCTAAAATGCCTTTGCACTGTCAGCCGATCGATGCGGAGCAAGTGTCTTGTCTTTAATATTTTGCATCAATGTGAATGGAAGGGGTGGGTGCCAGTTCAAGCTCTATCAGATCTCTTTGAAGATCCTTTGTTTGATGGATGTCGGGTAAGGCGAAAGCTTCAAGCCCGATTTCGTGAAGGCGCTTTGATCATATACTTATAAGGAATCCGAGTTGGTGGCAGAACCCGATCTTGGAATTTTTGCATGATTTTATTCTAAGGAGTCGGCGGGCGAACGAACTTCTGCTACACGACGACTCGGCGGCTCTCCTTTTTTTTATCTCATTCAGACTTGGATGACCTCTCTTTTTAAGACTAGCTTTCAGACCTAGAGACGGTCGAAGCCTATTCAAGAAAGGCCTGACTTGCTTGCTTGCCGAATAGTCCCTCGTCCTTCTTGCACTTGAAGCATATAAAGCTCAACGAGTCAAAAACGCTTCGCACCTTTTAGTACGGGTCTGAATCCTTAGACCTTCGGGAGACAGGAGAGCTTACTGAACGGCTTTGAAGCATATAACGGCTGGCAGGCATATAAAGGCTCTTGGAGTGCGCTTTCGGACTTGGCCGAGAATGACAGCTTTTGAGTGGACATAGTAGTCCTTGCCCCAGAAGCCCAGGAGTTGCATTCTTTAATCGCCCGACCCTCCGAGGAGGGGTTAGTCGCCAGCCCCGAGTGCCTTTGATCCTTGGAATTTCCTTTTGGTGTCTACTTCCGCTACTATCATGATTTAGATTCGAACCTCTTATCTAGCGGTGCCATGGGGATTACGATAGACCGATGCCAAGCAAAGCAATGCTACTTGAAGACTTAAATGAATAGCTATAGATGAAAGATCCCGACCTTCCTCCAAGACTTGAATCAGGAAGAGCTTTTATTTACTACCTTGCGCTTGGTCTTTTTTATTGCCTTGGCCTGTACAACTCTATTTATTAAGGGCTTGTTTTGTCTGTTCAAGCAAGCGTTTAATCTCCTCCTCGCTTACCTTTCTGGGTCACAGCTAAGAGTTCTTTACTTTATGTTGATGTCATACCCTAGGGTTCCTTCCTTCACTTCTTACTAGCAGCTCTTCCTTTACACCGAGAACAACCTATTCTTTTCACAACAAACCATGAAGAGTCGAAAGAGTTCACCACAGAAAGCATAGTCGGAAGAGTCTGAAACGACTACCAAAGAGCTAGCTTTAGCTACGAAGTCAACAATAGGAACCACAAAGCATCATCCAAATGAAGAAAGGAAGCTAATAAGTTAGTTTCTCTTGCTTTTTTCTCGTCTTGAATCGCCTGGTGTTTTTTGTTTTTTGACTGGGTAAGAGCTTGACGTCGCCCTTTCGACATAATAAAATCCCTTAATATAGATTCTCTTTATCCTATTAAAGATGCATCTTGGTTCAATCCTCCCTTCTTATATTTCTTCTATCATAGAAGTTGACAATAAACTATGAATAGCAGTAGCCTAAGTAACAACATCAATTATAGTACAATTCCCTCTATTGTGACTGATTCACCTAACGCCATAGCTAATATCACAGCTCCAATCATAG
>JAINUW010000055.1:247500-400863 GCA_020205615.1 Panax quinquefolius
AAAAAAAAGCTTATGATGAGCATCTATTTGAGTCGATCATTTCCAAGATCTAATTCAAGTTTTTTCTTATGTAGTGGAAACGCCTTTTTATATGAAGTTTTACGCTTAAGGGAAGAAATTTTCTTGGTGGATGGTGAATTTGATGCAAGATGAGACAGGAGTGGAGCCCCAGGTTTGAGAAAGGTGGGATCCCTGATCTAGTGGCGGTGAATCAGATGAGCATATTTTGGAGAGATTCTTCATCGAGGAGTGCGGTGAATCACTGATCAAAGAGCCAGCCGCCAGGTTTGAGAATAAGGTGGGATCCACAGATGTAGTGGCTGGTGAACCGCTTCTTCTTCTTCCACGAAGATTCAGACAAAACCGAGCTTGGATGGAACTGAACAAGATTTGGCGAACGAATACAAAGGTCAAAGGCCTTATTATTAAGAAAAGAAAAGGAGGTTATTCAGTAGCCATCGCAGGCTTTCTTACTTTTCTTCCATTCCGTCGTTCTCGTAATCGTAAAAGGAAATCGAATGCTCGATTCACCATTGAGCGCATTAACCCCAAAAGGGGTAATATTACGATGTTCTAATAGCGGCAGTCAATGGGTGCCAGAGCTTCTACAATTGCTCAACAGGAGTCTTCTTATCAGTCACCGGATGCCAATGTCAACGCCCTTAAAGGATTACATAACTTTGTTGTTCCATACCATCGTAATTCTTCTAATTAGGGTGACGACAAGAACGAGCACTTCTTCTTCGACCTAGTCCGTCGCGACCCATAAGGGGGATTGGCTTTCGTTCGCAACAAGGTAGCTGTAGGGAGAACCTATGGGCTGGATTGAATCCTTCTTTTTATCCGGTATGCCGCTTCGCGAGCAAGGAGCGATAGAACCAAGTGGGCTGTGGTGATGTCAGAATTTGCACCTATTTGTATCTATTTAGTGATCACTCTGCTAGTGTCTTTGATCCCACTCGGTGTTCCTTTTCCATTTGCTTCCAATAGTTCGACCTATCCAGACAAATTGTCGGCCAACGAATATGGTTTCGATCCTTCCGGGGATGCCAAAAGTCGTTTTGATATACGATTTTATCTTGTTTCAATTTTATTTATTATCCCTGATCCGGAAGTAACCTTTTCCTTTCCTTGGGCAGTACCTCCCAACAAGATTGATCCATTTGGATCTTGGTCCATGGTGGCCTTTTTATTGATTTTGACGATTGGATCTCTCTATGAATGGAAAAGGGGTGCTTTGGATCGGGAGTAACCACTAGTGATAGGGCAAAAATAGGGGGGAAGGACAAAGGAAAAAGCGATGCCTACATTAAATCAATTGATTCGTCATGGTAGAGAAGAAAAACGGTGCACGGACCGTACTTGAGATTCGGATCAATGTCCCCAGAAGCAAGGAGTACACCCGCATGTACCAACGAGAACACCGAAAAAACCTAATTCAGCTCCACGTAAGATAGCCAAAGTACGGTTGGGCAATTGACATGATATATTTGCTCACATTCCAGGCGAAGGTCATAATTCGCAGGAACATTCTATGGTCTTAATAAGAGGAGGTAGAGTGAAAGATTCGCCAGGTGTGAAATCCCATTGTATTCGAGGAGTCAAGGATTTGCTGGGAATTCCGGATCGAAGAAGAGGCAGATCAAAATATGGTGCATAAAAGCCCAATTCGATATGAATGGAAGATGCCCCTAGTTTAGTATTCGATCGTGGTCTATATCATGCGAGTTATAGCAGTCCTAGGGAATTTGTTCGGTGTCTCGGAGTTGTAATCTTCCTATTAATGATTGTGACAGCTTTTATAGGATACGTACCACCTTGGGGGCAGATGAGCTTTTGGGGAGCTACAGTAATTACAAGCTTAGCTAGCGCCATACCTGTAGTAGGAGATACCATAGTGACTTTGCTTTGGGGTGGTTTCTCCGTGGACAATGCCACCTTAAATCATTTTTTTAGTCTTCATTATTTACTCCCCTTTCTTTTAGTAGGCGCCAGTCTTCTTCATCTGGCCGCATTGCATCAATATGGATCAAATAATCCATTGGGTTTACATTCAGATATGGATAAAATTGCTTCTTACCCTTATTTTTATGTAAAGGATCTAGTAGGTTGGGTAGCTTCTGTTATCTTTTCTTCCATTTTTCATTTTTATACTCCTAATGTTTTGGGGCATCCCGACAATTATATAGCTGCTAATCCGATGCCCACCCCGCCTCATATTGTGTCGAAATGGTATTTCCTACCGATCCATGCCATTCTTCGTAGTATACCCGACAAAGCGGGAGGTGTAGCCGCAATAGCACCAGTTTTTATATGTCTGTTGGCTTTACCTTTTTTTAAAAGTTTGTATGTACGTAGTTCAAGTTTTCGCCCGATTCACCAAGGAATATTTTGGTTGCTTTTAGCGGATCGCTTACTACTAGGTTGGATCGGATGTCAACCTGTGGAGGCACCATTTGTTACTATTGGACAAATTTCTCCTTTTGTTTTCTTTTTGTTCTTTGCCATAACGCCCATTCCGAGACGAGTTGGAAGAGGAATTCCTAATTCTTACACGGATGAGACTGATCACACCGGAAAAGTTAAAAATTCTGACACACCAATCATTTGAGTATTACACCAAGAATGGATAAGCGGATGAGTTTTCTAGTGGGCTGTGTTGATATAGCTTAGATAGGGAAAAGATACTCTACTATAGGGTAGGGCTGCACTTTAAAATCCGGGGGCTTTGTCCCCTCCCCCTCCCTGTCCCTTACTCGTCCTTTGAAAGCCATAACATTCACATAGAAGAGTCTCTGTATCATGCATGCTCCTCGACTGATGACAAAATGACCTTCTATCCTCTTCTAGGAATTCCTACCCCTAACAATTTGAGAGGGGAAAAAGGGGAGTCCGATCAATGAGTCCTACGAATATAGGATACTTGTATTACTCATTCACAAATCCATCTTTGTTTATGCTACTAACTCTCAGTTTGGTCTTATTATTTAGAAATGTGGAAAGGAAGGTCAAAGGATGGGGATTCTAGTGTTTTGGCGGAAACGCGACCGGATGTAGTCATGTTACTTTTGCTTTTCTTGTGCATGACGAGCTGGGTGAACAAAGTCACGATCAAAATGCAAGCAAGGTAGTTCGCTGGGTATGTCTTTTGATCCTAGGGGTGCTGGTTCGAGTCCAGCTCGTGACAAAACCTTTGTTTAATATCTCGGCACCTCTTCTCCTTAGACGGATGACTTTCCCATGATCTGAGACAGCCTCTTTTTCCTAGTTAGGACATTACATTAGGAGGAGAGATTCACCCCGACGGGAGATCCCATCTCTCTTATGATTTCTCAAGTTACAGGGAAAGATCACGGCTGCATTTAGGAGTGAAAGCAGCCAATTCTTTCTTCTCTTATGAAATTCACGATCCCTCCTTGAGAACGCACAGAACAGTTACTAAATAATACCCTTTGGGCTCATTGAGACTAGAGTGAAAGCTCACAAAGCTCCCAGCATTTCAAGATCCATATGCCGTAATTGGGTCTGGGCATTTAACTATGACTTCCACTCTAATGGTAGAATTTGGGTGGGTTGGGACCCAAATATTTGGACGGTTGATGTCATCTTTCAGTCCTCTCAGGTAACTCACTGCAATCTCCACTCCACCCATGGAGACCTCTCCTTCTTTTTATCCATTGTCTATGGATTGCACTCTACGGTTAATAGGAGGCCTCTTTGGAATGACCTGATCTCTGTTTCTCCCAATGCCGTTTGGTGCATTATGGGCGATTTTAACACTATCAAGGGCCCTCAAGAAGCGGTAGTGGGCGATGATTCCTGGGACTCTGGGATGTCTGAATTCAATGACTGTCTCGAAGCAATTGGGGTGGATGACATTTGAGCTTTTGCACCTAAGCTAACTTGGTGAAACTGTCAGACTGCAAACCCTATCTTCAGGAAACTCGACAGGGCTCTGGGCAATTCCTTTTAGTTTCACTCCATGTCAAACTCCCAAGCTTCGGTTTATCCTAGAGGTCTCTCTGACCATTGCCCGATCGTCCTTAACTCGGGCCTCCAGCTGCAATCGGGCCGGAAACCTTTTCAGTTCTTCAACTACATGCTTAGACTTGAGGGGTTCGAAGCCACTGTCCTTGATATTTGGAATGCTCCAATTCGTGGGAACCCCATGTTCATCCTTGCTGAGAAGCTCCATCGGACAAAAAAGGCCCTCATCAATCTTAACAAAGCTGCAGGTCATGTATCTTCAAATGTCAAATCTCTCGAGGACTTGCTCTCAACCATTCAAACCTCACTTCACTCAGCTCCTTCTTGTCCTATTCTACAAAATCAGGAATTCGATTGTTTGTAATCTCTTTGGAAAGCCCTATCCCTTGAAGAATCCTTACTGCAGAAAAGTCTCGGGCTATCTGGATCTCAGAAGGTGACAAGAACACAAAATTCTTTGCTAATGCCATTAAGAGTAGATGGAACCATAACAAAATTTTAGCCATCTACAATAATGAAGGGGAACTGATTACGGACCAAACAAACATAAAGCATGTGGCAGTGGACTACTTCCAGAATATGTTGGGTCAAGATTCTGATGATTATCCGGGGTATGAGGAGTTGGAACCTTACATCTCCAAGCAAGTGACTCCTCTCCAAGCCAATGCTCTGTTAGCCCCCATCACAAATGACGAGATCCGGGTGACTCTTAAATCCATGAAGCCTAATAAAAGCCCAGGGCCCGACGGTTTCAATGTAAATTTTTTCCTACATTGCTGGGACACGATAAGCGCTGATTTCACTGCTGCTGTTCACTATTTTTTTGAAACAAGTCATCTTCCTGGTCAAATAAATGCTACTGCCATAGCTTTAATCCCAAAATCTGAGAACCCTTCCTCCATGTCTGACTTCAGGCCTGTCTAACACTGTGTATAAATGCATCTCCAAGATCATCGCCAATAGATTGAAGAAAGTCCTTCCTGCCCTGATTGAAAATACCCAATCCGCCTTCATTTTTGGTAGGTGTACCAGTGACAATATCTTACTCGCCCAAGAACTCTTCAGGAATTATCACAGGAATTCTGGCCCTGCAAGGTGTGCCCTTAAGATCGACATCGAAAGCGTTTGACATCAGAATCGGCCCTTCTTATTTGATCTGCTTAGTCTGCTAAAGTTCCCTGCCACCTTCATCCATTGGATTGAAGCTTGCATCTCCTCTGCAAAGTTCTCTATCAAAGTGAATGGGTCTCTTGTAGGTTATTTCAAAGGAGCCAGAGGCTTACGGCAAGGAGATCCTCTCTCACCATACCTGTTTGTACTTGTCATGGAAGCCTTCTCCTTGATTTTGAACAAGGAAGCCCTTCTTCCCAATTTCAAATATCACTGGAAAACTGAACCTTGTAAGATTACACACCTCTGTTTTGCAGACAACCTTCTGATTTTCTGCCATGGGGACCTCTCCTCTGTATCTATCATTCACTCCTGTATCCAGTCATTCTCTATGTTCTCTGGGTTAATCCCTAATGCACAGAAAAGCTAATGCTTCTTATCAAACGTGCCAGCCTCCACACAAAATGATATTTGCTCCCTGATGGGTATCTCCCTGGGTAGTCTTCCCATTAAATTTCTTGGAGTTCCTCTTATCTCCACAAAGCTGTCTCAATCAGACTGTATGCCCCTAATCCAAAGTATCACAGCCAGAGCCTCCTCTTGGACGGCCAGATCCCTCTCCTATGCTGGTCGCCTACAATTGATAAAATCAGTCTTATTTGCTATGCAATCCTTTTGGTCTGCTCATTTTATCCTTCCCAAATCAGTGATTCGATCCATTCAATCAATTCTTTGCCGATTCCTTTGGAAGGGATCTTCTTTGCAAAAGTATGAGGCTAAAGTCTCTTGGAAAGACATTACTATGCCGTATGGAGAGGGGGGCTAGACATCAAAGACCTTGTCGACTGGAACATTGCCCTCATCACCCAACACTTACTCAAGGTTCTTTCCCCCGCCCCCACCTCTCTCTGGGCTTCGTGGATACAAGTCACCATCCTGAAATCAAGAAACTTCTGGCAGTTAACACCTCCTTCGGACCGTTCTTGGATTTGGCAAAAAATTCTAAGCTTAAGACCTACAACCATGCAGTTCCTTCGCTATCGTGTGGGAAACGGCCTCTCTTTCAGTCTATGGCATGATCCTTGGTTGAATGGTCAGTCTATCTTCCCTTCAGCTAGCTTGCTCTCCAACTCCGGTCTACCCATTACTGCTCGTGTCTCCTCCCTCATCTCACAATCTGCTTGGTCCTTGCCCACTAGCAACCACCACGAAGTCATGCAGTTTAGGCAACTTTTCAACAATATCCCTGCCCCTTCTTCTGCTGCCGACTCTATTTTCTGGGATAAGGGAGGACATTTGCACTATCAGGGCTAAAAGTGTGTGGGGTTCTATTAGACACAGAGGTCAGCCCGTGACCTGGGCAAATCTACTATGGTTTAAACATCATGTCCCTCGCTTCTCATTTATTACATGGGTCGGCACTACGCCGACGTCGCGCCACAAACGACTGGGCCTGGGATTCAGCTCCTACTCTTGCTGAGGCTATGGATTGTCCCCTCTGCAACACACTCCCGGAGTGTTTCAATCACTTATTTTTCAACTGCTCCTACTCCTCTACTGTTCTTTCAACTGTTATGGCTGTTGGGAATTGGCGAAATGTACCTACCGATTGGGATAACTTAGTTCAGTTCATCTTGCAGTTCTCTGGCATGTACATGAAGTCAGAAATCCTAAAGCTCATCTTTGCTACCACCGTGTACAAACTTTGGGGAGCTAGAAACACTATGGTCCATGCCAAAACAAAACTGCTACCCCCACTCATTTTGGCTAAAGAAATTGTCCACGCTATAAGAGCTAGGCTCTCCTCATCTACTAAATTTCATAAGGTAGCCCAGAAATGTTCTTCTTATCACATATGGTTGTAATCACTATTTAGCTCCTTTATTTCCTGTTTACATGAGGATTTCCATGCTTGTTACTATAGGATGATCATCTTAAGGCCTGTCTTTTGATGACTCCTCTATAGATTATGGGGTATGCCCCTTAGTCATTGTACTTTTGTTTCCTTTATAAAACACAAACTTAGCAAAATAATAATAATAATAATAATACCCTTTGGATGTTACATATTGATACCTTTTGGTCCCTCACGGAACACTGGCTATATCATCTAGCCCCATGTCAACCAACCCAACTCCTCCTGTCGCTATGCATCCTATTGGGACGCTTCGAATTTTTGTCCTGCCAAGGTTTAATCGTTCTGACGTAGTCTAAGTCTTCGAGGGGAATACCGACTGCCGAAGTTGAAGCTAAAACCGATGATGTTAACTGGCGATGCAGATTCCGAAGTCGTGGCAAAAAATCTTTCCCCTGTAGAAAGTCTCCGAACAATCTCTGACGAGCTGACCCTATCTGAGGCTGTCGACTTAACTGCGCCGAATCTGGAGGTTTGCTTTGATCCGAGTCTTCCATGGCCTGATCGTGCTCATATTGATCCGGAGGAAAAACCTGCCGCTATGCTCTGCCAAAGCGGTGCCCCTTAAATGTGCTCTCATCAGATAGAATTAAAGTATTGAGAGTCTAGGTAAGCCCAGGGAGCTATGGGGGTCGGAGTGGTCTCCCTAGTCATACCAAGTAGCTATATGAATTAGGTTAATTTCCTTCTCGATTCAATCTTTAATTTCGTTTGATTTTTGGTAGAAAGCCTATGTCATGGCAGTAAAATATCTCTTTTGGAACAGAGCTTTAAGCCTAAACATAGCAATAGCAGTAAAATCATCCTTTTGATTTGAGCGCACTTCCATACTGATTGGAATAGCCAAAAATGCACCTTTCCCCGCTATCACTTTCTAGTATTCTTTCTGATACATGCTCCGAGAGGGTTAGCCCCGGCTATCAAGATGAGCTAAATGGTCACACCAGTGTACTATGCCAAAAGGAAATTTTAAAGATATCGGGATTGCTTCAATGGCAGAAGCCGGAAGAGTTAATTCAGCGATTGCTTTTTGACATGGTAATTGGAATCTTCCCTCTTACAAGGAGGACTAGGAAACTAGGCTGTTTTCCAGGCTAAGGTAACAAAGTTAGACCGAGATTCACGACGAACTTCCTCAACAAAAGAAGTAGTAGAATAAGATGCGAGAGAGCCATGCCTTTAGAACAAGAAGGTTTTGATTCTGGGGTCAGCTGGGATCAGGATTTTACACTAAACAAATGAGAGTGCGAACATTATTAAAGTCTCAGACAAGCAAGTGCGGAACCCCAATCTAAGCCTCTAGGAAATAGCCCTATATTCTATTTATTCTCTTACGAGATTTGGAGGACAAAGAATAGCACGCTTCTCTTGCAATAGAAGGAACCTATTCTCTTACACAATCAGCTGTGCACAAAGAAGTTCCTACTTATATTGAGAGTGACCCCGGCGAGAGACCCTCTTCTTCATCTATTGCTCGGGAGATACCACAGAACACTTAAGCGAGACCTTACCTCTTATTGACTTGAACAAACTAACTCCCGTCTTTGGTGATCTGTACCTCGAAACACTCCTTAGACAAGCAAATTGAAGTTTCATTGAATGAATGAAAATCATAATCTGAATAAGAGTATGATACTAGACGATTAGAGAAGAGAGAGGCAGGAAAGCCAGATCGGACTGCTTAGAGGAGATAAGGGACTTATCCTTCTATTCTAAGAAACCAACCAAAAAGGAAATAGTTCACCTTGGCAGAGTGACCTGTGGAAAGATCGATCTCTGGATCATATGAAATGCAGTTCAGTGGAATTCATGTGAAAATCTAAATCTGAAAACAAAGAAATCAGAGAATGAAATTGAATTCAATTAGCGAAGATTGGTCTACTGGTTTACGAGATTACTGTTTAGCAAACGAGCTGCGAACAATCAGTCTCACCTACGATCCTACGATTTGCTCTATAAGACACCTCAATAAGGAAAAAAAAAAAGAAAGGATGAGGCAACGTAGGCAGTTCCATCCACATCTATTCAATTCGTTATTCCATTCCGGCTGCTTTCAGTCGAATCTTCGTTCTCGGTAGTTTATTCCTAGCCCCCAGTTTGACTCACTTCTCTTTCCTTCTTTTATGCGGGCATCATGAGGCAGGATTTGAGTCAACAGTTGACCCAGCCCTTGATAACCTAGGACATAGTTCAAGGTCTTATGACCCTCAGAAATCTTTTGAACTCTTGTGATTCATTCTTGATTCAAAAGTTGAGCTTTTATTTCAGAAGTCTTTGATTCACTCGCATGTTATTATATATTGTTATTTCATTTTTATACTTGTGGGCATTCATGCTCACTCTTGCGTAATAATAACATTGCAGTTAAGAACGAAAGGTACGATGAGCCTTCTACTAGCAAAGGCAAGGGCAAAGCTAATAAGTGATGAAGACTTGTTATTTAAATTTTAGGATGTTATTGTCAAGACTTGATGTTGTTTAAGACTTATTATTTGTTTATGTTTCCGCACAGATGTTTAAGGTTAGTTTGACCTGGGATTGTATTTATTATTCAGATGTTGTAACCCCATAAGGGGAGGATTTATTTCTATCTATTGCATGGTTTGCATTTATTATGGGTAGATAGATAGATGATATTTGCACAGTGAACACCAAATCCCGTGGAATTTAAGTACCCGGATTTGGGGGTGTCACAGAGATAGGCCCATAGAGATCCATATAAAGCAACTGAAGGGACCTATCATTGAAATTGATTGCTTTACTTATAAATGAGCTCTTTATTTGCTTTCCTAACTGACAAGCTTTATAGTGTCTTTCTTTAACAAAGTTGAGATTTTGTAACCCTGCTACTAGGTCTTTGGAGGCAAGATTTAACATGCTCTTGAAGTTCAGGTGTGACAATCTTTGATGCCACAACAAACTTACATCTTCTGGTGCTTTAGCAAAGAAGCAGACTATTTCATTTGAAATAAGCTTAGCAAGATTGACCACATACACGTTTCCTTCCCTAGTTATAGTCAGCTTTAATGAGTTGGATTTAAGGTTTCTAACTTGACACTGGTTGTTGAGGAAGATTACATAATATCATTTGTCTCATAGTTGACTAATGCTTAACAGATTGTGCTTTAGCCCTTCAACATGCGCCACTTTGTTGAACAATACTCATCATTCCCAATTGGGCCATATCATCGAGTCTTCGAAGAATTGTTGTCTCTAAACACAACTGCAGGACCATTTTTCTCTTTGAAGTTTGACATGAGATCCTTGTTGTCGGTCATACGTTTTGAGCAACCACTATTGATATACCAAAATGAACTAGTGGATCTTTGCACCTACATTAGAAATCAACTTTTTGGTACCAAAACTTGTTTGGGTCCTAGTTTGATTGTTCCATTGGGGACCCAAATGTGCTTGATTTTAGGTTAATATGAATTAGGATGATAATCATTAAAGTAACATTCAACAGATATATGACCATACTTATAACAAGTATAACATTTAATATGATGCATGTGTGAGTGTGTACACGAATTTTGATGAGTGGGTTTAATACCTACGAATCGGACACCTTTTGGGCTTGATTCTTTGTTATCTTTAAGTATTACTAGTATCATTTTACTTGTTTTTGTGTTTGTGTTGTAGGAACTGGCTTTAGATGGTGAAAACGGGAAAATCTGGATATAATGGCATTTCTGTAACTTCTAGGCTCTGATGAATCTGCCGGAGCGAATTCACAGTTCATTTGAATGCGTCGAGGAAAATTGGCATGATTAATCCACTGGGGAGAATTCCTCAAAGTATTAAATCATGCGGGGCTAATTAGTCGAGGAAAAGAAGTTGTCATTTTTGAGAAGTTAAGTCTAGCAAAGATTCTGATAGCTGGTTTTGGGAAGGAACGATAGAGATATTAAAGACATATGGAGACAGAGATTGGATGGATTATCTTAAACCTTAGTTCTTACTTAGCTTTTGGAGATTAAAATAACTTGAAAAACATTGAATATTCAAAGCAGGAGCAGAAGAGGAACGTCAAGATTGTAGAATTCAAATTTTATTCTTTTCTCTACCTCTACTTTTGTATTTATATGCTTATTCAGTTGTGAATTCTAGACTTTAATATTGTGACGCCCCCAAATCCAGGTACTTGAAACCCAAACTCGGTGCTTCACGATACCATTTCTTTGAGCGGAATAATAACAATAATATAAATACCAAACATAATTTACATATATCAGAGTCTAATCCCAGGTACGTGACCTTTACTACAATTCATTACATGATAGATAATAAATATCATTGTCTTAATAATGTCTAACTATTACAAAAGATACCATTAAACTTATTCTGTTTTCTTTCCTTTTCCTTTGTTCTTGGCAAAACCTTCAGGTTGATCACGCTTAGCTGAAAACATTTGAATTTAAAGCAAGAATGAGCATTTTGTGACACCCCCAAATCTGGTACTTCCATTTCCACAGGATTTGGTGTTCACTGTACAAACATCATCCAACTATCTACCCATAAATAAATGCAAACCATGCAATAGATAGAAATAATAATAAATCTCCCCTTATGGGGTTACATCAACTACTTAATAAATAAATCCCAGGTTACTCTAACCTTAAATCATCTGTGCAGAAACATAAAAAAATAAGTCTTAAGTAACATCAATTCTATTTATCATTACATAACCACATAAATAATCAATCTTCATTACTTGCTAAGCTTGCCCTTGCCTTTACTAGTGGAAGGTTCGTCTGCTCTTTCGTTCTTAACTGCAATGTTATTATTACGCAAGAGTGAGCATGATTGCCCATAAGTATAACAATATAATAATAACATGCGAATAAATCAAAGACTTCTGAAATAAAAGCTCAACTTTTGAATCAAGAATGAATAGCAAGAATCAAAAGATTTCTGAGGGTCATAAGACCTTGAACTATGTCTTAGGTTATCAAATGTTATACTTGAAACCTTTAACAGTCATAAGACTATGGACTCTTCTTCTCGTACTTAGGGGGATCAACCCTTAGTACCATACTATGCACAATATCTTAACACTAACGCATAAGAAAATCCCTTTGCAGGGTTGTTCATCTCAGTTTGACATTCGAGTCCGCACCAAAGGAAGTTTGGTTTGGATAATTCAATAAGGGTTCTGAAATTTAGAACGTTCATCAACTATGGACTTGTCGAATCAATAAGGTTCACTAGTCTAACAAGGTTCAACAATAATGATATTCAAATTGAATAATAATCTCAAGAAGTATACAATAGAACAAATATTATATAACAAATTCATACTTTGAAAGGATAATCAATCTTTAATATAACAATTCGAACTTGAATAATAGTAATGAGAATTTACTCAAGGTAAATAATAAACTTGAACAATGATAACAAGTAGGGGTAGGAAACTTGCCTCGTGCGTAGATTACACTTTAACTAAACTCGTTCTTTGATTTAAATCCTACATATCAATTACGTTCACAATACAAGTCAATTACAACGTACTAAACATCATAAGTTTACTCTTTGTCTAACTCGAATTCATGACTATACTTAGTCAGTTACTACACTTATTGTCAAAAATTAAGACTTCACGAACAATAAGTTACCATGCATTCAATCAATTAATTCACACGAAATTGTGTTATGGACGTGTTAAGAATTTATTTTAACACCTCATTATATGTCTAACAAATTTTTATATTCATTAGACTAAGTTACTATCAAATTTCTATACTTGAATACTTAAAAAAAACATTTTCTGGACATTCTGCAGAGTGGCGTTGCGATTGCCACCTTTCAGATTAAGCATCCGTGGCTATGCAGCGATAGCAATCATCGGCGTGGTCTTGGTGCCATGCACAATGGCTATTGTTGAAGTCATGAGTCATGAGGCTCGGAGCGTGTGCATGACGAGACTAGATTTCGATTCTGCAATTCGCGAAAATTGCAGAACATGGCGAAGGAACTCCAATAAAATTATTACTACACGAATTTAATCATACCCACATGTTAGAATTCCTATATAATAAATACCCAACATTTATAGAGTGATTTTAACCCAATAAAACACATAATCACAGAATTAAATTATGCAAATTGTACTGTTCTTGATGTTCTTGAAGGTTTTGAACATAAATCATGAAATTTAATACTACGGATTCGTTATAAGGCCAAATCCAACCATTCAAGTTTTGTTTTGTTCGTTTTAGCATGCATAATCATATACAAGTATAAATTTTACAAAACCATTTATGGTTGACATATTAAAGTTACGTATAAGGGCCATATGGCCATATAACGTACTCTGTAAATTTTGAAACAGCAAGTCACAGTATTATGAAACTTATGATATGGAATCATATACAATATATATAACACATGCTATGCTACTCGAATTATTACATATATTCACATAATTGTTACCCTTTCCAACTACAGGAACTTTACAGAAGACTTAAGCCATATTCATGAAAACTTAATGACGTGAAATAGAAATTGGGTTTGGAGAAATTACCCACAGCGTAGTGTTGATAGAAGAGGTGAAACCTTTCTCAATCAATCACACAACTCACAATTCCCTCAAAAATTCTTAATTCTCTCTGTGATTTCCTTTGCTAGACTTAGAAGAAGAATGAAAAGAAAAAAAAGGCGATTATAATAATAAAGGAGAAAATCGCTAGCAGCGTTATGTTATGGAGGTCAGTTACCCATCATGGGTTAACTGCTCCTAACTCCCATTAGGGCTCCGTTTGGCTAGCTAGAATAGATTTCAAAAACCATTTAATTTAATAAACCTTATCATATAGTTTTAAAATATCACACTCCTTATAAAATAAATCCAATATTTTATTTAATTTACTTTAAATAAAAATATAATAATTTCTCATAAATTCACATAGTCACATAATTAAATTTCTCATTAATAAATAATGTCAATTTGTTAACTCTTTAATTAATAATTAAATTAATTAAAATACCAATAGGCTTATTAAATATTTCTTTTAATACCATAAGCTCACATAAGTAAGATAAGTCCTTGTAAAAATGTAGGGGTTCGTATTCAATTACATACTTGTAATCGGCTTTGTAGGGTTGTAACACAGAAACATGGAAGACGTTGTGGACGTTCTCGAGTGCTGGAGGTAGGGGTACCTCGTACGCAACTTCTTCGATTCTTCTCAGTACCTCAAATGGTCCAATGAATCTTGGGCTTAATTTCCCTTTCTTTCCTAACCTGATCTTTAATTTCCAGGGAGAGACCTTCAAGAAAACATAACTACCTGATTCAAATTCGATATTTTTACAATGTGGATCAGCAATTTCTTCTGTCTATCTTGAGCTACTACCAGTCGTGCTCGGATCACTTTGATTATTTCTGTTGTCTGTTGTACCAATTCTGGCCATAGCAATTGTCTTTCGCCAACTTCATCCCAATAAAGTGGAGTTCTGCACTTCCTGCCGTATAACGCTTCGTAAGGCGGCATGCCTATATTAGCGTGGTAACTTTTGTTGTAGTCGAACTCTACTAACGGTAGGTGATCATCCCAATTTCCTTTAAAGTCCATTATACAAGCTCTTAACATATCTTCCAATGTCTGAATCATTCTTTCGCACTGTCCGTTTGTTTGAGGGTGGTAAGCTGTACTCATTCGCAATTGCGTACCCATGCATTCCTGTAGACGTTTCTAGAAATTCGATGTGAAGCGCAGATCCCTATTGGAAACAATTGACACCGGCACTCCGTGTCTCGAAACAACCTCTTTTACATATAACCTCGCCAACTGATCTAAATTGAATCTGATTTTGATCGGAAGGAAGTGTGCGGATTTCGTCAGTCGGTCAACGATCTGCGTCGTAGCCTTTCTGAGTCGTTGGAAGGCCAACCACGAAGTCCATTGTAATATGTTCCCATTTCCATTCTGGGATCTCTAACGGTTGTAGCAATCCACTTGGTCTCTGATGTTCTGCTTTCACTTTCTGGCAGGTAAGACACTTGGCAACACATTCTGCAACATCTCGTTTTAAATTTGGCCACCAGAAATGTTGTCGAAGATCTTGGTACATTTTGGTACTACCAGGGTGAATCGAATATCGTGAACTATGAGCCTCGCTCAAAATTTCTTCCTTAATCTCTTGTACTGGCGGAACCCAAATTCTACTTTCAAATCTCAAAGATTCCTTCCTTATCCATCTTAAATCTCGATTGGTTCCTTCAGATATCTTCTTTGTCACCTTTTTACATTCTTAGATCCAAAGTTGAGCCTCCTTTACTTTATCTAGTAGAGTTGTACCAGATTGCATCTGAAATAGCTTCTCATCAATCTCCATAGGAGACTTTACTTCCAACTTAAGCTTTTCCATTTCTGCAATTAGCTCCTCCTGAGCAGTCAACCTCATCAATTTCTCACGACCCTTTCTACTTAAGGCGCTTAAGAACCACGTTGCTTTTACCCGGATGGTATAAAATTTCACAGTCTTAATCCTTAATTAATTCCAACCATCTTCTTTGACGCATATTCAAATCCTTCTGCGTGAAAATATATTTCAGACTTTTGTGGTCCGTATATATTTCACACTTCTCCCCGTAGAAATAGTGCCTCCAAATTTTCAAAGCAAAAACAATCGCAATTTAACTCCAAGTCGTGGGTCGATATCCTTCTCGTAATCCTTCAATTGTCGTGGATGCATACGCAATGACTTTGCCGTTTTGCATCAGCACACAACCAAGTCCTTTATGCGACGCATCACTATAAACAACAAAATTTCCTATATCGTCCGGAAGAGATAACACAGGTACCGTACTCAACCTCTTCTTCAATTCTTGAAAACTTTCCTCACACTTATCTGTCCAAACAAATTTCACAGCTTTTCGAGTTAAATTTTTTAACGGAGTTGCGATCTTGGAAAAGTCTTGTATGAACCTTCTATAATATCCTGCCAATCCAAGAAAACTTCGTACTTCCGACGGCGTCCTCGGTTGATCCCAGTTAATCACGGCTACGACTTTGGATGGATCTACCAAAATTTCGTTTTTATCGATTACGTGCCCAAGAAATTGCACTCGTTCAATCCAAAATTCGCATTTCGAAAACTTGGCATACAATTTTTCCCTTCTCAATACTTCCAACGTTAATCTCAAATGCTCTTCATGTTCTTCCTTGGTTTCCGAATAAACCAAAATGTCATCTATAAATACCACTACGAACTTGTCCAAAAATGGCTTTAACACACCATTCATTAGTCCCATAAATGCTGCAGGAGCATTCGTAAGACCAAACGACATTACTAAAAATTCGTAGTAACCATATGGCGTTCTGAACGCTGTCTTCGATACATCCTCTGGCCTCACCTTCAGTTGATGATAACCGCTTCTCAAGTCTATCTTGGAAAAGTATCTCGCTCCCTTCAATTGATCAAACAGGTCATCGATCCTCGGTAATGGATATATGTTCTTAATTGTGACCTTATTCAGTTCTCTGTAGTCAATGCAGAGCCGCATCGATCCGTCCTTCTTTTTCACAAATAACATCGGCACTCCCCACAGCGATACGCTCGGTTGAATGTACTTCTTGTCCAGTAATTCTTGTAGTTTTACCATTAATTCCCTTCATCTCTATTGGTGCCATTCGGTATGGTGCCTTCGATATTGGAGCAGTTCCTTGCGCCAAATCGATCACAAATTCTACCTCTCTATCTGGTGGAAGTCCTGGCAAATCGTCTGGAAATACGTCGACGAAGTCCCTCACAATCGGTATCTCTTCTATCTTCGGATTCTCTCTTCGACTGTCAACTATGTAAGCTAAGTATCCTACACAGCCTTGTCTTAATAACTTCTTGGCCTGCATCATCGTCAGACAACTCGCTTGTTTAGGCGACTTGCTACCATAAAACATAACCTTTGACGGAGTCATAAGGTTAATACGCTTCTTTTGGCAATCAATTACAGCCCCGTAATTGAATAACCAATCCATTCCCAATATAACGTCAAATTCCCCAAGTCGAATAGGGATAAGATCTACGTTTATGATATTACCCTTAATATTCACTCTACAGTTCTTATGTACGCATTATAATGAGGATTATTTCTCTATTCTCAATTTCTATGTTCATGGGGTAATCCAATTCATCCCTAAGCAAATCTAAATTCTTAGCAAAGTCATCGGATATAAAGAAACAAGTAGCTTTTGAATCAAATAAAACATAAGCATTAATTTTATTGATCGGAATGATACCGACAATCGCATCCCGAGACTAAAGCGCATCCCTGTGCATCGTATGTTGAAAGTCCGGCGGCGATTCGGTCGGTTTTATAGCGGTTGGTCGGTGATAGTTAAGGCATTTCCATTGTTGTTTCCTTGGTTTTCTCCCGATCCCGACCCTCCCGATCCCTTCTTAGGGATAGTCTCTTGCCAGATGGTCCTTGAACCACAAGTGAAACAAGCACCCTTCTTTGGGTTAGGGACGGTTAGGTGCTATGTGGCCTTTCGACCACAATTATAGCACACTCTTTTTCCCTTCATACAAACTCCCAGATGAGCTTTCCATGTGTCGGGCATGCTTCGATTCTTTTCTTGACTTCCTTGTTGATTCCCCACGATGATGAGTTTTCATTCCACCTTTTCTTCGATTAAAATTACCACCTCCCGTGCCACTTCCACTAGTCTTGTTATTTCCTTCACCTTCACTCTTCTTCTTTTTTTCGATCTTGATTGTACTTGGTCACCTTGATCGCTTCCACCTTCAAATGAGGATGGCCTTTTCCAATACTCCAAAGAAAAGTGTTTATCTGAAACATTGATACTTTACTGTATACCCAAGGCTTTAGTCCTTGTTCGAATCTTCTGGCTTATCTCTCGTCCGTGTGTACTTGATACGAGGCAAACCTCGCTAATTCGTTGAATCTAGCTGCATAATCAGGTACCCTCATATTTCCCTGCTTCAATTCAAGAAATTGAACCTCCATCTGGTTCTGTGAGCTGGTTGGGAAGTACATCTCGAAAAACATCTCTTTAAATCTCTCCCAAGTAATTACACCTTCACCTCCTCGGACTTTGTTTGTTTGCCACCAATAGCTAGCTTCAGACTTCAGCATAAATGTTGCAAAAGAGGTCTTCTGGTCTTCTCTAAGCCTAGAAACGTCGAAAACCTTCTCCATTTCCATAACCCACGTTTGAGCCTCGATCGGGTTCATGGAATCTTTAAACTCTGGCGGTCCCACCGCCTTGAAATCTTTAAACGTAGTATTTGGTGGAGTTTGAGGTTGATTATTCATTGCTCCAGCTAGCAAGTTAACCAATTGCTGAACATGATTAGCATTGGCGTTATTGTTGTTATTCGTAGACTCTTCCTGAGCTGGTTGACGTTGTTGTCTTCTTCTTGGCGGCATAATTCTGTTAAGAATATTCGGTTATTAGGTCTTTATTCAATTCTTCAAACATTTAAGGCTTAGCTAGAACATTTAATCATAATTCACTTAACACATCAATTTAAATAAACTTTAACATTTCATTCAATTCAAAAGTTTTAACATCATAAGATAGCATCACTGCTATTTACATCAACTATCCCGAAATAAAGAATCTACAGGATTTAAAATATCAAAATATTCCTTTGTTTATAATCACATCGGAATTTACATCATTAACTACCAAATAGTTTTCACATAATTAAACTAATATTATCACTGTCTGTCAAGGCGCTGAATAGCCTTGCTACGCTCCTCTTTGCACGACCATCCTCTTCCACAATCTAGCATGATTAAGTGTAGAGTATGTCTCTCCAAGCTTTGCCTTCTTTGCACGACCATCCTCTTCCGCAATATCAGCACGATGTGACTCTCTTACCCAGCTCTCCTTTGCTATGGCAAGCCTCTCTGAACTCTCTTTCAGATCTTTCTTCAACTTTTCTATTTCTGCGGACTTATCTTCAGTTTGACCCTTCTCATGGACCAAATCCCATTCTACATTTCCCAGTCGTGAGTGAAGAGTCGAAATCTCCCTCTCCTTCTGCTCTAGAGTAATCTACTGAATAATAGTCATCTCGTAACTCCACGTTACGGTCGTATAATGTGTCGTACATCTCAGCATCAATAGAGTGTTGTGGAAACTCCTCTTCTTCCTCTTCCTCGTCAAATTCCTCCTCAAGATCCTCCCCAGGATCAGTCTCAGGTTCATGCTCCTGACCAACAACGGTGATCAATGGAGATGACTCCCTCTGTACCAACTGTTCCCTAACGACATGAATGTCTTAGGGTTCCTCCTCTGTAGGTATTGTAGGTACTCGGGGTTCCTCCTCCCCTGCTCGACTAGTTCCTCCAACGTCAGACATCCTGACAACCAAAATTTCAAGTTTTAGTTACTAAGTCGTACTAGTGAGCACATAATTTAACACATAAGCACATAAAGACTTTTATTATCTTCAATGAATTACAAAAATTCATTTCCTAGAACTCGATAAGAGTTTTCCATCACTACTATGTTCTTTCTAAGGCTACTACCTAAGGTTGTTCCCCCACATAAGATTCATAACCTACAGCTTTGATACCAACTTGTGACACCCCCAAATTCGGTACTTCCATTTTCACTGGATTTGATGTTCACTGTACAAACATCATCTAACTATCTACCCATAAATAAATGCAAATCATGCAATAGATAGAAATAATAATAAATCTCCCCTTATTGGGTTACATCAACTACTTAATAAATAAATCCCAGGTTACTCTAACCTTAAATCATCTGTGCGAAAACATAAATAAATAAGTCTTAAGTAACATCAATTCTAATTATCATTACATAACCACATAAATAATCAATCTTCATTACTTGCTAAGCTTGCCCTTGCCTTTACTAGTGGAAGGTTCGTCTACTCTTTCGTTCTTAACTGCAATGTTATTATTACACAAGAGTGGGCATAATTGCCCATAAGTATAACAATATAATAATAATGAAATAATAACATGCGAATAAATCAAAGACTTCTGAAATAAAAGCTCAACTTTTGAATCAAGAATGAATAACAAGAATCAAAAGATTTCTGAGGGTCATAAGACCTTGAACTATGTCCTAGGTTATCAAGGGTTATACTTGAAACCTTTAACAGTCATAAGACTACGGACTCTTCTTCTCGTACTTAGGGGGATCACCCTTCTTAAGTACCACATCTTGTGCATTAATATCTTAACGCTAACGATAAGAAAATCCCTTTGCAGGGTTGTTAATCTCAGTTTGACATTCGAGTCCACACCAAAGGAAGTTTGGTTTGGATAATTCAATAAGGTTTCTGAAATTTAGAACGTTCATCAACTATGGACTAGTCGAATCAATAAGGTTCACTAGTCTAACAAGTTTCAACAATAATGATATTCAAATTGAATAATAATCTCAAGAAGTATACAATAGAACAAATATTGTATAACAAATTCATACTTTGAAAGGATAATCAATCTTTAATATAACAATTCGAACTTGAATAATAGTAATGAGAATTTACTCAAGGTAAATAATAAACTTGAACAATGATAACAAGTAGGGGTAGGAAACTTGCCTCGTGCGTAGATTACACTTTAACTAAACTCGTTCTTTGATTTAAATCCTACATATCAATTACGTTCACAATACCAGTCAATTACAACGTACTAAACATCATAAGTTTACTCTTTGTCTAACTCGAATTCATGACTATACTTAGTGGGCCATTACACTTATTGTCAAAAATTAAGACTTCACGAACAATAAGTTACCATGCATTCAATCAATTAATTCACACGAAATTGTGTTATGGACTTGTTAAGAATTTATTTTAACACCTCATTATATGTCTAACAAATTTTTATATTCATTAGAATAAGTTACTATCACATTTCTATACTTGAATACTTAAAAAACATTTTCCGGATATTTCAGAGAGGTAGTATTGCATATTTCACCTTTTATCTTAAGCTTCTTCACTGTGGTATGCTTATGTGCATGAAGTTACAAGGCTCGAGTCTGGCAAGAACGCGAGACTCGATTTCGATTCCGCCTAATTCGCAAAAATTGCAGAACATGGCCAAGGAACTCCAATAAAATTATTACTACACGAATTTAATCATACCCACATGTTAGAATTCCTATATAATCAATACCCAACATTTATAGAGTGATTTTAACCCAATAAAACACATAATCACATAATTAAATTATGCAAATTGTACTGTTCTTGATGTTCTTGAAGGTTTTGAACATAAATCATGAAATTTAATACTACGAATTCGTTATAAGGCCAAATCCAACCATTCAAGTTTTGTTTTTTTCGTTTTAGCATGCATAATCATATACAAGTATAAATTTTACAAAATCGTTTATGGTTGACATATTAAAGTTACGTATAAGGGCCATATGGCCATATAACGTACTCTATAAAATTTGAAACAGCAAGTCACAATATTATGAAACTTATGATATGGAATCATATACAATATATATAACACATGCTATGCTACTCGAATTATTACATATATTCACATAATTGTTACCCTTTCCAACTACAGGAACTTTACAGAAGACTTAAACCATATTCATGAAAACTTAATGACGTGAAATAGAAATTGGGTTTGGAGAAATTACCCACAGCGTAGTGTAGATAGAAGAGGTGAAACCTTTCTCTATCAATCACACAACTCACAATTCCCTCAAAAATTCTTAATTCGCTCTGTGATTTCCTTTGCTAGACTTAGAAGAATGAAAGAAAAGAAAAAGACGTATGATAATAAAGGAGAAAAATGATGCGCATTATGGAGGTCAGTTACCCATCATGGGTTAACTACTCCTAACTCCCATTAGGGCTCCGTTTGGCTAGCTAGAATAGATTTTAAAAGCCATTTAATTTAATAAACCTTATCATATAGTTTTAAAATGTCACAATCCTTATAAAATAAATCCAATATTTTATTTAATATACTTTAAATAAAAATATAATAATTTCTCATAAATTCATATAGTCGCATAATTAAATTTCACATTAATAAATAATGTCAATTTATTAACTCTCTAATTAATAATTAAATTAATTAAAATATCAATAGGCTTATTAAATATTTCTTTTAATACCATAAGCTCACATAATCACATACTTCGATAATAAAAATTCTCCACATTAATTTAATAAATGTAACACAAATAATTAAATTAATCTACCATAATTGCATCAATTAATTATTTAATCAAATAATTAAATCATCGAAAATATTTATTTACTTCAATTAATATTAAAATTAAATTAAAAAATCTAGATTCGTCACACATTTGATCGCTTCAAAGAAGTTGAAACAACCCTAAGAAATCCCGAGTAGGAACAAATCTTGGGTCAAATCCTAAGTCCGAATCGAATCAAATCCATCAAAATAAGGCCTCAAACCATCGCCCAATAAGATCTTTTTTTGGGTCATCTTAGCTCACCACAGCTCCCCAAAAGGTCATAACTCAAGGTACTATTGGTAAGAACTTATTTCCTTATATGCAGACAAATTTTCCCCTATCTTTCGATGTGGGACTGGGGTGTTACACAAGTAATAGCAACAATAAATATTAGCTAAAAGGATTAAATGTTTTCTTTGAATGACACTTCTACAACGAATCAACAGTTATGAAGTAAGTTGAACCAATAATAACAACATATCAATTATATATCAAATTTTTGAAACTACGCACTGACTATAAATAGAGAGCAATCGACAGACTATGAACTTTGTTTTCAATTTTTGATAAGGTTTAGCAAAACTTCATCCTCAAACCGTCATAATTTACAGGCACGGGGGGTGATCACCCCGTTATGCCCTGTATTGATCAATACTACAGATAAGAACGATATTTTTGTTCATCATATCCGCCTTAGGCGCACAAAAGTTGTAAGACCCCAACTTTTATGAATAAAGATTATTTTTTCTCGAAATATATTTTTGAATATTATGGTGTGGATTTGATATAATGTTATAGTTGTGGGTATTATTTACATATTTTGCAAAGTAAACAAGTGGTTATATAATATTCGATTAGTCGGAGAATATTAGTTTTAACAGGGAATATTCATACGACGACACAATCATTGGTGGACCCCACAACGGAAGTATCGTCGTAGTTAAAACGACAAAATTATCTTTTTATAAAAATAATGGCGAAAGTTTTTCTTAGAAAAAGCATTGAACTACCCTTAGTAAAAGTACAATAATACGTGTGGTTGATAAGAGTAACACAGTATTGATTATTGATGCTTACGTGTGAAGCCACTCAGTTATACTCAATTATTGCTACAGTAATTGCTGAATCATATCTCTTATATTATTGATTCAATTATTGTCACAGTATCATCTGCATAATATTTTTATATTATTAATTCAATAATTGAGATGACAAAGTTATTCATATTATTATTTTGTAATATCGACAATGTCTAGAAGTTCTCATCAATGAGAGGTTTGGTCACCTAATTCTTGGCCAATAAGGAGAAATCCTTATCTGAAAGCCCCCCCCTTCACAGGAACGACACGGTTGTTAAATATTGTGAGTTATAATATTAATGATGAATAAGTTCGTGTTAATTAAAGATGAAATTGATAGTTCCATTGTGGGAATTATTAGTGTTAGTGGAAATTGACATTTATTTCGATAATAATTAATGTCTGGAGGTTATATTGACCAATCGGGTAATTCCAGGATAAATGAGCAATTAATTGCTATTAATTCACATGCTTATAACTATGTGTTCACATGTGTGTACTATTGATTCACATGACGCATTATTAAGGGAGTTAAAAAGATTGATAATATTTGCATGACTAAATTAAAAATGGAGGTATAGATGAAGGTAGTATACTGTAATTAGTTTTTTTACATGATTATACTATTAAGTCACATGAATGAACTATTAATTCACATTATTTACTATTAGGGGAGGTGGTGCAAGTTTGATAATACTTGCAAGACTAAATTAAAAATGAAGAAAAAGAGGAAGGTATTATACTGTAATATTTCGAGCCCTAAAACGTGCAATTATCGAAACGATATTTTTCTATAAATAAAAGCTCATTCTTCTTTCATTCTCACCAATTCACTAAGTCTCACAAGAGCAATTATTATAGAGAGAAATTATAGAGAGAAAGAAGAAGAGAAGTCTGTTACCTAACTATTCCAATATCCAGTTTCTTCTAAGGTAAGGGGTATTATTTCTTTCATATTCATGAAGAGAGTTATTTTCTTTCAATACTCGTAAGGGTTTTTATTCCATTCTTTATTATTCTATTGGAATAACCTCGTCATGCAAGATTTCATCGCATGCCCGGTGAATTCTTACGCTTTTTCCATTCTTTATTATTCATTGGAATAACCTATCTCGTAATGGTCTCATCGCATGCCTAGTGAATTCTTTTGTTATTCCATTCTTTATTATTCATTGGAATAACTCGCGTTTCACACACAGCTACCGCATGCATGGTGAATTCTTCTGTTATTCCATTCTTTATTATTCTGTTGGAATAACCTGTTTATGTGGATTACCGCATGCATGGTGAATGATCCTTCGTATTCATTCGTTATTAAATTGTGGAAATGATCTGTCTACGTGGATTACCGCATGGCGGGCAAAAATTCATTTGCAGTTTCATATATTCTATTATACTCAGTTGGTTAAAGTTTTGGCTTCTATACTCCATGAAATTAGTAGAATATCCTGGATATTTGCGCTTCATCCAATAGGCTTTTTTCGGGGCAAATGTCACAGAAGGAAGATAATAAGTTGTTCTCTATTTCCTGAAGCAAGGAAATGACCAACTGCAATTTGATTGAGTGAGTTGCCTACCCTATCGCTATTCTATCTCTTTCACCGAAAGCCAGACATAGAACTCCGTTAACGGGATCCACTACTTCTTTGTCTATGAGACCAGCCAATTCAACTGAATCCACTTGAGAGCGGCAGTTCCTAAAAGCACATAAAGACGGCGTCACGACAACATGAAGTGTACGGAATCAGAACCTGCAAGACAGAGAACAAGCGTAGGCTACACAAGCGTCAGTCCCTTCGCTCGCCTAAGGGTTAGTTAATAGTTCTTGCTTCTAGGGCAAGAAGACTTTCTGTAAGTTGCTCGTTTGGAAGGGAAGCACTCAAAATGCATGGACTTCACACTCCAACTATCAGGCTTTAAACCCTTAGCACTCATTCCAAGGGAAAAAAATAGCTTTCGCAAAGCTAAAAGAAGGGACTACAAAACTCAAACAAAAATGGTAATAGATCTAGGTTCGCAAAGAGTGGCCTGGCTTTATCATCTGAGACACTTTCTAATTAGCTTGCTTAAACTCGCTTAAAAAAAAGTTTTTCGTGTTATAGAAGGCTTTCTCATTGCGTAGAACGTGTCACCTCTCTGAGTTCACTGTTTCCAATTCAACCCATTCCAGTCAGGGTATAAGCCATAGGCGAGCACGAGGAGATGTAGATCGGAATAAGTAATCCACCATCGTAATCGTACCGTACAGTTTCGGAAAGGAATAAACTCTACTAGCTATATTGATAGAAGAGGTAGTGAATCTTACCTGTAGTTAGGCAAGAAAGCAATATACACGACCAACTCTCATCTGGAGCAACCTTCTCTCCCGCTTGATAGCAGTCTGTTGGTCTCAGTCCGGTAGACCGTATTGTTGTTCTTCGGTGCAAGTTCCTCGTCTCTTTGGTTAGTCCCGCGAAGTAGAGAAGTAGGGAGCGGTCAGATGGGTAAAGCATGGGCAGCTCAGCTCGCTTTGTTCATCTTTTATTAGAAAATGTTTTCTTGGGAGTTAAGCGATGAGTTTGCTAAGCCTATCCATTAATGCGCTCCGCTTCAGGATGTTTCAGAACAAAAGGTCAGGGCTTTCCTCCTAACATTCAAAACATTCCTAAGACCGCCTCTCCGCTCCAAAAGAAAGCTTCACATTTTGGTCTAAGAGGACTAGATTACTATTGAAGAAGAAGAAAAGTAAGTCTAAGACGAACATTTACTCAATATTTGACTCAATATTGATAAGTAAATGTTAAGTGTGATATATAATAGTAATTTGCTTAATGGCTCATATATCGCCCAAGACGTTAATGGGCATCAATATAACAAATATAGTTTCACGACTCCACCACTTCTTTGGAAGTTCCAATTCAAACCAGTGCTTATAGCCTATGACCTTCTTAGTTATGTAGATGGTTCTTTCCCTTGTTACCCTCAATTCCAAGCCGATGCTATTGGGAATACTGTGGTGAAGTCCGAGGAGCTTCTTCGTCTACTTCCTCATCCTCAGCAATTTCAAGGGTGATATGTTGGGAGTTCCCTAACAATCCAAGAGCATACAATGAATGAAGGAAACAACCTGATCCTGATTCCAAAACCTGAAAAATTTCATTAGTAACGGATTCCGTAACTAATTGCTTTTAGTCTTTACTCTTTGTCTCGTTCAAAGAGGAGGGTCTTGGAGGTGTTAACACCTCTGCCTTTTCTTAACTCCCTTAGGGGGTCAGACTTCGTAATGAGTTGTATCTGATGTGCTAAGAAATAATGCCTGAGCTTCTGTACCGCGAAGACAAGAGCTAGTCAATTCCTCTAAAATATGGAATACCTTTATTCCTCCAGCCTCGAACTACTCGACTGAAATAATAAAGAGCTTTCTCCACTCCATCAAGCCTTCATCTCAATCAATAGAGATAGATGCCCCTCTTCGAGCTGCTCCGCCCAGCTACCGATTATATAGCTATATATAGCTAGTTGTCCCTTGCACCGACTTAATCAGGTATCTTTACCTCATAGAGACAACTGAGCTTTCTTTCTTTTTTTGACAAAGACAAGCTGCTCTCCATCTCTTTGCCTCTTCTAAGCACACTGTTCAAGCCAGGCACTTACCCGAAATGAGCGTCTTAGTTCGGGACCGATCAACTGAAGGAAAGTCTTCCGCCATGTACCTCTCCGCTTTATCAGACTTTGAAAGAAGCCCTGACTAACTTCTTTTGTCGTGGACTGCAAAAAAAAAAAAAGAAGGCCCGTGAAGAACCTACCAATGGGAGCCCTTACCCCTCTTTTTCAAGGCTTCAACAAGAGGATTCCAACTTCCTAGAATGCCCAACATAAACCCTTCAGGCTGCAGGGTAAGCTCGGAGATTCCCACTAGGGGATTCGGAAGCAGCTATTCTTATATGAAAATGGTTTAGGGCTTAATCAGATGTGTAAGCTTAGACAACAGAAGCAAGAAAAGCAACTAGGGATGCTCAAAGCAGTGCGTCTTGCCTTTTCCCTTCAAGGGAGCCCTAGTACTATGTGGTTCGAAACAGTCGTGCTTTGAGTCATTCAAGGGTTCAGCTCGGAAAGGAAGAGGCTTTGGAGCCTATAAGCAACGGATGTGACAGAAAAGGGTTCGAATCGATCAACTACAAGATCGGCTGGGGGACATTCTTTATAGCCAGAAGAAGATGTCTTTGTGGCACCAGCCCCACTCCATGGGCGAGTAGCTGTTAAGTCGGAACCAGCAAGGGAAGAAGTCTTTCTGGTTTTCCCTCCGCGCTGAGCTAAGTTTGAGAAATGGAACAGACTCTCTTCGGCTGTTTGGGCTGAGGCTCTTGGGCGTCAATCAGTTGCAACCTCATCCCTAAAGAAGCCTGCCCTCAAGCTATTCCGCTCTACCCAATATTCCACGATATCACTTTCTCGTCCCCAGCTAGTTCTGTTCTTCCCGATTAGTCTTCTCCGGCTATATATAGGATTGAGAACTTCCTCCTATGACTCTTCAATAGAGGAAACAATCTCGAACTCAAAATTCTTCCTTGGCTAGTCGGCCCTCAACCCCGAGAATAGTAGGTTGGAATCTCCTATACTACGGCACTTTTCGAGTAGGCTGTATGTACCGGCTCTCCTGGGCGAATAGTAGAAAGAAATGCACTCTGCAAATTGGAGGGGAGCAGCAGAAGGCCTTCCATCGAACCAACAAATAAAGAGATAAGGGCCATATTTACCAAGCAATTTCAAATATCCACCTACCTATTGATCGGAAGAGACCAACCAGGGATAGCAAGGGCGGGTCGGGATAGGAAGCTTTATTCGGGCTATTCGATCGATTGATTGATCGAAGATTATTACATACAGAATTTCAAAAGGGCAGGTGAAGCTTCAAGTCGATCCCTGGGTTATGCTTTCATTGTTGATTAACCACCATCCGCAATAGTAACAGGGGCAGATGCAGAGATAGCAGCAATAGATTCCGTAGTGAATCCGATTTTTTCACTGTAGCTAGGGCGATAGAGCCCGTTGTTTACCTTGAATCAGATCCGAATCTAGCAGCAGTAGCATGGGTTTATGCCGCAGAGGCAGGGGTAGAAAGCACACGTAGTAAAGAGAACATCCCTTCTGGGTAAAGATCCAAAGCTACCGGGTGTAGATCGACTCTCGAGAGCCATATCCTGTAGCTTACCTTGTACGGTTAATGGATCCACCGGTACGAGTACCATTTGCCTGCCCTCATTCCCGAGTCGCATTAGCACAAGCCACGAGCGAGCAGCAGGTTCGCGATTTCCAAGTTCTCGTTATTAGAAGTCAAAGCCCTAGAGCACGGAACTATAAATCCTAGAAGTCACTTGCACTTTTTCTTACCGGACGAGCTAACCTAACGAGCTTCCCTTCTACTACCGGAAAGAGGAGTTTACCACCGCCTACGCCTACATATTCCACTCACTCTATCCTCTTTGATCCTATTCCAAGGCGAGGGAACGGGACTTCCGCTTTTTTATGGTAGTTAGTCTTTTAATCGGGGTCCGTGACGCCTAAAGTCTTATAGTTTATGGTCCTAATCAGAGATGGGTCCATTGGTCTGCCCTCAAAAAGAGTGACAGATGGATAGACCACACCTTCGACAGCCCTTGGCTGGTTAAGACCAAAGCAAAGGGCTGCACCAAGAAACAATTACCTTAGACTCCACCAAGGATCCAAGCTTGCGCTCGGAGGGGTTCAAGTATAGGTACCTTGAAGTTCACTCCCTTCAACGCTACCGTATCATAAATCTTCCACCATGGTCATCCTCAAAGACAGCGATGACTCCAGCGATGCCTTCATCTCAGCTATCCCCGAAGATCTGACTACCAACAATTGGACGATCACCCCTCAGATCGTTTGAAAAGGGTAAAAATGGGAAAATGATCTGTTAGTAGGGAGCTTAGTCTTTTCATTTCAGTCTACTTTCTTTCTGCAACTTGTTATTGCCTTTTGTCATATTAATTGCTAAACCTTTTGTAATTGACAAATGTTTTATATATATTAAGCAATCAAGTTTCTTCTCAGGTTCCCAGATTTTAGTATTTCTAGCCCTGTCCATGACTTGCCAAATTTGAATAATGACTACGATTTCGATATAGAGTTGGACTTTTACTTGATGGGAATTGAGCAAGAGGAAGTAAACGATGAAGCCCGAGGAAATTAAAGGATGGGTCGAAGATAAACCCAACCTTGAGCAAACCATCACCATAAACATTGGAACCTCTGACCATCCCAAAGAGCTACAGATTGGAAGCAACCTCCCCTCTAACCAAGAAAAAGAACTAATCAAACTCCTAACCCAATTCGAGGATATTTTTGCTTGGTCTCATGAAGACATGATCGGCTTATCCACAGACATAGTCGTCCATCGGTTGCCAGTTAAAGAAGGGTTCAAACCAGTTAAGCAGAAGCTAAGACGGTTGAAACCAGAATGGAGCCTGAAGGTCAAAGAAAAAATCATCAAACAATTCAAAGTAGATATCATTATGGTGTCGACCTACCCTGAGTGGTTATCCAATGTGGTCCCAGAGTGCCAAAGTCTGGTGGAAAGGTGCGAGTCTGCGTGGATTAACGAGATCTCAACAAAGCCAGCCTTAAAGATGACTTCCCAGTACCCTTCATCCATGTGTTGATAGACAATACGACTTGGTTAGTTCTTCCTCTACGGGAGAAAGATCAGCTTGCTTAGTTATTTTTTATTTTTTATTTTTTTTGCTAAATTTGTTTGTATATTAAAAAGCAAAACATTGGATATTACAATGAAGATCAAGACATAGTCCTCGTCTCCCGAGAGGGCTTAAACACCTAGAAATTCTAGGAAACAAAATTACCTAACCTAAAAATAAACAATATCCTCACAACTTGAGGTTTGGTAATTTTTAAAAGCAAAACACTAAAAAGTTAGTGGATTTTTCTTCTTAGCAGGAGGCCAACATAAAACCAGCTCACAAGCAAATCGCAATGCGGCCCAACCTCTGTCAAGAGGCTAGATAGACCCAAACAAATGAAAGGTACCAACACAAAGCAGAGCATAATCAACAAGTAAACCAAAGACGATGACCCACGTGAACTTCACCAAGACCCACAGAAACCAAAGACAATGACCAAAACAAACCACCAAGACATAGCACACTGGACCAAAACAAACCACCAAGACCGTTAAGGATAGTCGAGCTAAAACTCACTAAAACCCAAATAGCCGCAGACCATGGGAGAAAAACAAAAGGCGCCTATCAAGTGCAAGAAAATAGAGGCACAAGATCCAGAATCCCATGGGAGCAACCAACCAGCTCATGACCAAAAAAAACACATCCACATCCACCCAAACCAACAACAAGAGACAAGTAAGAAGCTCGGTACCAAGTAAATCATTTGACAACCACCATTCCCATCAAAAAAACCAAGCCCCCATTAAGGTTGTTTATTTTCGATTACCAGATTGCAATTCTCCGTGGGAACCTTTAAGCATGATTCGAGGGTCGAAAGGAGATAGTAGCTAAAGCATCTTTTTTAGCAATATTAGCTATATCCATTAAAACTGCAGTTTTGTCAAAATGAACTCTTTTTCCGAACCTGATCCCGGAGATATAACTTTTCGCTTTTGTGATGGTACGTCCGGTGAGTTTACCATCAAAACTTTACCACTGCAATCAGCAATTTCTGGACGAGTAGGCTGTAATCCAATACTAGAGTCCAAGGGGAAAACTGCACCAGTGGAGACCGTTGAATCCCCGATAGGGTGTTTGTGACGCCCCCAAAATTAGGTATACGTCACCCATCTTGGGTCGCCACTTACATGGTACATAAATTCAAATACAACTTACTAATATAACTGTCGGTATAATACGACATAAATCGTGAATTTGAATACAAATATTGTCTACTAGATATTATACAAACTCAAAAGGAGTCCTCATTACAACTATTATCACACTATTTCACGTAATAGTGAGGACTACTATTGCTATCCTCTAGACCATTACTCCGCTCCTCGACTCGTCCCCAAATTTATGTTCTCATTTCACGTAGAAAAAGTGAAAGAAAGGGTGAGCTCAACTAGCCCGAAGAAGAAATATTATGACTAAGATAATGCGAGTAATAAATTATCATTAGCCTTCAACAAAGGTTAAACCGATAAAATACAATAGACAACCAGCTTTAATCTGCAGCAGTATACGTAATCCATTAAAAGAGTCAAGGTAAAAATAAAGTCTCATCGCCTTTTAGGTTTTAAAAGGTTTTCATCAATTTTTTTATCACGAGAGACTCACTTTAATAAATAAACCACCACATCTAATCATCCCTCTTTGGTCAAGGATTTTCATCAAATTATCAATGGTCGCGACTATACCAAATCACCCCGGTCATAATCATACCAAAACTATCCATCATCGCATTATAAAGCCATCGAGGACTTTTGTCACATCATTTATAACAAGCCATGATTATACCGAATGATCCTCGGTCATAATCATACTAAGTTCAACTATGCACGTAAGTTCAAAGATAACATAATATAACATGAGGATGATGACAATGACATAATAATTCAATAAAACAAGTTCAAGAATTAATTTATCTAGGAATTATTAACGTCCAAATTGTCAACAAGATCTTGCTTTTGTAGAGTAAAATTCAAGAATGATCGTAAGAATATTTCCATGAAAAGATATTGGATGAAGCTTAAATATCAAGGATATTCCACTAATTTCATGAAGTATAAGTCAAAGTTTTAACCAACTCGGGTATAATAAAGAATGGAATAACAAAAGAAATCACCACGCATGCAGACTTGCGATGTAAGCAAAGTTATTCCAATGGACTAATAATAATCTTAATCAAAGTCGGGTGAAATTCACAATCGGCTGAGGATGATCCAATGTAATAATAAATGCTGAATAATAAACAATGGAATCAGTCAGGTGTAAAACACACGCATGTGATATTCCAATGTAATAATAAATGCGAATAATAAACAATAGAACCAGTCAGGTGTAAAACACACGCATGTGATATTCCAATGTAATAATAAAGAATGGAATAATGTAAGAAGATCACCAAGTATAGGGGATTCAGCAGATACAAAAGTTATTCCAATGTAATAAATAAGAATGGAATAATATAAGAATTTCACCAAGTATAGGTATGTGGCGTGATACAAAGTTATGTATAGGGTATGCCACTTTTTACAAAAGTTATTCCAATGTAATAATAATGAATGGAATAACATAAGTTCTCTTCATGAATAAGAAGAATAACACTCTTTACGGGTACAACAAATAATATTCCCTACCTTAGAAGAATGAATATCGACAAAGTGAAGTAGCGAGTAATACTCTTCTTCTTTCTCTCTATGATTTTTTCTCTATAGCTTTCTCTATAATTTTCTCTCAAGAGTTTCAAAGAAATTGTAAGAAAATAATGAAGGAATGAGCTTCTATTTATAGAAAATAGAATGCATAGTAATTAATCCATGAACTAGTCAGATTGATTTACTTTAATCGACGGTCCATATTTAAAGCAAAATCTTTAAATAAAATATAATATATTCTATTTATATAAAAACATTTTACTACGCAAACACTATGCAAAAACACTACGCAACACTATGCATAATAAAATATAATATATTCTATTTATGTAATAACTTTAATAAAGTATTCTGCTTTTATATAAAAGATGTTTCGCTTTTATTACGTTAATAATACTTAATAAAACAAAACGTCATTATCGCTATAATAATTCATATTATTAATCGACAATAATGGAATCAAACCGAGTGACTTCTCACATAAGCATCAATAATCAATACCGCAGTGCTACTATGCAACCACACGACATCGCATTTTTTACTACCGAGTAGTTCAACAAAGATCAACCAGTAAAACTTCCGCCGTTATTTCAATAAAATATTTTTGTCGTTTTTCAATCCCGATAATAATTTTCACAGGGTCCACCAATGATTGAGAGTTGCATGTATTAATATTCCTCGCTAAACCTAATATTCCCCCCACCAATCGAATATAATATAACCACTGTGCATACTTTTTGCAAAATTTATAAATACTACCCACAACTATAATATTATCTTAAATTCACACCATAATATTAAAAAATTATTTCGACAAAATTTAAATCATTATTGATAAAATCTGGGGTCTCACAGTGTTCATTTTGCTTATGAACATCAAGCCCAAAGGTCACAAGGTGGTAGAGAGGAGGGGCAAGATGATAGTACCTCATTTCGCTTTTTCCACCTCTTTCCAAAAAAGATTTATGCTCCCCACGCTCGTTACATAGCTCGTGGCTTAGATGTGTAGGAAACATCTGAATGACCACAAGTCTTCTGGTCTGCAAGCATTTCCAAGGCTGCCAAGGATTTCCACCTTGATTTCATGAGGAGCACAATTTTCAATTTGAATTTTGAATGAACTTGGAACAGCTGTGGTGGCCTCAATTTCCACGCATACTCTAGCAAATGCAAGTTTGTTACCCTTCCTAGTATGCTCATCAAGGGACAAAGGTTTACCAAAATGACTAGCAAGGTAAGCAAAACCATCATCATGCCAAAGGGCTAGAGGGACTTTATGGAAGTTAATCCAAATAGGAATAGCAGTAGGATCAAATTTAACCAATTCCATACCAGGCTACCATCGATGAATGACCAGGAGGGATTTGCCAAAAAATACAGGACCGGAGTTGAGAATACCGAGCATATCGTCCTCTTGCTTAAAATTGAAAATGAAAAGACCATTTCCTTTAGAAAACACTTTTTCAATTCGGTCACCCCAAATTTTTTTTGCCCAGAAGGAAGCATAGTGAATAGATTTCTTACAACCAACAAAGGAACCCACAAGGGAGAGGGACCAAACATCAACTCCATGTTGTGAGATTTTTGAAGGAATGGAGAGAATCTCTTGATCCTTTAGAGGACATACCTTATGATGGAGCATGTTAACGCCAGGATCTTTCTCCACGTCCCAATCACCAAGACGCGTCCAATATCCCGCATACCAACAAGTCAACACTAAAGCTCGACTACCGACCATCGAGGATAGCTCCCGTGAGAGTCAAGACAAAGCGATCACAAGGTCAACAATGGAGAGAAAATATTGTCTAGTGTCCGAGAGAGATAGAATAAGAATTCTAATAAAAAATGTCCGCAAGTTATTTACCCTCTTATGTGATCTTAGCCCCACGCATGTTCCACTATCCCGCCATCGTACACCCACCACCTTTCGACACCTTTTTCCCCTTACTTCCATTCACTTGCATTTAAAAGTAAACAGCCCACTTTCATCCCCTCTATTATCGTTTGTTATCACGGCCACTCAGAGTCCCTCCTCATTAATGCCATGCAAAGAAAGTGGCGAGACACAATTGTCCAACGTCATTTGGCATAATGATTCTTGGTCAAAATTGGGATTAAGTGATAATTTGTATAATGGGCCAATATAATGACTAAGCCCAAATAATAAAATGACCCAAGTGACCGAGATCCAACCACGACTTAACATAACATGATCCAAGGAGGAACCCAATAATTTCTACCAATAAAGAAAAGGATTATGTCCCAATGATTATTCTCTACCTTACATTAAACAGGTGTTTAATGAAAGACTATAAACAGTATAGGCCCAGGACGTAATTATCTATAAAAAATCATAAGAGAACCAGAGTGATACTTGCCAAAGCCCAAATTGTCATCAGGTACAAAAGTGAGAAACCCAATAGATGCAAGCCCACGAAAGTGAAGATATTTAGATCTAAGATGGACGAAACCCTTCCCATTCTTCATCATTGCAGTGGATTAAATGTGCCGCCCTTAATTACCATGCAACTGTCAGTATAAAAGGTAAACTTTACCAATTCTGACGGTTTTACCTGCTAATTCAAAATTTGAACCTTAGAGCTTTCTTCTTCTCTGCAAATTTCTTTCTCTGCTTCACAAAATCGAAACAATGGTGACTGAAACTTCTAACCAGAACTCCCCTTTGCGTGCAACTCCCATCAGCATCGTTTCTCCCAATCCAAACCCTAATCAAGAGGGTTCAAGCTCTAACCCTCAATCATCTACTATGGGAGGAAACCCTTCTTTGACTTCCCCTACTTCTGATTTCTTCAAAGATGGGGAACAATTTCCTAATGCCAACATTCGCTCCTCTCACATCGAATCGGAAATACGACGCTCAGGAGTCGTTATCGATTCCCGACATGTATGCAATATAGGGCTCCGCTCCCGAAGAGCGTATGTACCAGCGTGATTGACGGTTGGGTCGCCATGCCTAACATTTCTTCCGGAGAAGGGGTTCGACTCCCTCTTCATGTCTTCATCATTACCCTTTTAGTGGTTTATAGGAGTGGGCTTCACCAACCTAGTGCCCAACTCCTACATCCACATCCGGCATTCATCGCTTTTCCGCCACTTAACTTGAGATTACTCCTCTCGTTGACATCTTCTTCACCCTCTTCTCTCTTTGGTAGGTCCCGAGAACGGGGTTTCAAAGTATTGAGTAAGCAATCTCCTCCACCTAACACTAGGTTCGAGAGGAGACCTTTGATGAACACTCCTTCCAAAGAATAAAGGTTGGCACGAGAAGTGGTTTTTCATCACGGGCTCGAGATTTCTTCCTTCCAGATCGGACCACCTCCTCGACTAAGTCTCTCGCCGACTTCGGTGATATATATCCAAGAACGGGTGAGGGAGATGGCGGACTTCGAGGAAAATTCCCCAAAGGAATGGAGTTTTACACTTTCGACCAAACAAGCTTGGTTATATAATCACAAATGTAAGTTTTGATTAATTTCGCAATATAATTTCTGAAGTCAGATAGTGATACATATTCTGATGTGTGGTTTTTTGCAGTATCTCTGATTAAACCGACTCCTCTGGAGGTGAGAGACCTGGAAGATTTTTTGGCAGGGGAAAATGCTGATGCAAGTGAAGAGCACCCAGCCGAAGGATCTTCCCAGGTTAACCCTCCTACTGTCGATCCTCCAACTTCTTCCCTTCAAACTGACGAACCTCAGAACGACGAACCTAATATTCCCGAAGAAAACCTTCGACCTCGCCGAAGAAAAAGATCCGCCAAACGAACCAAAACCACCCAACCAGAAGCAAACCCTGACAGTGATCCTGAAACAATCCCCGAAGCAACCCCCCAAACAACTTCAACTAATCCCAATCCCCAACCTCCTAACCTATCCCTGTTAGAGAAGTCTTCGATATTCCTTTTGCACGATCGGCTAAGGTCCTTCGTAAAGAAAATAAGAACTAAAATAACTCCTTCGATCGCCAAGAGCTTCGAGTCCCTACTTCTTCGGTTATCAATCCTCCAATCATATCCACAGAAACCCCTGTTCCTGATAATGAACCAACCGAACCAACCCACACGCCTTCCCGAAAAAGAAAACAACCATCGACATTCACCTGTTCATCTCCTGCTCCTCGCTTAACTCCCCGAACGCACGCCGCCGATCTCCTTCTCCCGAAACCATACACGTAGACCCTCACCTCTTCGCTGAAGAACCTCCACCTTCCCCACCAAGAGAACAAACCACCGAGATTGATCGGAAGTCATGGCCTCCCCAACAATGTGGCCCCGACTCGATGCTCATTTTCCATTCCAACTGCTCAACACCTTTGTTCGTGAAACCGACGATCATCTGGCTCGGAATAGTTCGAATGGAGATCTACTTAGTGAAGGCATGAGCTACTTGGCGAAGGTAAATGAGTATCTTCTTTATCTCTGAATTTATCTGTATGTTTATATATCTGAAAACTAATCAAATGATATTGAAAATACACAGGCCAGTGCAGTGTTCGGACATCTTCGTCCAAGATCTCTCGAAGCTGAAGCAGAAGAAGAGATCTTGAGGAAGGAAAATGCCATGCTGAAGTCTGCCTTGGCGAAGGAGAAAACTCAACATGAATGCCTTCTTCATACAAACGAAGGTCTTCAAAGAGAGTTAGCCCAAGCCAAAGGAGATGTGAAGGCCTCCAAGGAAGAATTGAAGTCAACCAAAGCTCAGCACGAGGAGATCGTGAAAATGAACGTTGACTTGGTTCGGAGGAGAGCGAGATAAGGATGGAAAAGATCGAGGAGCTAAAGGTCGATGCAAAGATCTTGACCAAGACCATCCATAAGTTGGAGGCAGCAAAAAAATCGTCATATGAGTAAAGCGGCTCAAACTTGAGGAAGAAATCCGAGAGCTCAAGGCTCTTGGGACCTTGGGCCTCCATTAACCGACGACCTTCGTAAACAAATACGCGAAAGAGTAACGGAACTCCGGATGAGATTAATGGAGAAATAATGAAGATATATTCCGAGAGTTATGAGCCACAAGTCGTGGTAAAGGAGAAGTCGTCTGCAGCCCAATCTGGATCCATCCTTTTCGATTCTTCGACGAAGATGGAGTCTCGTCGATGTTTTCGCTTTATGTTTTTTCTCATCTTTAATTTACAATATCTCGTAAAAATTGTCAATAGTGTAATTAAATTAAATATTTAATGAAAATAGTTTCATTCCTTATGACTTCGGTTTATTATCTGCCAATACTCCAACATTTCATTAAGTGAAAAAATGTATAAACCCCTTCGTGGGTTGAACCCGAACTATTAGGTAACAACTAAACATGCTATATAATAGATGAAGTGTAAGAATGAAGCTTTCTGAACTCAACACTTAGAAAAATTTTTGGTAATAAAGTAAAGGGATACTTATTAGTTACCGAAGTGTGAGACATATCTGCTTTGTTAGGAATTTGTTTACCCCTAAAGGCCTAACAAAACCAAAATATGACATTTGCCTACCCCGAAGGGCCTGACAAAGTATGAAGGATGACACTTGCCTACCCCGAAGGGCCTGACAAGGTCTAAGTGTCGACAATTGCCTACCACGTAGGGCCTGACAACGTCTTAAAGATGACACTTGCCTACCACGAAGGGCCTGACAAGGTCTAAGTGTCGACAATTGCCTACCACGTAGGGCCTCGATAACGTCTTTAAAGATGACACACTACCACGTAAGGGCTCCGACAAGGTCTAAGTGTCGATAATCGCCTACCACATAGGGCCCGATAACGTTTTAAAGATGACACTTACTTACCACGAAGGGCCCGACAAGGTCTAAGTGTCGATAATTGCCTACCACATAGAATATTCGATTAACGTCTTAAAGATGACACTTGCCTACCACGAAGGGTCTCGACAAGGTCTAAGTGACCACCGCCAAGAGGTCGCCATCGAATGGCCAAAGAAGTCCACCCGAACCTCCTAACACCAATGACGTCATTTTACCACCACGAAGGGCCCGACAAACTCATAAGGACCACCTCGCCAAAAAGGTCGCCATCGAATGGCCGGCCGAGTCCATTCAACCTCCTAACTTCGATGGTCCGATCAAGAATGAAGACAAAATTTGTTCGAGAAAAAGGGAACTTTTATTGATGATGACATAAATATTTACTGACCTTCCCATGTACATACATCATTTTTATCGAAAGTACTTTCTAAGCTCGCCAAGATGCCAAGTATTCTTAATTGTCGACCCATCTAATGCTTTCAATCGATAAGTTCCCGCCTTTAAGACTTCGGTTATTTCATACGGTCCTTCCCGGATTTGGCATCGCTTTCCTATATTCTCGAGGTGTAGATGCTTGGCTTCTCGAGGACAAAATCTCCCACTTCAACCTTCGACATTTTACTCCCCTTATTATAGTGTTTAGCCACTCTTCACGATAAGTCGCCAACCCGATTAAGGCCGCTTTCTTTCTTCTTCAAGTAAATCAAGGTTGGCCTTAAGCCCTTCCTCATTGTAAATTTCTCTCAATCGGGTGAATTCAAGACCGGGAGATCCAATTTCAACTCGAACTAAGGCATCGCATACTATAAGCCGCCTAAAGGGTGAATCCCCTCGTCAGTAGTCCTTGGAGTAGTTCGATAAGCCCACAACACGCTAAGTAGCTCCTCCTACCATCCGCCTCGCTTCATTCAATCAAGGCTTGATCCCATTCTAAGAACGCTCATTGGTCACTTCAACTTGTCCATTTGATTGTGGATGAGCCACCGAGGTCTTTCTCGTGTTCAATCCCTAGTTCTTTTAAGAATGCCTCAAATTTCGATCCCACAAACCTGGCGCTCATTGTCCGATATTAACACCTTAGGATTCCGGTTAAACACCACCGACTCCTTTATAAACTTTAGACATTCTCGTTCAGTTATCGATCAAGTGTTTTGCCTCCACCCACTTAGTCATATAATCAATAGCAACTATAACGGTTTCGACGACCTTTAGCTTTCAGAATGGACCCAGATATCAACCCCCGCATAAAATAAGGGTATAGGAGATAAGATCGAGTATAGCTCTTCCGGTGGTGATGTGGGATCGGATCGTTGATCCGACATTTCTCGCACTTTCGACATACTCGGTTGCTTTTTTAAAGATGGTAGCTAATAGTATCCCCGACGAAGTACTTTATAAAGCTAATGATTTAGCCGCCATATGGTCACCACAAATACCTTCATGTACTTCCCGAAGAGCATAGTCAGCTTCAGATGGAGTCAAACATTTCAATAGTGGAGATGAGAAAGCTCTTCGGAATAGATCTCCGTCAATTAGAACAAAATTAGCACTTTTATACTTAACTTTTTTGGCGAGCATCCGATCCGAAGGTAAGACGCCATCTGCCAGATACTCTATATATGGAGTCAACCAGCAGTTGGTTCGGTCAATGCACATTACCGATTCATAATGGACACTAGGATGTTGTAAAGTTTCTAAATAAACCGACCCATCAAAGACGTTAACATCCGTAGTGGCTAATTTGGAGAGTGCATCTAACAATTGAATTGTTATTACGCCGATCCTGAAACTCATAGGATTGGAAATCATCAAGTTGCTTCTTTCAATTTCATTAGATATTTGATCATTTTGGGGCCTCGAGCTTCATATTCCCCGTAAATTTTCTTAACGACAACCGAGAATCACTAAAGATAATTATTCTTTGTGACTTCAATACTCTTTTGCCAACCGTAATCCCGCAAGTACCGCTTCATACTCAAACCGTTGTTTGTTGCTTTGAATCAAATCGATGGCTGTTCAGACTTGAATCCTCCTGCTCGCTCGTCGAATAACACTCGCTTCCATCGACGTCCGTGGTAGAAGACCCATCTCGCATACAACGTCCACGAACTTCGCTTCATTGAAGAATCAGAATCGCTTCGCTCGAACCTTCAAACTTCGCTATAACTTCATCTCGCTTCGGAAAATGAGCATTCAACAACAAAATCAAACGCAAGCTTGCCCTTTGATGGCGGTTTCGGGGATGATATTCAATGAAAAATTGTGACAACTCCATCGTCCATGCAATTTAATCTCCCGATACCTCGGGTTTGCCCATAATCTTCTTTAAAGGTCGATTCAGATATACTATTACCAATCTACCCTCGAAGTATTGCTTTTAAGCTTTCACTAGCAAAGTTATTAAAGCGAAAAGCAAACTTTTCAATATTCGGATACCTTGTTTCAAAGATCCCAAGGACATGGCTTACATAATAAACCGGTGTCGCATTCCTCAACTTCACGCACCAAAACCGCTTCCTACCGCCAATGAACTAGCCGCTAAGTACAAATATAAAGGTTCAAGAGAACGGGCTTCACCAACAAAGGTGCCAAGATAAATAGGACTTGATGCTCAAAAGCGCCCTCACACTCCAAGTCCATCAAACGTCTTTGCATTCTTTCATCCTTTCAATGTATCAAAGAACAGTAGACATCTTTTTCCGCCGACTTGGACATGAACCTCCTTAAAGTCGCAATCCTTCCAAATGACGTTGAACATCTTTAAATGACCGAGGAGTCTTCATGTTCGTGGATCGCTTGAATCTTCTCGAGATTGGCTTCGATTCCTCTCTCGATCGACAAGATATCCCGTAAATTTGCCACTCCTGCATCAAGGTGCATTTAGTGGGATTCAATCTCAAATCAGGTCGACGAATCGTTCAAAAACATTCTTCCAAATCATCCATATGTTTATGTACCAACATACTTTTGACAATCATATCGCCTACATACACCTCCATATTCCTACCCAAATTGATATCCGAAAAACATGGTTCATCATTCTCGATATGTGGCTCCTGCATTAATGAGGTCAAGGTCATTTTCTTATAAGCATATACCGAACGATGCGTAATGAACGCCGCCTTCTTTACACATGGAAATTTGATGGTAACCAGAGAATGCATCCATGAAACTTAATAAAGCATACCTCAAGTGGCATCGATTAGTTGGTCAATGTGGGGGTAGAGGTAGAAATCCTTCTGACAAGCCTTATTTAAATCAAGATAGTCGATGCAGACTCGCCATTTACCATTTTGCTTCGCATCAAAGACCACATTCGCCATCCATCGGGTAGTCAATCTCAAGATGAAGTCTCACGCCAATAATTTTGCAATCTCTTCATCAATTATTCGCCGACGTCAAAAGCGAAAATCCTCCTCTTCATTGACCGGCTTCTTCGACGGGTCTACACTCAAACCGATGCTCAACAATATCCCTCTGTTTACCCCTAAGATATCCCCGAGGCTCCCAAAGCGAAAATATCAACATAGCTTTGCAAGAGTTCTATAAGATTCATCCAGGAGAGGTTCCGCAGATGCGAACCTATTTTCACCGCTTTTGTTTGCTTTGCCCGGATGAGTTCTATCTCCTCCGCTTTTTCATTTGGCACGACCAATGGTTCGTAACTACTTTCGTGAAAGGTTCGATCTCTATTGCCATAAGATGCTTCGCTTTGATATTCCCACTCCTCAAGTGATCACAAGATTTCTATAACATCTTTCGCCGATCCAAATCCCCTTCACCTCGCCGAGCCCCATGAGTAGTAGGAAATTTAATTTTGAAATGAGGAATAGAGGTCACAACTTTGCAAAGCAATTAAAGTGTGCCTTCCCAAAATAAAGCATTATATTAGAATCTACATTTACAACATAAAATTTGCAAATAATTTCTACTGTTGGGGCTGTTCAAGATAATCTGGCGATTTCTATAGTTCCAAACCACCTTAATCGGATCATTACTAAAACCATATAAAGGAGCTTCGTCCCAACTCCATCTTTCTACCATCTAGGTGCATTCTCCGATAAGCGTGGGCATATGTAATATCTATGTAAGACCCATTATCCACCATCATCCGTTTCATATCTACCGAACCCACTTGTGCAATCAACACCAATGATCCTCGTATGCGGTTCGATAATTTCAAGGGTAATCTTCATCAAGAAAAGAGATTACCGAATCCCGGATAAGGTCTGTCATCTTCCGGGAGGGTACCGCCATCGCCGATCGAATCCAAATAGCTTTTACGCTTTTTTCCAACAAGTTTGCTGTAAGTACCCCGGTGATGACATCTATCACATGTCTTGCGCAGTCGCTCGAGAGCGGGTAACACTTGTTGAATCTGGTTGAGCTACGAACAGGCCCTCCGTCCTCATTGTTGATTGGTTCCGCAGCCACATATCGAATCAAAGCTCCGCCAGACCTTCCTTTCAATAAAGTCTTTCAAACTAGCACAATCGTTTCAGTATTCATGACCAAGCTTGATGATAATCACAATACTTACGAGAATTTCCTTTTCCAGCTTAATGTTATCTCGAGGTGGTTCAAAATAGGTTGGTTCTTAATTTGATCCAAGATAATGTACCTGCTCGTATTAAGTGTCAGGTACGCTCTATTCACTGTCAGGCTTTGGAGCGGACGAACGTCCTCCACCCTGTCTCCAATTATTAAACTTTTTCGATCCGCCCTCATAACGGTCTTTATTACCCTCATTCTTTTCTCGATCTTTATCGCCTCGTCCCGATCCGTCTCCTAGTTTAAAGTCAAGCGGTGACGCTTTAGGCCCATCCATTGCTTCCTCTATCACGATATAACCTTCAGCTTTGTCAAAGGCTTCAGCAAGACTCTTCGGGTGATGAAACATCAACTTCTTCACTAACTTTTCTGATTTGAACAGATCTAACCCATTTTGAAACAATCCAACGGCTTGTAGATCATTCAAGTCTGTCACCTCGCCTACTGCTTCACGAAATCTCTTCACATATTGTCCCAAAGACTCGCTCAAAACCGTCGAACTCGAGCTAATGAACCGATTAGTTTTCCTTCTTTTGTTGCTCCCAAAGCGAGCATGAAATTTATCGCATACGTTCCGCCCAAGATGAAATTCAATTTGAAGGCAAAGTCCCCATCCACCGCCGCATCCTTTCTAAGTGTTGTGACGAAAGTATGACACTTAGCAAAAGATCGCTAAAGTCATAATAATCCATTAATCGATTGAACGCTGATTTGGGTCATAAGGATCCCCGATCCATCATAACTCTCCATACGGGCGCTTCTTGGTGGGGTCATTTTTTCTCTAAGAATCTCCGCATGGAAAAAGGAGATTCTTTCTTTCCCAAGTGTCCTTCGTCTTTCTTACTTATGGCAAGTCGCTCAAGCTCTTTTAATTCTTTAACCAAATAATCTACTCCTTCCGTTGAGACGATGCTTCCTTTTCCGATGATTCCTTTCTCCTATGAAAGTAGAATCGGCTTACAATGTAACCTTCAACTCTGAAGGACTTCTTCGATTTGAGTATTCTACAGTATGGTGTACCCTCAAGTAGACTCTCTGGAGTACAATCTCTAGATATGCTTCGTCTTTGTGTTTCTGCACCGAGGCGAGAATGTGCAACAACAAGAGCTCTCTTTGTGGTTTCGTAATTCACGATCCTCGGACCGACCTCTTCGCTCCTCCGATCCCGCTCCTTAGAATCGACAGGTGATGTACCCTCCTCGATCTTTGAGGAGTAAGGCCGGATCTTCTTCTTTCTCGATTTCTACCGAGACTCTCGTCCCGAATGAACAGTTCTTTTCCGCTTGTCCTCGCTTCTTTGACCGATCAGAATCGAGTTCTTTATCTCTCAACTCGTCATTCGGCCATCTGCTCATCTATATCCCGTCGTTGCTTCACAAGTACCTTCATAGCTTTATCCGCTTCATCACCATTTGGCTAGTCGAAGCTTTTTCATCTTGGTCTTCTCAGATCGAGTTCCAGGCGAAGTGCCTTCTACTCGCTTCCAATCGCGTGGCCGACAAGCTTTTATCGAAGAGGGTAGACTAACCCACGCTTAACCTTACCCATCTTCTTCAATTGAAAATCTTGAGGATCGTTTGGAATGACGTCTTTGCATTGAACACTTATCACGGCCCCAAACGATCCTTAACAGACACACGGGGTGTCGATTCACCGGCGATTCTACCGCTTCGTGTAGGTGTAGTGTTCTACTCTTCACCATGAATATCGACGTAGAACAAACACATTTGTGATTGAAAAATATTCAGACACTAGAACTCGCCTCCTCCTGGCTAGCCAATGTTAACGCTGCGATCTTTCTCCACGTCCCAATCACCAAGACGCGTCCAATATCCTCGCATATTCAACAAGTCAACACTAAAAGCTTGACTACCGACCGAGTCGAGGATAAATCCGGCGTGAGAGTCAAGACAGCGATCACAAGGTCAAAATGGAGAGAAAAATATTGTTTCAGTTGTTCGAGAGAGATAGAATAAGAATTTAATAAAAAAAATGTATTCGTACATTTACCCTCTTATGCGATCTTAAATTTCACGCGTGTTCCACTATCCCATATCATGCGTACACCCACCACCTTCTCGACACCTTTTTCCTTACTTCCTGGCCACTTCGCATTTAAAAGAAATACCTACTTTCATCCCTCTATTATCTTTTTTTATCACGGCCAGTCGACGAGCCCCTCCTCATTAACGCCACGCAAAGAAAGTAAGCAGACATAATTGTTCAACGTTATTTAAGATAACGACACTTGGTCAAAATGGGATTAAGTGATAATTTCAGTATAATTTTACCAATATAACGATTTTGTTCTCAAATAATAAAAACGACCCAAGCCGACTGAGATCCAACCATGACTTAACATAACATGATCCAAGGGAGGAACCCAATAATTTCGGCCCAATAAAAAAAAGGATTATGTCCCAACAGAGCAAAAACCCAGAGGAAGCGGATGCAGCCCTACCGTTGGTCGAAGAGGATTCACCGGCAAGAGGAGAAGAGAATTCGCCAAATTGAATGGATAACGGTTTTGGCATAGACATTCATCAGCTTCCTTAGACTGAGATTGAGAGAAGTTATTGAAATGTTGGGTGAGTTGGGGTGCAAGAGCAGGGCCCAGACAATTTGAGATTTGAGAGGTTGAAGATGTATTTCCTTTCAGACTATTTGAATTATAAGGCTGAAAGTTATCAGCACAAGCACGTGGGCTCAAGTCCAAAGGTTCCTTGAGACAATCAACTGAGTGGGTCCCATGGCAATCACCAGGTAACACACACGCAATTTCAGGAGAGTGAGATTCACTCACCATCAACGGTGAATCAGCATGAACAATAGGCAAATCATCCTCATCAGAGGAGTAGAAATTGTCTGGTAAATCAAAGTCAGCATCCTTAAGACTAGATACGACAGATTTGAAACAAGATCTTGAAGAATCAAAACAATCCTCAACACAAGCATTTCCAATAGAACCACCAGCTTAGATCGAGGCCTCTTTGTTGCAGATTTGGATTTTGAGCGTTTCTGCTGTTTCCCCATGGAGGATAAGCACGAAACAAAACCCAAAACAAAGAAGGAACAGAGAAGACCTCGAACTAACAGATCAGAAGGAACAAGAACAAAAATCCAACAAAGGACAGGAGGATCCGACACCGCGAAGAGTTATCTAGCAACCTCCGACGAGCCCTCTCCGTACCAGTCATTTCGTCCCAAGCTCAAGGATTACATTTCTGCGTTAGGGCTTCCATTACATGATGTTAATAACCTATCCTCTATAGGTTCGTTCGCTGCTCTAGCCAATGCTCGCAAGGTGATTGATTCTTGTCCTATTTTTCTGCTTAGTTATTCTTCTCTCTCTTCTCTTTCATCTCCTGATTCGGCTAAATCAAGTAGCTCCCGCGCCTCATAGCTTATAGTACCCCGGGAGGGGAGTACACAGGCAGGTACGAACCGGGTGGGGAACAGAAACGAAGGAGCCCAGCCAAGAGGCTAATCAGCTGTGTAAAGGCTAGTGGTACGGTTAGCGGGCGGGAAGGTCTCCCGGGTCTCCCGTCAGACTGGTATTCTACTCCTTGCTATCTCACTACCCGGCTATTCCTGTAAGTGCTTAAACACACGAAACCGTCCATTTAGCTAGCAATCTGCTATATCCGAAGATGAAGCGCCCACTTGAACCCATAACCCGAGGGGCAAAGACGACTGACTTTCTCCATCCGCCACGGTTAGCTCAAACCCCGCGGGGAAGCAAGTTTCCGTACAGAGAAGAAGAAGAAGTTGTTGCAAGCCCGTAGTACAAAAAGAAATGTGTTTTCTTTTTCTAAGTGCCCTGGAACGAAACTTTTTGAATCACGAAGGCGGTTGTCCTATATATAGGTCAATTCATAAAAGAAAGGGAAGGGGGATGTGATCCTTACTGTACAAGAGTGGAACGTAGAACCTCAATGCAATGGTTGGGGCTCTGACCTCCTCAGTCTTCCTCCATTCCAATTCTGTTGCTAAACCAGGTTGGGATCTTCTAAGGCGTACTTTCCCTTCCTGTTTTTATCGAATCTTCCTCGGGAAAGCTGTAACACCCCGAATTTTATAAAATAAAAATATTTAATTTTTCTTATAATTATTATTCACGAGTTATTATTCATGAGCTATTATTCACGTAAGCATTTATATTTTTTTACGTAAAGTTTCACTACTCAATAATTACGAGAATTATTGTTCAATATTTTATTTTATCAATTCAATAATTGCTACGTTGATATTTTACATTATTGTTGTTTTAATAATTGTCATTACTACAAAGATTTTTCATTATCGGATCAATGATTCATATTATTGTAATAATATTACTAGATAAAGATTATCGACAATGCCAGAAAGTTCGTCTAACGAGAGGTGCAGCCACCTAATCACTTGCCACAAGAAGAAGGAGAAATTTTATCGGAAAGTTCTCTTTCCTGGTGAATCTACTCATTGTCAAGATCTTTGTGATTTTGTAATATTATTTGTAAATAATTAATTATTAATTTATATGATAAGGAAAATATTCATTTTATGTGGATATAGATGGAGAAAATTTTTTAATGTGATAATTGTTGAAAATCGATATTTTATCTTTTCGATAAAATAATTCATTTAATATATTATTATATTATAATAATATAATAATGGTGATATATGAGTAAATGATATAAAGAGTATTTTTTACATTAAAATATTTAAAACATGTTAAACATGTTGGTACTGCTTTCGACCGAAATTTGATTATATAGCGCGTAAAATCGCCTAGTTTGTGGATTTTGGTCAATTCAATTTTGAAATTTAGAAAAATTTTCTTCAGTAAAGTTGTAGAGAATTAAATTTCCTATCGAATGGACATAAGATTTGAATTTTTTCGATAAATGGCTTATTTATTATGAATTATCAAGTTCCTAATAATTGATTTTTGAAGTTTTAAATATTTTTAAAAGAAAAACATGTTTGGTGTGTTTGTGAGACCCACTTGCATATGTTTGTGGCTGAATTCAGATGGTAAGGTGTATGTAAGAAAATAATATAAATATATTAATATTTTATTAAATTTTCTACTTTTGTTTCTAAGAATTTCCTATAAATAGAGACTTAAGTTAGAATTGAAAATCACACCGTAAACTAAAGATTTTTCTCTATATTATCGAGCGTATTTTGTGAGTATTTAGATATCTTGAGTGTTGCATATCTGCTGCAAAGTTCGATTCGTTATATCAAACATTCTAAGATCGCTTCTTTTGAGGCGTAGTATAGTAAAGGGATTTTAAGGGTTATTATGTTTTTCAGTTACAAAATTTTTGCGAACCTTAAAAAATTCTGAAAGAATTTGAAATGATAATTTGATGAATTTTGTTGATTGTGTCCAAAAATGGCAATTTTTGGATATATAAATTAAGAGTTATTGATTTTATGAGAAAAGACTATTTTAAAAGTAAACGCTTATAACTCCTTGTGGTTAACTAGAAAATTGATAAAATTTTTATTGGGAGTACATGTATATAACAGAAGTATACCGTGTAAATTTCAGAATATTTGGAAAAAAGTACAATTTATGATAAATGTCTAAATATTCTATAGCTTTTGGCCATATGAAAATAGTAAATGAATTTTAAAATTTCGAGAAAAATATATGTTCAATATGGGACTATATTATGCTAAATCCCAGAAAAGAAATATTTTTAGAACTGATTTGGTATTTTTTCATGAAAATGGTCTAGTTATGAGTAAATGAATTAAATATGTTATGTGAAGTAAGAAATTTGGAAAATAGGATTTTATGGCTTAAGAATCCTATATAAGGTATATGCAGATTTTTGATGAGGGTTTTGATTATTGGTGATGAAATCTTATGAGTTTGGCATTTTAAAATGATTAAATGCATTAATTAGTAAAGTATAAACAATTAAAACATTTGGATTAAGATATTGTGGTAATATTAATAATATTAGATTATGAGATTATTAAGTGATTTATAATGTAAAACCCCAACTTTTTGATTAAAGATGAATTTTCTATAAATATTATTTTTGAATATTATGGAGTGAAATTGATATAAAACATGTTATAGTTTTGGGTAATATTTATAAATTTTGTAAAGTACGCAAGTTGTTATATAATATTCGATTGGTCGAGGAATATTCGTTTTAACAGGGAATATTCGTACAACGGCACAATCATTGGTGGACCATTAACGGAATTATTATCGGATCGAGAAAACGACAAAAAATACTTTATAAAAATAACGGCGGAAGTTTTACCGTTAAGCTCGTTGAAATACCGGTGTTAAAGAAAAGAATGTCGCGTGGTTGCACAAGAAGTTACACGGTATTAATTATTGATGCTTACGTTAGAAGTCACTTAATTTTGTTTATTATTGCCACACAGTAGTTGATGTAAAGTTTGCTTATTTTATGAACCCCATTTACCCATTTTTCAAAATAATCGGTAGAAAATTATTCAAGATATATATATATATATATATATATATATATATATATTAGTATTATATATATGATTATGGTCTTTGAAAAGGACATATGGGTGGAGAAATTTCAAATGTCACGAATGTAAGAAGAAGAAAAAGGAAGGCATGAAATGTGTATATATATATAATATATATTTTGTTTATATATATATATATGCCATGTGATGAAATCTCACGGAGAGATTTGGGAAAAGGAAAGTCAGGAGAGAGTAGCTTTCATTATATATATAATATATTTTATTAGTTTTGTTTTTTATGGAAAATAGAATATATTATATTTTATTTAAAAGATTTTCCTTTAAATATGGACCGTCAGATTAAAGTAAATCAATCTGGACTGTTCATGAATTTTTATTTTTTTTGATAATAATGGAGTTTTCAACAAGTAGTCGAATATCTCCCCACCCCGGACTGTGCTTTACGCTTACAAAGCTCGGCCTTAAGACATGGCTCACTTTAAATGTGCGATCCATGGCCACATGCATCCGCTTTTTAATTGGCCCTCACACTTGTTGTAGAAGTGGAATCGATCCTGGATGCCCGAAGTTTACTTGCTCACCCTGTGTGAAACTTATCACGCGCCTAAGTGCTATGGTTTAACAGTTCATGAGTTAGTTACTATACGGTCCATTTTTCTATAAATAAGCTCATTCCTTCATTATTTTCTTATTTAATTCTTTCAAACTCTAGAGAGATAAACTATAGAGAGAAAAAAGAAAGTATTCGCGCTACTTTTACTACTTATATATCCGAAGATTTTCTTTTTAAGGTAGGGAATATTATTTGTTGACTCGTAAGGGGTGTTATTCTTTTGTATTCATGAAGAGAACTTATGTTATTCCATTCTTTATTATTCTCTGGAATAACTCAGATACTGCTGCTAACCTATACTTGGTGACATTCTTCTATTATTCCGCCTTTATTATTATGTTGGAATATCCATGTCATGCGCTTTTCTGTACGGACCGATTAAAATCTTTATTATTCTCGTTGGAATATCCTCGTCTCATGCATTTTTACTTTGGGACCGGTTAAAATCTTTATTAGTATTATTCATTGGAATAACCTCGCATACATGCCAAGTACCGCATGCATGGTGATTTCGTTGTTATTCCATTCTTTATTATTCTTGGAACATCCCGTGATTGTGATTTTTCTGAATTCGTTTTCGTTAATTATTATTACGTTGAATAACTCCAATGCGGGCACCGCATGCATGGTGATTTCTTTTGTTATTCCATTCTTTATTATACTCGGTTTGGTTAAAGTTTTGACTTCTATACTCTATGAAATTAGTGGAATATCCTTAATAATCAAGGCTTCATCCAAAGATCTTTTCATGGAAATATTCTTCCGAGCATTCTTGAATTTTACTCTACAAAGCGAAGATCATGTTGACAATTTGGACGTTATTGGTTCTTGGACAAATTAATTCTTGAACTTGTTTTATTGAATTCTTATATCATTGTCATCATCCTCATATTTAAATTTTTGAAAGTCATATGTATTCAGTAGTGTATAGATGGACTTGGTATGATTATGACCAAGGATTATTCGGTGTAATCATTAACCGTAATATTACAAATGATGTGGTAAAAGTCCTCATTGGCCCGTAGTGCATTAATGGACAGTTGTTGGCATGATCATGACCATTAATAAATACACAAATATTCTTAGCCCGTAGTGCATGGATAATTGTGGTCGCGATACTAAAGAATATCCTCGTCAGTAGTGCGAGGTGATTCGATGATGTGAATTATTTATTGTCGAGTCTCGGCCGATAAAAGTGATGAAAAACCTTTTAAATCATAGAAGATAGTAGATTTTATTCTCTACTGACTCTTCTAATGGATTTCTTGTTCATTGCAGCTTAAACTTGATGTTTGTTATATTTTATCGGTTTAACATCTTTGTTGAAGGCTAATGATAATTTATTCTACATTATCTTAGTCATAATATTTCTTCTTGGGCTAGTTGAGCTCACCCTTTCTTTCACCTTTGTTCTCTTGTGAAATGAGAACGAGTGGGATTTAGTCTGGGAGCGGAGTGATGGTCCAGGATGATAGTATTAGCTAGTAGTCCTCACTATTACGTTAAATAGTGTGACAATAAATGTAATGATGACTTATTCGAGAGTGGATATTGTCAGAAGGATGATTTGTATTAAAACTCACAGTTCTCTTGTTCAGATATTAAAGATTGTATTTGTATTTTGTACCATGTATTTGGCGACTCAAAATAGGTGATGTATACCTATTTTGGGGGTGTCACAATTGGTATCAAAGCTTAGGGATATGATCCCTGGCTAAGATGTGAGACTAGAACTAGGAGGGGAGAGACGGGAATTCCTTCGCTAGTATGAACTACTTAAATTTATTTTGTATTTAAATTGGTTGGTCAGAGTTTAGAGATAATATGTTACACAGAGAATGTTGAGAATGGCAATGGAGCACAGGAGACCGTTGAGTCTCCACATATCAATAATCAGGAGAATGTGCATCAGGAAGGCAACAATCCTCATGCAAACAACAACACTGACCAAATGATGAATGATGGATTGTTCAGAGGCTTTATGCAATTCATGCAACATCAGGCGAGAGCGGCTCCTATCCAAAATGTAGGTGGAAATACTGGAACTCTCGGACGGTCACCGTTAAACAGTTCAAGGAGCTTGGACCACCGGTGTTTATTGGAGAGCCAAAACCACTTAAGGCGGAAGCATGGATAAAGCAGATCACCAAGATATTTGATGTCTTGTGATGCTCCGAGGAGCAAAAGGTTCCCTTCACCACCTTCATGTTGCGTGAAGAAGCGGACATCGGTGGGAATCAGTAAACGCACTCAAACTGGACGACTCAAGAAGTCTTGGGAGAAGTTCCAAGAGCTATTCAACGACAAGTACTTTCCCGAGAGTATTCGTCACATGAAAGAGGTGGAGTTTATCAAGTTGGAACAAAACAATATGACCGTGTCGCAATACGAGGCTAAATTTATGAGTTATCCGGCCAGCATCCTTTTGTTCGATAATGAGGGCGAATGACGCGAATGTTTTTAAGAGGATTGAAACCAGGAGATACGTCAATATCTTATTTCTCATAAACCGTGTGTTTGTACTCGAGATGTTGTAAATAGGGCTCGATTATTGGAGCGCCACGACGCAGTCAACTTAACCAAGAGAAAGCAAACCGACAAAGATGAAAATACTAGTGGTAGTAGTCATCGAAGCGGTGACAACAAACGTGGAGGGAATCAACATGCCAGAAATGGTAACCACTTCGTTGGTAATCATGGCCAAGACTGTAAAAATGGATATTTCAAGAAAAGGAGATTCAACAATGATGAAAAGACATCAGCACCAGCAACTGTGGTTAAGGAAGGAGAACGATCACCTATCATATGCTTCAAATGCGGAGGGGAGGGACATATCAGTCCAAACTGCGCGATGCCATCCAAAGCGTGTTATAATTGTGGAAGAGAAGGTCACCTAGCCCGATTTTGTCGCTCAATCAAGACAAGTTCAAACTAGGATGGAGGCACCATAAAGCCATCCCGTAAAAAGTCAAAGCCGTGACGCAAGGAGAGCATTTGTCGTGACCTCCCAGAAAGCAAGGAACCCGAACGAGGTCATCACGGGTAAGCTTATCATAAACTCTAGCGAAGTCTATACCTTATTTGATACCGGTTCTACCCATTCTTTTATTTCTCCTACTTGCGCTCAACGATTAAATTTGACTACGGAGAAATTAGACTTTGACTTATCTGTAGAAACTCCGTTGGGAGAAACCTTCATTACATCCACTGTTTATAAGTCTTGTTTGGTTCAAATCGGCACCTCACATTACACCGTCGATCTTATTTCATTAAAATACTTGCATTTGATGTGATTTTAGGGATTGATTGGTTAACTACTCATCATACTAAAATTGATTGTTTTCGTAAGGTTGTTAGCTTTCATATTCCTAATCAACCTATTATGCAAATTCAAGCGACCAAACCATTAAAATCAATCACGGTCATCTCAAGCCATAAAGCTATTCATTTATTGTAAAACGGATGTCAAGCTTTCTTAGCCCACGTCACAGATCTAAACAAAAATACGTCGGTTTTGAATGATATTTCTATTGTTAATGAATTTCCTGACGTATTCCCTGAAGAACTTCCTGGCCTACCCCAGAGCGTGAAATTGAATTTTGTATTGACCTTGAACCCGGTACAAAACCCATTTCCAAAGCCCAATATCGAATGACTCATATTGAACTTCAGGAGTTAAAGACTCAACTACAAGAATTGTTAGACATTGGCTTTATTCGTCCTAGTACTTCTCCTTAGGGTGCTCCTATTCTATTCGTGAAGAAGAAAGATGGGAGTATGCGACTTTGTATTGATTATCAGGAGTTGAATCATGTCACCATCAAAAATAGGTACCCATTGCCACGTATTGATGACCTGTTTGACCAGTTGCAAGGAGCCAAATTCTTTTCAAAGATTGATCTTCGTTCCGGATATCACCAATTTAAGATTAGAACCGATGACATCCTTATTTATTCCAAAAGCCGTGAAGATCATGAGCAACACTTGAGGCTGATACTCCAAAAGCTTCGTGAATACAAGTTTTATGCCAAGTTGAAGAAATGCGAGTTCTGGCTTGAGGAAGTAGCATTCCTTTGGCACGTGGTATCAAGTCATGGAATATCTGTTGACCCAGCAAAGATTGAAGCTATTCAAAGCTGGGAGCAACCTAAATCAGTGACCGAAGTACGTAGCTTTCTCGGCTTAGCTGGTTATTATCGGAGATTCGTAGAAGGGTTTTCTAAAATCGCTACTCCACTAACTCAGCTGACTCGGAAAGATACAAAGTTCGGTTGGAGCGAGGAATGTGAGAAGAGTTTTCAAGAACTCAAGAGGAGACTCATTTCAAAGACTGCTCTGTTACGACAATACCATCGGGTTCGGAGGATTTGTCATCTATGATTATTATGACGCCCCCAAAATTAGGTATCGTCACCCATCTTGGGTCGCCACTTACATGGTACATAAATTCAAATACAACTTACTAATATAACTGCTGTGGTACAATACGACATAAAGCGTGAGTTTGAATACAAATATTGTCTACTAGATATTATACAAACTCAAAAGGAGTCCTCATTACAACTATTATCACACTATTTCACGTAATAGTGAGGACTACTAATGCTATCCTCCGGACCATTACTCCGTTCCCCGACTCGTCCCAAATTTATGTTCTCATTTCCTGAAGAGAACAGTGAAAGAAAGGGTGAGCTCAACTAGCCCAGTAAGAAATATTATGACTAAGATAATGCAGAATAAATTATCATTAGCCTTCAACAGTGTTAAACTGATAAAATACAATAGACAACCAGTTTAACTGCAGCGGAATAAGCAACCCATTAAAAGAGTCAAGTAGAGAATAAAGTCTACTATCTTTTAGGTTTTAAAAGGTTTTCATCAATTTTTATCGCTGAGACTCCAGCTTAATAAATAAACCACCACATCTAATCATCCCTGTACCACGGTCAAGGATTTTCATCAAATTATCAATGGTCATGACTATACCGAATCACCCCTGGTCATAATCATACCAAAAACTATCCATCATCGTGCATTACAAAGCCCATCGAGGACTTTTGTCACATCATTTATATCAAGTCATGATTATACCGAATGATCCCTGGTCATAATCATACTAAGTTCATCTATGCACGTAAGCCAAAGATAACATAATATAACATGAGGATGATGACAATGACATAATAATTCAATAAAACAAGTTCAAGAATTATTTAATCCATGAATTATTAACGCCCAAATTATCAACATGACATTGTTTGCTAGAGAGTTAAATTCAAGAATGATCAGAAGAATATTTCCATGAAAAGATACTGGATGAAACGCAAATATCAAGGATATTCTACTAATTTCATGGAGTATAGAAGTCAAAGTTTTAACCAACTGGGTATAATAAAGAATGGAATAACAAAAGAAATCACCATGCATGCGGATCAGATGTAGACAAAGTTATTCCAATGTAATAATAATAACGGAACCAGTCGTGAAATTCACACCAAGACAGGATGTTCCAACAGAATAATAAAGATGGAACCAGATCGGTGTAAAACACACAGATAGGATATTCCAAATGAATGATAAAGAGCGGAACCAGTCGGTGTAAAAACATGCATGTGATGTTCCAATGTAATAATAAAAGAGCGGAACCAGTCCGGTGTAAAACACATGCATGTGATGTTCAAATGTAATAATAGAAGAATGTCACCAAGTATAGGGTAAATCAAGCGTATAAAAGTTATTCCAATGTAATAATAAGCAATGGAATAACATAAGGATTTCACCAAGTATAGGGTATGCCGCGTAGATACAAAGTTATGTATAGGGTATGCCACTTTTACAAAAGTTATTCCAATGTAATAATAGTGAATGGAATAATGAAGTTCTCTTCAAGAAGAAAGAATAACACCCTTACCGTAAAAGAACTGAATATAGAAGTAGTGAAGTAGCAGAATACTCTTCTTCTTTCTATAATTTTCTCTCTATAGCTTCTCTCTATAATTTCTCTCTCTAGAGTTTCAATGAATTCGTAAGAAAATAATGAAGGAATGAGCTTCTATTTATAGGAAAATGGAATGCATAGTAACTAATCCATGAACTATCCAGATTGATTTACTTTAATCTGACGGTCCATATTTAAAGAAAAATCTTTTAAATAAAATATAATATATTCTATTTATATAAAAACATTTTACTATGCAAACACTATGCAATACTATGCAAAACACTATGCAACACTATGCATAATAAAATATAATATATTCTATTTATAGAATAACTTTAATAAAGTATTCTATTTTATATAAAAGATGTTTCTATTTTATTACGTTAATAATACGAATAAAACAAAACGTCATTATCGCTATAATAATTCATATTATTAATCGAAAATAATGGAATCAAACTGAGTGACTTCTCACATAAGCATCAATAATCAATACCGTGTGCTACTATGCAACCACACGACATCGCTTTTACTTTTACTACCGAGTAGTTCAACAAGAACCACGTAAAACTTCCGCCGTTATTTCAATAAAATATTTTTGTCGCTTTTAAATCCGACAATAATTACGCTAGGTCCACCAATGATTGAGCAGTTATACGAATATTCCCTCGCTAAACCGAATATTCCCCACCAATCGAATATAATATAACCACTTGCATACTTTGCAAAATTTATAAATACTACCCACAACTATAATATTATCTCAAATTCACACCATAATATTAAAAATTATTTTGACAAAATTTAAATATTTATTGATAAAATCTGGGGTCTCACAATCTCCCCTCCTTATGGAATTTTGCCCTCGAAATTAGGGTGCATGCACTGGTATGTTAAAGAGATGAGGATACCTTGAATACCTTTATCGCTTAAAAATATTAAATTCATCTTTGAAATCGCCAAAGCTATTCATTAACAATTCATCTTTTGCACTACAAAGCTAAAGATATACAACTGTAAAACCAATAATGCTTTGAGACGCAGCGACTTAATAGTATCACGACCACTTAATTATCCATGCACCCACCGCCAAGGATATTCGTGTTTTCAATTACTGATTCATGATTTATACCGAATAATCCTTGGTCATAATCATACCAAGTCTATCAATGCACTACTACTAAAGATGACTTTTTACCACATCCATGAATTAATATTTCATTCACGAGACTCAAATTTCAATAATTAATTCATATCATCGAATCATCCCCGCACTACAGGTGCCAAGGATATTCATTAGTATCACGACCACTAATTAAATTATCCATACACTACTACCAAAGATAATTGTGTATTCATTAAGATTATCCGCGACCACAAATTATCCAAGCACTACTACCAAAGATAATTGTGTATTCATTAAGATATCGCGACCACAAATTATCCATGCACTACTACCAAAGATAATCGTGTATTCATTAAGATATCAACGACCACAAATTATCAATGCACTACTACCAAAGATAATCGTGTATTCATTAGTATCACGACCACAAATTATCCATGCACTACTACCAAAGATAATTGTGTATTCATTAGTATCACGACCACAAATTATCCATGCACTACTACCAAAGATAATTGTGTATTCATTAGTATCACGACCACAAATTATCCATGCACTACTACCAAAGATAATTGTGTATTCATTAGTATCACGACCACAAATTATCCATGCACTACTACCAAAGATAATTGTGTTTTCAATTACTGTTATGATTATACCCTAACAATCCTCGGTCATAATCATACCAAGTCCATCTATGCACTACTGTGCCACGAGATGACTTTCAACATAATATAAACATGAGGATAATGATATAAAGAATCAATCAAATGAGATAAAGGATAAATATTAAACATTTATAATATAATTTATCCAGATTCAAGAATATCCCCATGTTATCAATCACTTAATAATATCATAATCTAATAACACTAATATTATAACAATATTTTAATCACTTCTTAAATTTATAAACAATTTATCTCAATTGTTTACGCTTTTACCATATAATGCATTTAATCATTCAAAATGTCATACTCATAAGATATCATCACCAATTATCAAATCTCTCAAAAAATATGCATATACTCTATATAAGATTCTCTAGCCATAAAATCCTATTTTCAACTTTTGTTACTTCACATAACATATTTAACTCATATGTTCAGTAATTAAACTATTTTCATGAAAAATACCAAATCAGTCCCAAAAATATTTCTTTTCTGGGATTTAGCATAATATAGTCCCATGATGAAAATATATTTTTCTCGGAATTTTAAAATTCATTTACTATTTTTAAAAATCAATTTCCACTTAATTCCTTAAGAAATTAGCTACCTCAAGTTTAACTCCAAAAATTCCCAAATCTTGGCAGGACCTTACACATGTTAACGTGAGCTTCCAGTTTAAATTTCATGGTCATCGGAGTTATAGAACTCCAGTTATAGCATTTTTTGTCGGAAAAACCTAAATATTGAAATAGTCATAACTTGCTCATTTTAAGTCAGAATGAGTTCATTTTTGGACAGGAGATACTTTATACCATATACCTTCATGTCCCAAAAGGCCAGAATTTTTCTCATAATTTAAGTGGCCGAAACAGCCCCTTAAAGTTTCTGGGCAGTAGCATTTTTGAAATTTACAGCTTTGGCCTCCTTTGCTAAAATCAGTCCACACAAAAATCTACAACACCTTTTCCAGTAATTCCACTTGGATTAGTTAGGTAACTCATAGATATAACTCTAGGACTTGACCACATTCAAAAATTCAAAATATAATAAGAGATATGGTCAATTGAATTTCATGTTACGTTTTTCATCAAAATCGATTTTCCACTCTTTGTGATTTCTAAGAAACTTTCATTTTTTACATACTAACCAACATAACTCATCATAAAACTTACTAATACCACGAATACCCATGATTGTCATTATTCCAATGCTTTTATTATGACTTTCATCATAAACCACGTAAAACTGCTCATTTAGTTGAAGAAATATTTGAGGGTTTAAGAAATGGGTTTTTTATCTTTGGGTCAATACAAAATTCGATTTCACGCCTAGGGTAGGCTAGGAAATCTTCAAGAATACGTCAAGAAATTTATTAATGATAGAAATATCATTCAAAATCATTACATTTTATCCAAGACTTGGATAGTACGTCACATTGATACCAACTGTGACTTCTATCCCTTAACCTAGATAGCACCTCACAATGATACCTATCAACTTGCCATCTTCAGTCATGACGTCGCCTACAGAAAGTCTGGCTTCGGTGCATTCCACACAAGGAAGTCAACAACGAAAGGATCGGGCTCTTTACTTATGGCTTGATATAACCGTGATTAACTTTAGGGTTTGGTTACTTTGAATTCGTGTAACAGGGTTGTTATAAATATAAAAGCTAACAACCTTACGAAAAGCATGATGAGTAGTTAACCAATTGATTCCTAAAATCAAAGGCAAGTATTTTCAAAGAGATAAGATTGACAGGTAACGTGAAAGTTTCGATTTGAATCAACAAGATTTATAAACAGTGGAGGTAACGAAGGTTTCTCCCAACTAAGTTTAAACAGATAAATCAAAGTCCAATTTCTCTGGAGTCAAATTTAAACGTTGAACGCAAGCAAGAGAGATAAAATAATAGGTAGAACCGGTATCGAATACGATATAGACTTCGCAAGAGCTTATGATTAACTTACCCGTGATAATTTTATTCAGGTTCCTCGTCACGAGAAAAAAACGATCTCTCTTAAACTATCGGCTTTGGCTTGTCTGGGACATCCTTTGGCATCACTATCTCAACTGGACTTGACTTTACCATACGATAAAATCGAGCTAAGTGACCTTCTTCCGCAATTAAAACACGCTTTGGATTGTTGCAGACAGGTTGGACGGATGTGTCCCTCTGTCGCATTTGAAACATATGACACCGGTGGTCGTTCTTCTTCCTTTGAAACGGTGTCGATGCCGACGCCTTCACGCCATTGTTGAACCTCTCTTCTTGAAATGTTCATTCTTATTATCTTGGCCATGATTACCACCGAAATGGTTACCATTCTTGACATGATAATTTCCCCCACGATGGTTATCATTGTTCCGATGACCGTTGCCACCGGTATGATTATTATCGTGTTGTTGCTCATTACCTTTTGGTTGAGCTGACTCAACGGTCTCATGTGCTTCATTGCTTATCTCAATATTTTCAGATGTCATTTTCAAATACTGCCACCAAACATGGGTTAAATAACATATCACATATTATCCCTATACTCTGACCGACCAAATAAATACCACATAAACTTAGGTAGGTCATACTAGCGAAGGAATTCCCCGTCTCTCCCCTCCTAGTTCTTGTCTCACATCTTAGCCAGAGATCATATCCCTAAGCTCTGATACCAACTGTAACTCTGGACACCAACTTGTGTCAGCACCTCACATTGGTACCTATCAGCTTGCCACCGAAAGATGGCGTCCCCTACGGAGAGTCTGGCTTCGGTGCATTCCCCATCAACAGGAAGTCACCAGCGAGAGGCTCGGGGCTCTTCACACTTATGGCTCTGATACCAACCGTGGACGCCCCCAAAATTAGGTATACGCCACCCATCTTGGGTCGCCACTTACATGGTACATAAATTCAAATACAACTTACTAATATAAACGCCGGTGTACAATACGACATAAATCGTGAGTTTGAATACAAATATTGTCTACTAGATATTATACAAACCTAAAAGGAGTCCTCATTACAACTATTATCACACTATTTCACGTAATAGTGAGGACTACTAATGTTATCCTCTGGACCATTACTCCGTTCCTCGACTCGTCTCCGCCTATGTTCTCATTTCAAGAAGAAGAAAAGAAAAGAAAGGTGAGCTCAACTAGTCCAAGAAGAAATATTATGACTAAGATAATGCGTAATAAATTATCATTAGCCTTCAACAAATGTTAAACCGATAAAATACAATAGACAACCGGTTTAATCTGCAATAGAATAAGCAACCCATTAAAAGAGTCAAGTAGAGAATAAAGTCTACTATCTTTTAGGTTTTAAAAGGTTTTCATCAATTTTTATCACTGAGACTCAAATTTTAATAAATAAACCACCACATCTAATCATCCTCGTATCACGGCCAAGGATTTTCATCAAATTATCAATGGTCATGACTATACCGAATCACCCCCGGTCATAATCATACCAAAAACTATCCATCATCGCATTACAAAAGCCATCGAGGACTTTTGTCACATCATTTATATCAAGTCATGATTATACCGAATGATCCCTGGTCATAATCATACTAAGTTCATCTATGCACGTAAGCCAAAGATAACATAATATAACATGAGGATGATGACAATGACATAATAATTCAATAAAACAAGTTCAAGAATTATTTAATCCATGAATTATTAACGTCCAAATTATCAACATGATACTGTTTCGTAGAGTTAAATTCAAGAATGATCAGAAGAATATTTCCATGAAAAGATACTGGATGAAACGCAAATATCAAGGATATTCTACTAATTTCATGGAGTATAGAAGTCAAAGTTTTAACCAACTAGGTATAATAAAGAATGGAATAACAAAAGAAATCACCATGCATGCAGTATTGCGATGACAAAAGTTATTCCAACAGAATAATAATAATAACGAACTGTGTCGTGAAATTCACACAAGACAGGATGTTCCAACAGAATAATAAAGATGGAACAGATCCTGTAAAAACACACAGATAGGATATTCCAACAGAATGATAAAGACGGAACCAGTCGGTGTAAAACACATGCATGTGATGTTCCAACAGAATAATAAAGATTTAAACCAGTAAAAGGTGTAAAACACATGCATGTGATGTTCCAATGTAATAATAGAAGAATGTCACCAAGTATAGGGTAAATCACAGCATTATACAAAAGTTATTCCAATGTAATAATAAGCAATGGAATAACATAAGGATTTCACCAAGTATAGGTATGCCACATATCAAAGTTATGTATAGGGTATGCCACTTTTACAAAGTTATTCCAATGTAATAATAGTGAATGGAATAATGTAAGTTCTCTTCAAGAAGAAAGAATAACACCCTTACCGTGTAAAAGAACTGAATATAAGAAGTAGTAAGAAGGTAATACTCTTCTTCTTTCTATAATTTTCTCTCTATAGCTTCTCTCTATAATTTCTCTCTCTAGAGTTTCAATGAATTCGTAAGAAAATAATGAAGGAATGAGCTTCTATTTATAGGAAAATGGAATGCATAGTAACTAATCCATGAACGGTCAGATTGATTTACTTTAAACTGATTTATCCATATTTAAAGAAAAATCTTTTAAATAAAATATAATATATTCTATTTATATAAAACATTTTACTATGCAAACACTATGCAATACTATGCAAAAACACTATGCAACACTATGCATAATAAAATATAATATATTCTATTTATGAATAACTTTAATAAAGTATTCTATTTTATATAAAAGATGTTTCGCTTTTATTACGTTAATAATACTTTAATAAAACAAAACGTCATTATCGCTATAATAATTCATATTATTAATCGAAAATAATGGAATCAAACCGAGTGACTTCTCACATAAGCATCAATAATCAATACCGTAGCTTACTTATGCAACCACACGACATCGTATTTTTACTACCGAGTAGTTCAACAAGAACTACCAGTAAAACTTCCGCCGTTATTTCAATAAAATATTTTTGCCGCTTTCTAAATCCGATGATAATAATTTCATAGGGTCCACCAATGATTGAGTAGTAGTATTTAATATTCCTCGCTAAACCGAATATTCCCCACCAATCGAATATAATATAACCACTTGCATACTTTGCAAAATTTATAAATACTACCCACAACTATAATATTATCTTAAATTCACACCATAATATTAAAAATTATTTTGACAAAATTTAAATCTTTATTGATAAAAACTGGGGTCTCACGCTTATGCTTCGCAAAGGGTTAGGATGTGTTCTCATGCAACATGGGAAAGTCATAGCCTATGCCTCTTTACGACAACTCGCTGAATATGAGAGAAATTGTCCTACTCATGACCTAGAGTTAGCAAATTGTTGTCTTCGTGACTTAAAATTTGGAGGCATTACTTGTATGGGGAGAAGGTGGAGATCTTTACGGATCATAAAAGCCTCAAATATTTCTTTACTCAAAAGGAACTCAACATGCGACAAACGACGTTGGCTTGAACTGCTGAAAGATTATGATCATACCATCCAATACCATCCCGGAAAAGTTTAACGTGGTAGCCGACGATCGAGTAGAAGATCATATGCAAGCAATCGAGTACGATATTGTCAACACAAAGGCCCATTTTGTGTGACTTGCAAAGGATGGAGATAGAGTTGAAGACTCAGGACCCATGTGATGATGGCGAATATCTGAGTAGAACCGACTTTAATTGATAAAGTTAAAGTTATTCAAGCTTACTGCACTGGAGGCGATGCATATGAGGAAGAAAGTGCAAGAAAGTGCTATCTTAGGAAGGAAGAATCGATGAAGAAGGAATACTTGAGTCAACTTGAGACTCTGTGTTCCTAACGACCTTGATTTAAAATATAAAATCATGATGGAGGCGCACAACACACCGCTTGCAATCCATCTTGGGAGTACCAAAATGTATCATGATCTTGACATACATTTTGGTGGGGCAATATGAAGAGAGAGATATACTTTGTTTATCTCAAGGTGTCTAACTTGTCAACAAGTCAAGGTATGAGCATCAAGTACCAAAAGGTCCATTACAACCACTTGAAATTTCGTGAATGGAAGTGGGAGCACATTACCATGGATTTCATATCGATCTTCCTAAGGTTTCTCAAGGTATAGATGCGATTTGGGTCATTGTTGATAGATTGACGAGGTCTCCGCTCATTTTTACCGACACGAGAAACTTATACACTTGAACGTCTTGCTCAGTATGTACATAAACGAGATTGTAAGATCGCATGATATGCCGGTATCCATAGTTTCGATCGAGACCCAAGATTCACTTCACGATTTTGGGTTAGTTTGTAAAAAGCTATGGGCACAGATTACGATTTAGCTTCGGCATATCATCCTCTCAGACGGACGGACAATCGGAGAGGACTATTCAAACTCTTAAAGATCTATTAAGACTCGTGTCCTTGATTTCAAGGAAGTTGGGACAAGTTCTTACCATTGGTGGAGTTTTCCTACAACAACAGCGGTTATCAAGCAAGTATTGGCATGGCTCCATTCAAGCGTTGTATGGAAGAAAGTGTCGTTCTCAAAGATCTTTGGGATGAGGTGGGAGAAGCAACATTGTTGGGACCGGGAGTTGGTACGTATGACTACGTAAAAGATTCAAACGATTTAAGAACGATAAAAACCTCACAAGATCGATAAAGAGTTATGCCGATCTTCATCGAAAGGATGTGGAATTCGATTTAGAGAGATCATGTGTTGTTACGTGTTGCTCCATGGAAAGGAGTTACGAGATTTGGAAAGAGAGGAAAGCTCAATCCTCGATTCATCTAACAGAAGACCTCAAATTTTTAAATAAAAAGGAATTTCCTTTATTTTGAAATAGTAAGGGTTGATTTGATTAATGTGGATAGTTAAGGGTTAAATACGCAAATATTTCAAAATAAGCAAGTGGTTATAAAATATTCATTGTTGTTCTGGGAATATTCGTTTGGTCGTGGAATATTCAGATCGGGGAATATTCGCACGACGTACAAGCAGCCCATGTGTGGGCCCCATAACGAAAGCGATTGGATGAAAAAATGACAAATATAAGTTGTTTTTAAATAATCTGGCGTAGTTGTTACCAATTAATATTGTTGAATACCCGGTGGTTAAAACACACTAATACGCCGTTGTTGAACAAGAAGATACCAGTATTGCACCAATTATTGATTCTTACGAAGAAGGCACTACTCAATAATGGTTACGAGAATTATCGCTCAAAGATTTTATTGAGTTAATAATTGTTGTGTTGATATTTTATATTGCTGTTGTTTCAATAATTGTCATTACATAGTATTTTTCATTATCGAAGCAATAATTCATATTATCTGAATAATATTATTAGATAACATTATTGGCAATGTCTAGAAAGTTCTGCCTAAGGAGAGGTTTGGTCATCTAATTGCGCGCCAGTAAGAAGAAATTCTTATTGGAAAGCCCCCTCTTTCCTGGGAACTATCTAGTTGTCAATATTGTGATTCTGTAATATTATTTGTGAATAATTAATTATTGATTTATATGATGAGGAAAATATTGATTTTATGTGGATATAGATGGAGAAAATTTTTAAAATGACAATTGTTGAAAATTAATATTTTATCTTTTTCTGATAAAATAATTCATTTAAATATATTATTTTAATAATATATTAACGGTGATATTTTTACAATGAATGTGGGATATATGAGTATATGAGGAGGAAGAGTATTTTTGTGGCATTAAATGTTTAACACATGTTTTGTGTGTTGGTGGACACAATTATTGACCGAAATTTGATTATAGCCTGTAAAATCGCCCGTTTGTGGATTTCAGTTGATTTTTGTTTGGAATTTGGAAAAACTTTCTTCTGCAAAGTTGTAGAGAATTGAATTTCCTATAAAAACTCGCGAGATTCGAATTTTCTGATGAAAGGGCTATTTATTATGAATTATTGAAGTTCCGAAGCTCCGAAATAATTGATTTTTGGGAGTTTAAATTATTTTTGTTAAGAAAAACGTTTTTTGTATTTTTTTTTTTTGGACATCATTAACATGTGTGGCTGGTGTTTTGACCAAAAGGTGGGCTAAGGAAAATTTGTATAATTATATTAATATTATATTAAATTTTCTGCTTTGGTGTTCTAAGCATTTTCCTATAAATAGGGTGCTTAGGTTAGAATTGAAAATCACAAAGTAAACTCAAGTTTTCTCTATTTTCTCTCGATATTTTGAGCGTATTCTTGTGAGTATTTTGAGTATACTTTGAGTATTGCTAGACGGTGCAAGTTCCCTTCAAAGACTATACCCTAGATTCTAGCTAAGCATCGATCTTTCGAGGTAAGGGATATTATTTTTTTGTGATGATATTATTTCTTCAATATCATTATGTGAAATGTTGATCCGAAGTTTTTATCAAATTTGGAACTTTTTCATGCTGGGGTTTCTTATTCATGGGTTACTATTCATGAGTTACTATTCACGAGTTACTATTCATGAGTTACTATTCACGAGTTACTATTCATTTAGTACTATTCATGAAGCGTGAAGATGTTTTTTGTGGAATTTCTATCTTTTGGTGTTTGAGTTACTATTCACGATATCGACACTATTCACGATACTAAGACTATTCATGTATATATGCACTATTCAATCGAAAAATAAAATTTCTTCTTTTTGTCCAAAATATCTATTCGGATACTAGCTCGATTGTATCCATGTTTTGATCATTCTTGAATTTTACACCACTATGATTATTTTTGAGGTATTTTTGGGCGTGGATAAAACCAAGTACGTAATCCTTAATCCTTAATCCTTGTCATTTTGTTTCACCGGATTCGCTTTCTTAAAAAAATATTTTCATCATCCCTCGCCTTAAATGATGATATTATTGAATATCTTGGCCCAGTAAAAAAAGATGAATGATTTTCAAGAATATCTTTGGCTCAGAGTGAAAAAGATGAACAGTGTTGAGATGAAACATCGATTGATTAATATCTTTGGCTCAGAGTAAAAAGATGAACAGTGTTTAAATGAACATGACTAATCGATGAATATCTTTTGGCTCGTAGTGCAAAAAGATGAATATTTGATTCAGATGTATATTGATTGATGTTACAGGATAAAATATTGATGATGGATCGTTAAATTCATAGATTATAGTAGATTTCATTCTCTACGTAACTCTTCTATGAATTATTATTTCCGCTATGTAATATTGATCCGAAACTTGTTGTCTCATTGTATTCTATCGATTTTTCCTCGTTGAAGACTAACGATAATTTGTTGTATATTATCTTAGTCATAATATTCTTTTATCGGGCTAGTTGAGCTCACCCTTTTCCTTGTTGTTCCATTTTTCTTCTCGTGGAGGCGAGAATATAGCGAGTATGAAGCCTGGGGTATGGAATGAAGGTTTTAGAAAGGATTGTTTAGTAGTCCTCACCATTTTTGCAAAATGATGTATCAATAAATGTGATGAGAATTTATTTGAGTATAGATATTATCTAGAAGATAATATTTGTATTCAAACTCACGCTTTTCTTGTTGTAATAATAAAGTAGTAGTTGTTTCTGCGTACCATGTATTTGGCGACTCAGAATGGGTGTTGTGTATACCTATTTTGGGGGCGCCACGGTTGGTATCGAGCTTAGGGATATGATCTCCATGAGATCGGGAATAGAACTAGGAGGAGGGAGACGAGTAAATCCTTCGCTAGTGTGTCCTACCTAAGCTTATTTGTTAGTTGGTCAAGATATAGGGATATTATGTGATATATTGATTTCCTTAATTAACCCTTGTTTTATGACGAAGATTTGAGAATGTCGAATCGAGAATATTAACAAATGGAGTAAATGAGACCGTGGAGATGCTCGTATTTTACCAACGAGGAGAACGTGCAACAGTCGGGCAATGTTCCTCCCGTGAAACAACACCACCGAAAGCGATGATGAACGAGGGGATGTTTAGAAGCTTTTTTGCGTTATTCATGCAAAATCGCACGAGGAGACTCGTGTTCAAAATACAGGAGGAAATGATAGCAATTCACGGGTGGTCACAACCCAAGCAGTTCAAAGAGTTGGGACCACCGTAATTCTGGGAAAGCCGGATCCGATTAAGGCGAGACGTGGGTCAAACAAATTACCAAGATATTCGATGTCTTGGGATGACGGAGAACAGAAGTTCCATTCGCCACCTTTATGTTCCGTGGGCGAGGCAGACATCGGTGGGAATCGTGAAGCGTACTCCATCCAAATTGCACTCAAAGATGTCATGGGAGACGCTTTTGAAAGCAGTTCAATGACAAGTACTTCCTCGAAAGTATTCGGCTATATGGAAGGAAGTGGAGTTTATTAGACTAGAGCGTAATAACATGATTTGTCCCAAAGACGAGGCTTAAGTTCGCAGAGTTATCCGTGTTTGCACCTCATTTGGTGGAGAATGAGGAACGATGACGCGGATGTTTCGAGAGGTTTGAAACCCCACATACGCCAAGATCTCATTTCTCATAAATTTCTCTCTATTCGAGATGTTGTCAACAGGCTCGGTTGTTAGAGCGAGATAACGAGTAACGCTCAACCAAGGGACCATAACCGTGGATCATATCAAGATAGCGATCATCGTAATAACGATAACCAACGGAGAAAGAAGAATACGGACAAAGGCGGTAACCACTCTGTGGTGGTAATCGTGGCCATGAAAATAGAAGAAGCGAGTGGGAGGAGATTTTAAAAGAGGAGATTCAACAACCACCATGTGAAGACGTCGCGCAGAGAGCAACTAGTTTTAAGGGAGGAGAACGACCACCCATTATATGCTACAAATGCGAAAAGAGGGACATATCACCAAACCGCCCACAACAGCTCAAGGTATGCTATAATTGTGGAAAGGAAGGACATATCGCTTCGAGATCAGACAGAGAAGCAAAACCTAGTTCATGGGGACGGTGACTCAAAAGATCATCCCCGTAAAAGTTAAAGTCAACGATTCGGAAGAGCGTTTGTTGTGATCGGTCAAAATGCGAGGAACCGAACGGTTAGCACGGGTTAGTTAATTATAAATTCTTGCTAAGTATATACCTTACTAGATATTGGTTCTACCCATTCTTTTATCTCTCTTACTTGCGCCAACGTTTGAACTTGACTACGGAGAAATTAAACTTTGACCTATCTGTGGAGACTCCATTAGAGAAACTTTCATTACATCCGTTGTTTAAAAATCTTGCTTGATTCAAGTTGGCACTATCACATTACCGTTAACCTTATTTCTATAGAGATATTTGCTTTTGATGAGATTTTAAGGTTAACTACTCATCATGCCAAATTGATTGCTTTAGTAAGGTTGTTAGTTTTCATATTCCTAAGCAACCCGTTATTCAATTCAAGCAATCAAACCATTGTAGTCAAACATTTTCATATCAAGCCATGAAGTCATTCGCTTATTACGGATGTCAAGTTTTCTTAGTCCATGTTATGGATTTGAATAAAGACACGCCGATTTGAATAATATTCCGTTGTTATTGATTTTCCCGACGTATTTCTGAAGAATTTCTTGGCTTACTCCCAAAGCTCGATATTAAATTTTGTATCGACTTTGAACCCCCAGACAAAACTCATTTCTAAAATCTCATATCGAATGGCTCCTATTGAACTTCGTGAGTTAAAATTCAACTATAGAATTTGGTACCGAGCCTTTATCTTGTGACTTCCTTTGTGGAATTCACCTAAGCTTACTCTCCGTAGGGGACGCCATATTCGATGCGATAGTAAATCGATAGGTGTCATTGTGACGTGCTATCCAAGATTGGGATATGAGTCACGGTTGAGAGCAACCTAAGTCGCTTATCGAAAGACGAGCTTTAGGCTTAGTTGGTTATTATCGGAGATTCGTTGAAGGATATTCTCGAATCGCTATTCCATTAACGCAAATTGACTCGTAGAGATACAAAATTCGAATGGAGCAAGGAATGTGGGAAGAGCTTCAAGAACTCAAGAGGAGACTCATTTCAAAGACATGTTTCGATCATGCCATCCCCGAAAGCGTTTAACGTGGTAGCCGACGCGATGAGTAGAAGATTATATGCGAGGAACGAAAGCGATGATGTCAAGTATACGACAGAGCCAACTTTAATAGAAAAAGTTAAGATTGCTCAAGCCACCACCTGGGGCCGATGCGCGTATGAAGAAGAAAGTACAAGAAGGAGCTATTCCTAAGCGAGAATTGATGAAGAAGGAATACTTGAGTCCACTCTAGACTTTGTGTTCCTAACGACTCGATTTGAAGTACAAGATTATGATGGAGGCACACAATACGCCATTTGCAATCCATCTCGAAGTACTAAAATGTATCGTGATCTTGACATACATTTTGGTGGAACAATATGAAGAGAGAGATTGCAAAGTTTATCTCGATGTGTTTAACTTGCTAACGTAAAGGTGAGCATCTAGTACCTAAGGGTCCGCAGAACGACTTGAGATTCGGAATGGAAGTGGGAACACATTACTATGGATTTCGTTCACGGGTCTTCCTGCGGTTTTTCAAGACATCAATGCTATTTGGGTTATTGTTGATAGATTAACCAAGTCCGCTTCATTTCTTACCGATACGAGAGACTTATTCCTTGAACGCCTTTTCTCAGATGTACGTAAATGAGATTGTGAGATTGCATGGCATGCCAAGATCCATAGTTTTGGGTTAGTTTGTAGAAAGCTATGGGCACGAATTTACGATATCTGGTTTGGCATACCATCCTCAAACCGGATGGGCAATCGTAAAGGACTACTCAAACTCTTGAAGATATATTAAAACTCGTGGTCCTAGATTTCAAAGGAAGTTGGGATAAGTACTTGCCATTGGTGGAATTCTCATACAACAATAGTTATTAAACAAATATAGGCATGGTTTCATTCAAGCATTATATGGACAAAATGTCGTTCTCCAATATGTTGGGATGAGGTGGGGGAAGCAACATTGTTGGGACCGAAAGTTAAAGCGCATATGACTAATGATTCGACAACGATACAAACAAGCACAAGATCGACAAAAGAGTTATGCGAATCTTCATAGAAAGGACGTGGAATTTAGTGTGGGGGATCATGTATTGTCATGAGTTGCTCCATGGAAGGGAGTTACAAGATTTGGGAAGAGAGGAAAGCTCAATCCACGATTTATCGGCCCATTTCAAATTCTTGACCGAGTAGGAAATGTAGCCTATAGCCTTGCGTTACCTCTCCCGAGTATGTCTCGTGTTCATAATGTGTTTCACATATCCGATTTCAGTAAATATGTGAAAGACCCAACCACGTTATTGAAGTTAGAACCCGGACGAGATAGCCAAGACTTAACGTATGAGGAGGTACTGCCAAGATTTTGGATAGGAAGGAGCATGTCCTACGCCAAGAAAGGTCATACCACAAGTTAAAGTTTTGTGGAGGAATCATGCTATAGAGGAAATGACCGGGAATTGAAAACGAAAATGAAAGCGTAGGTATCCTCACCTTTTCAAAACACCAGTACGTGTGACGCCAATTTCGAGGACTAAATTTCATAAGGAGGGAGGTTGTAAGACCTCAAATTTTTAAATAAAAGGAATTTCCTTTATTTTGAAATAGTAAGGGTTGATTTGATTAATGTGGATAGTTAAGGGTTAAATACGCAAATATTTCAAAATAAGCAAGTGGTTATAAAATATTCATTGTTGTGGGGAATATTCGTTTGGTCGTGGAATATTCGTACTGTCGGGGAATATTCGTACGACGGCGCAGCCATGTGTGGGCCCCATAACGGAAAGCGATTGGATGAAAAAAACGACAAATATAAGTTGTTTTTAAATAACGGCGTAGTTGTTACCGTTAAGACTGTTGGAATACCCGGTGGTTAAAAACACACTAATACGCGTTGTTGAACAAGAGTAGATACCAGTATTGCACCAATTATTGATTCTTACGTAAGAAGGCACTACTCAATAATGGTTACGTGAATTAATCGCTCAAGATTTTATCGAGTTAATAATTGTTGTGTTGATATTTTATATTGTCGTTGTTTCAATAATTGTCATTACATAGTATTTTTCATTATCGGCAATAATTCATATTATCTCGAATAATATTATTAGATAACATTATTGGCAATGTCTAGAAAGTTCGCCTAAGGAGAGGTTTGGTCATCTAATCATAGCGCCAAAGAAGAAGAAATTTTATCGAAAGCCCCTCTTCCCGGAACCTATGCCCTGTTGTCAATATTGTGGATTCTCGTAATATTATTTGTGAATAATTAATTATTGATTTATATGATGAGGAAAATATTGATTTTATGTGGATATAGATGGAGAAAATTTTTAAAATGACAATTGTTGAAAATTAATATTTTATCTTTTTCTCGATAAAATAATTCATTTAAATATATTATTTTAATAATATATTAACGGTGATATTTTTACCATGAATGTGGGATATATGAGTATATGAGGAGGAAGAGTATTTTTGTGGCATTAAATGTTTAATACATGTTTTGTGTGTTGGTGGACACAATTATCGAATCAAATTTGATTATACCGTAAAATCGCCCGCTTGTGGATTTCAGTTGATTTTTGTTTGGAATTTGGAAAAACTTTCTTCTGCAAAGTTGTAGAGAATTGAATTTCCTATAAAAACTCGCGAGATTCGAATTTTCTGATGAAAGGGCTATTTATTATGAATTATTGAAGTTCAAGTCTCAAATAATTGATTTTGGGAGTTTAAATTATTTTTGTTAAGAAAAACGTTTTTTGTATTTTTTTTTGGACATCATTAACATGTGTGGCTGGTGTTTTGACCAAAAGGTGGGCTAAGGAAAATTTGTATAATTATATTAATATTATATTAAATTTTCTGCTTTGGTGTTCTAAGCATTTTCCTATAAATAGGTGCTTAGGTTAGAATTGAAAATCACAGCAGTAAACTCAAGTTTTTCTCTATTTCTCTCGATATTTTGAGCGTATTCTTGTGAGTATTTTGAGTATACTTTGAGTATTGCTAGACGGTGCAAGTTCCTTCAAAGACTATACCCCCAGATTCTAGCTAAAGTAATCGATCTTTCGAGGTAAGGGATATTATTTTTTTTGTGATGATATTATTTCTTCAATATCATTATCTTTGAAATGTTGATCTGAAGTTTTTATCAAATTTGGAACTTTTTCATGCTGGGGTTACTATTCATGGGTTACTATTCATGAGTTACTATTCACGAGTTACTATTCATGAAGTTACTATTCACGAGTTACTATTCACGAGTACTATTCATGAAGCGTGAAGATGTTTTTTTGTGGAATTTCTATCTTTTGGTGTCTGAGTTACTATTCACGATATACGACACTATTCACGATATCGACACTATTCATGTATACTGGCACTATTCATCAAAAATAAAATTTCTTCTTTTTGTCCAAAATATCTATTCGGATACTAGCTCGATTGTATCCATGTTTTGATCATTCTTGAATTTTTACACCACTATGATTATTTTTGAGGTATTTTTGGGCGTGGATAAAACCAAGTACTAATCCTTAATCCTTAATCCTTGTCATTTTGTTTCAACTGGATTCGTTTCTTTAAAAAAATATTTTCATCATCCTCGCCTTAAATGATGATATTATTGAATATCTTTGGCTTCGTAAAGTAAAAGATGAATGATTCTCAAGAATATCTTTGCCTCAGAGTGCAAAGATGAGCAGTGTTGAGATGAACATGACCGATTGATTAATATCTTTGGCTCAGAGTGCAAAGATGAACAGTGTTTAAATGAACATGACTAATCGATGAATATCTTTGGCTCAGAGTGCAAAGATGAATATTTGATTCGGATGTATATTGATTGATGTTTACAGGATAAAATATTGATGATGGACCGTTAAATTCATAGATTATAGTAGATTTCATTCTCTACGTAACTCTTCTATGAATTATTATTTCATTGCGAATATTGATCCAAACTTGTTGTCTATTGTATTCTATCGATTTTTTCCTCGTGAAGACTAACGATAATTTGTTGTATATTATCTTAGTCATAATATTCTTTATCGGGCTAGTTGAGCTCACCCTTTTCCTTGTTGTTCCATTTTTTCTTCTCGTGGAGGCAAGAATATAGCGAGTACAAGTCTGGGGTATGGAATGAAGGTTTTAGAAAGGATTGTTTAGTAGTCCTCACCATTTTTGCAAAATGATGTATCAATAAATGTGATGAGGATTTATTTGAGTATAGATATTATCTAGAAGATAATATTTGTATTCAAACTCACGCTTTTACTCGTTGTAATAATAAAGTTGTAGTTGTTTCGCATCATGTATTTGGCGACTCGGAATGGGTGTTGTGTATACCTATTTTGGGGCGCCACATCTACCCATTTTAATCCTCGATCGAAGTAGGAAGCGTGGCCTATAGACTTGCTTTACCACCAAGTATGTCTCGTGTTCATAACGTTTTTCACATATCCATGCTACGTAAATATGTGGAAGACCCAAACCACATTATTGAGTTAGAACCGGACGAAATAGCGGAAGATTTGATGTATGAAGAGGTTCCTGTTCAAATCTTGGATAAGAAGGAACATATTCTACGCACCAAGGTTATACCTCAAGTCAAAGTTTTGTGGAGAAACCACGATGTTGAAGAAATGACTTGGGAGTTAGAATTTGAAATGAAATCAAGGTATCCTTACCTCTTCGATATACTGTGTATCGCATTCTAATTTCGAGGGCTTAAATTTCATAAGAAGAAGAGATTGTAAAACCCCAACTTTTGAATAAAGATGAATTTTCTATAAATATTATTTTGAATATTATGGAGTGAAATTGATATAATGTTATAGTTGTAGGTAATATTTATAAATTTTGCAAAGTACGCAAGTTGTTATATAATATTCGATTGGTGGGGAATATTCGTTTTAACAGGAATATTCTTACACTGGCAAGACAATCATTGGTGGACCCTCACAACGAAATTATTGTCGGATCGAGAAAATGACAAAATACTTTATGAAAATAATCGGTGGAAGTTTTCTGAATTAAGCTGTTGAAACACTTAAGTTGTTAAAAAAGCGATGTCTGCGTGGTTGCATAGAAAGACACGGTATTAATTATTGATGCTTACGTTAGAAGTCACTTAATTTTGTTTAATTATCGCCATGAGAGTTGATGTAAAGTTTGCTTATTTTATGAACCCCATTTACCCATTTTTCAAAATAATCGGTAGAAAATTATTCAAATATATATATATATATATATATATATATATATATTAGTATTATATATATGATTATGGTCTTTGAAAAGGACATATGGGTGGAGAAATTTCAAATGTCACGAATGTAAGAAGAAGAAAAAGGAAGGCATGAAATGTGTATATATATATATAATATATGTTTTGGTATATATATATATATATATATATATATATATATATATATGCTATGTGATGAAATCTCACGAAGAGATTTGGGAAAAGGAAAGTCAAGAGAGAGTAGCTTTCATTATATATATAATATATTTTATTAGTTTTGTTTTTTTATGGAAAATAAAATATATTATATTTTATTTAAAAGATTTTGCTTTAAATATGGACCGTCAAATTAAAGTAAATCAATCTGGACCGTTCATGAGTTAGTTACTATGCATTCCATTTTTCTATAAATAGAAGCTCATTCCTTCATTATTTTTTTTACTTAATTCCTTTGAAACTACAGAGATAAACTATAGAGAGAAAGAAGAAAGTATTCGCTACTTCACTACTTATATATCCAAAGACTCTTCTTTTTAAGGTAGGAATATTATTTTGTTGTACTCGTAAGGGGTGTTATTCTTTTGTATTCATGAAAAGAACTTATGTTATTCCATTCTTTATTATTCATTGGAATAACTCAGATCATACAAGCTAGCTTTTATACTTGGTGACATTCTTCTATTATTCTCATCTTTTATTATTATGTTGGAATATCACCATGCATGCGTTTTACGCTTTGGGACCGATTCCGCCTTTATTATTACATTGGAATATCCGCATACATGCGTTTTCTGTGGGACTTAGTTTAAATCTTTATTAGTATTCTATTGGAATAACCTGTCTATGTGAAGTACCGCATGCATGCCGATTTCGTTGTTATTCCATTCTTTATTATTCTCATTGGAACATCCCGCTTGTGATTTTCACCGACTGGTTCCGTTAATTATTATTCTCGTTAGAATAACTCGCCTACATGCCAAGCACCGCATGCATGGTGATTTCTTTTGTTATTCCATTCTTTATTATACTCGGTTGGTTAAAGTTTTGACTTCTATACTCCATGAAATTAGTGGAATATCCTTAATAATTGCGCTTCATCCAAAGATCTTTTCATGGAAATATTCTTCCGAGCATTCTTGAATTTTACTCTACAAAGCAAAAGATCATGTTGACAATTTGGACGTTATTGGTTCTTGGACAAATTAATTCTTGAACTTGTTTTATTGAATTCTTATATCATTGTCATCATCCTCATATTTTATATTTTTGAAAGTCATATGTGGCTCTGTAGTGCATAGATGGACTTGGTATGATTATGACTGAGGATTATTCGATTGTAATCATGACCGTAATGTTACAAATGATGTGGTAAAAGTCCTCATTGGCCCATAGTGCATTGATGGACAGTTGTTGGCATGATCATGACCATTAATGAATACACAAATATTCTTAGCCCGTAGTGCATGGATAATTGTGGTCGTGATACTAAAGAATATCATTGGCCGTAGTGCAAGGGTGATTCGATGATGTGAATTATTTATTAAGCTGAGTCTCAGCGATAAAAATCATGAAATACCTTTTAAATCATAGAAGAGCGTAGATTTTATTCTCTACTTGACTCTTCTAATGGATTGCTTGTTCCGCTGCAGTTAAACTTGATGTTTGTTATATTTTATCGGTTTAATCATTGTTGCTAATGATAATTTATTCGCATTATCTTAGTCATAATATTTCTTATTGGGCTAGTTGAACTCACCCTTTCTTTCATTGTTCTCTTCAGAAAATGAGAACGTAGCTGGGACGAGTCGGGGAACAGAGTGATGGTCGGGATGATAGTATTAGCTAGTAGTCCTCACTATTCATTAAATAGTGTGACAATAAATGTAATGAGGACTTATTCTCGAGAGTGGATATTGTCTTGAAAGATGTGTTTGTATTAAACCCACACACTCTCTCTTGTTGTATATTAAAGATTGTATTTGTATTTGTATACTGTACCATGTATTTGGATTACGGTGTTATGAAATCATTGATTTATGAATCTTGCTCTTGAAATTAAATGTAGTTGTTGATCCTATTGTTTTTATTATCATATATAACATTTTTATAACCCTGGTGATGGAATTTCTCTTTGACTTGAGTGTAAATATGGGTAAAGTATTGGTATGATCGTGACTATGGGTTCTCTTTGGCCAGTAGTGCAAAGTTGAATTGTTGACTAGTATGATCATGACCATTGAATTTACAATGGAATATTTTTGGCCTAAGTGCAAGGTGAATTGATCAACATGGTTATAATTATAGTTTATATAAATTCTGAAATGATTATGTATTTCTTTGAGATATGAATATCTTTGGTCTGTAGTGCAAAGATTACCTGTTGTTCAATATCTTTGGCCTGTAGTGCAAAGATGAACTGTTGATGAATATCTTTGGCTCGTAGTGCAAAGATGAATTTATTAGTATGATTATGAGCAGAGGCGTGATTTGGTATAACCATGATCTCGATGTTTCGAGGTAAAGACAGTGATGAAAATTATCTTCGTCCCGAATGCGAAAAAGGAATTTAGAACTACAATTATGATTATGAAAGTTATTCACATGATTGTGGAAAGGAACTGCTGATTGATGTTCTGAGGTTAAAACATTGTTGGTGGATTTTTAACATAGAGAAGATAATAGACTTTATGGTCTATTTGACTCTTCTAATGGATTGCTCGTTCACGCAACTATGGTTGAAAAGTTTTATCATCTACCATATGTTCTAAATCTCTAATTTATTATTGATGAAGGCTATTGAGAATTTAATTATCTTTAGTCATAATATTCTTTATCGAAGTTAGTTGTGCTCACCCTTTTGCTTCACAATTCCTTTCGTGTAATAAGAGTGTATTTGGGTCGAAGCTGGGGTAATGAGGGAATAGAACGGTGGTCTCTAGTCATGGAGGTTCTCCTAAACAAGATAGAAAAGTGGGTTATATTTTATACATCATTTAGTAGTTATATTTGGTGAACCAAATGGGGTGAGGCGAACCCAACGTTTGGAAGGGTGTTTTGCCACTATCATACAAGATGTCTAATGACATGCGACTTCGTGTTATCATAAGACAAGGTTGTGCACATCCACTTGCTGAGTATATCTATAAGCACTACCTATATGATCTTGGAGTTTGGTTGAAGTATAATTCTCAATTAGAGATAATGATATGTCAAGAGAAGACTCACCATCGTAAATAATATGATAGTAATCTTCTCGTTTTTCTTTGGGGTTTATTGGGTCAACCAAGGATAATTCTGTGGGTTTATGATATCTATCATAACCTAGACACATGGCCTCCCATGTACGAAAGTTTCCTTGAGCACTTCCCAAAGATTTAATTTCTAAAACAGTTATTGACTGTACCTTTATGTAAGGTGCCATTGTGACGTACTATCCAAGGTTGGGACATGAGTCACAGTTGGTATATATTTGTATCAAAACTCACAACAAATGTGTTGTTATATTTTGTACAACAATTGTAGTAATAAAGTTATAGATGTTTTCTGTACCATGTTTTTGGCGACTCAGAATAGGTTGGTTGGATTGAACCTATTTTGGAGGCGTTACATTTGGTATCAGAGCTATAAGTAAAGAGCCCCGAGCCTCTCGCTGGTGACTTCTTGTTGATGGGGGATGCACCGAAGCCAGACTCTCCGTAGGGGACGCCGTTCTGTGGTGGCAAACTGATAGGTATCAATGTAAGGTGTTGTCCACGATTGGGACATGAGTTACATTTGGTATCAGAGCTTAGGGATATGATCTCTGGCGGAGATCCGGGATTAGAACTAGGAAAGAAGAGACGAGTAATATCCTTCGCTAGTGTGTGTCCTACCTAAGCTGAATTTTCTTACTTAAGTTGATAAATTGTGATATGTCAATTAACCTTTGTTTTGAAGCTGTATTCTAGAATGATATCTGAAATACATGAGATAAGCAATGGAGAAATCATGATGACAGGGAAGATGGAATCTAAAATGAAAGCAAGGTATTATCAACTCTGTGAAATACCAGGTACGTAAATTTCGGGGATGAAATTTCATAAGAAGGGGAGATTGTAAGACCCCGAATTTTATGAAATAAAAATATTCAATTTTTCTTATAATTACTATTCATGAGTTACTATTCACGAGTTACTATTCATGAGTTACTATTCACGAGTTACTATTCATGAATTACTATTCACGAAGCATGATATTTTTTTTACGTAAGAAGTCACTACTCAATAATTGTTACAGTAATTACTGTTCAATATTTTATTTTATCTATTCAATAATTGTTACGTTGATATTTTATATTATTGTTGTTTTAATAATTGTCACTACACAGTATTTCCCATTATCAGATCAATGATTCATATTATTTTAATAATATTACTAGATAACATTATTGGAAATGTCTAAAAATTTCGCCTCAAGGAGAGGTTTGGTCACCTAATTGCGCATCAACAAAGGAGAAATTCTTATCGAAAGCCCTCTTTCTGAGAACTACCGTTGTGTCAAGATCTTGTGATTCGTAATATTATTTGTGAATAATTAATTATTAATTTATATGATAAGGAAAATATTCATTTTATGTGGATATAGATGGAGAAATTTTTTTTAATATGACAATTGTTGAAAATTGATATTTTATCTTTTTCGATAAAATAATTTATTTAATAATGGTGATGTTTTTACAATGAATGTGTGATATATGAGTAAATGAGGAGGAAGAGTATTTTTGTTACTAAAATATTTAAAACATGTTAAACATGTTTGTGGCCTGCGTTCTGATCGAAATTTGATTATAGCCTGTAAAATCGTCCGTTTGTGGATTTCGGTCAATTTCTGTTTGAAATTTAGAAAAACTTTCTTCTGCAAAGTTGCAGAGAATTAAAATTCCTATAGAATGGACATAAGATTTGAATTTTTCTGATAAAGGGGCTATTTATTATGAATTATTGAAGTTCCGAAATATTTAATTTTTGAAATTTTAAATATTTTTTAAAAGAAAAACATGTTTGGTGTGTTTGTGAGACCCACTTGCATATGTTTGTGGCTGAATTCAGATGGCAAGGTGTGCGTAAGAAAATAATATAAATATATTAATAATTTATTAAACTTTCTACTTTGGTGTTCTAAGCAATTTCCTATAAATAGAGTGCTTAAGTTAGAATTGAAAATCACACCAGAAACTAAAGATTTCTCTCTCTATATTATCGAGCGTATTTTGTGAGTATTTAGATATCTTGAGTGTTGCTATACGGTGCAAGTTCAAGTCAATTACGTTATATCCGACATTCAAAGATCGCTTGCTCTTTTGAGGTAAGGGATTTTAAGGGTTATTATGTTTTTCAGTTTTGAAATTTTTGCGAACCTTAAAAAATTCTGTAAAAATTTGAAATAATAATTTGATGAGTTTTGTTGATTGTGTCCAAAAATGGCAATTTTTGGATATATAGATTAAGAGTTATTGATTTTATGAGAAAAAACTATTTTAAAAGTAAACGCTTATAACTCCTTGTGGTTAACTCCAAAATTGATGAAATTTTTATTAGGAGTACATGTATATAACAGAAGTATACCGTGTAAATTTTAGAATGTTTGGACAAAAGTACAATTTATGATAAATGTCTAAATATTCGGCAGTTTTGGCCATATGAAAAATAGTAAATGAATTTTAAAAATTCAGAGAAAAATATACGTTCAATATGGTACTATATTATGCTAAATCCCAGAAAAGAAATATTTTTGGAACTGAATTGGTATTTTTCATGAAAATGGTCTAGTTATGAGTAAATGAATTAAATATGTTATGTGAAGTAAGAAATTTGGAAAATAGGATTTTTTATGGCTTAAGAATCCTATATAAGGTATATCCGCCATTTTTGATGAGGTTTTGGTTATTGGTGATGAAATCTTATGAGTTTGGCATTTTAGAATGATTAAATGCATTAATTAGTAAAGTATAAACAATTAAAACATTTGGATTAAGATATTGTGGTAATATTAATAATATTAGATTATGAGATTATTAAGTGATTTATAACATTTCGATTACGGTGTTATGAAATTATTGATTTATGAATCTTGCTCTTGAAATTAAATGTAGTTGTTGATCCTATTGTTTTTATTATCATATATAACATTTTTATAACCCTGGTGATGGAATTTTTCTTTGACTTGAGTGTAAAGATGGGATTGGTATGATCGTGACTATGGGTTCTCTTTGGCCAGTAGTTCAAAGTTGAATTGTTGACTAGTATGATCATGACCATTGAATTTATAATGGAATATTTTTAGCTTAAGTGCAAGGTGAATTGATCAACATGATTATAATTATGGTTTATATAAATTCTGAAATGATTATATATTTTTTGAGATATGAATATCTTTTGGCCTTGTAGTGCAAATATGACTGTTGTTGAATATCTTTGCTTTGTAGTGCAAAAGATGAATCTGTTGATGAATATCTTTGGCCCGTAATGCAAAAGATGAATTTATTAGTATGATTATGAATGAATCGCGTGATTTGGTATAACCATGATCTTTGATGTTTTAGGTAAAGACAAGTGATGAAAATTATCTTCATTCCGAATGCGTAAAAGGAATTTAGAACTACAATTATGATTATGAGTTATTCACATGATTGTGGATGAACTGCTGATTGATGTTCTGAGGTTAAAACATTGTTCTTTGGACTTTTAACATGTAGAAGATAATAGATTTTATGGTCTATTTGACTCTTCTAATGGATTGCTCGTTCACCGCAACTATGGTTGAAAAGTTTTATCATCTACCATATGTTCTAAATCTCTACGATTTATTATTGATGAAGGCTATTGAGAATTTAATTATCTTTAGTCATAATATTCTTTTATCGAAGCTAGTTGTGCTCACCCTTTTGCTTCACAATTCCTTCGTGTAATAAGAGTGTAAATGGGTCGAAGTCGGGGTAATGTGAGGGAATAGAACGGTGAGTTGTGGATGTTCTCCTAAACAAAGATAGAAAACTGGGTTATATTTTATACATCATTTAGTAGTTATATTTGGTGACCAAATGGGGTGAGGCGAACCCAACGTTTTGAAGGGTGTTTTGCCACTATCATACAAGATATCTAATGACATGCGACTTCGTGTTATCATAAGACAAGGTTGTGCACATCCACTTACTGAGTATATCTACAAGCACTACCTATATGATCTTGGAGTTTGGTTGAAGTATAATTCTCAATTAGAGACGGTGGAGATAATGATATGTCAAGAGAAGACTCACAATTGGAAAGAATATGATAGTAATCTTCTCGTTTTTCTTTGGGTTTTATTGGGTCAACCAAAGATAATTCTGTGGGCATATGATATCTATCATAACCTAGACGCATGGCCTCCCATGTACGAAAGTTTCCTTGAGCACTTCCCAAATATTTTAATTTCTAAAACAGTTATTTCGTACCTTTATGTAAGGTGCCATTGTGACGTAGTATCCAAGATTGGGACATGAGTCACAATTGGTATATATTTGTATCAAAACTCACAACATATGTGTTGTTATATTTTGCACGACAAATGTAGTAATGAAGTTATAGTTATTTTCTGTACCATGTTTTTGGCGACTCAGAATAGGTTGGTTGGATTGGACCTATTTTGGGGGCATTACATTTGGTATCAGAGCTATAAGTAAAGAACCCCGAGCCTCTCGCTGGTGACTTCTTGTTGATGGGGAATGCACCGAAGCCAGACTCTCCGTAGGGGACGCCGTTCTGCGGTGGCAAACTGATAGGTATCAATGTAAGGTGTTGTCCACGATTGGGACATGAGTTACATTTGGTATCAGAGCTTAGGGATATGATCTCTGGCGGAGATCCGGGATTAGAACTAGGAAGGGAGAGACGAGTAATATCCTTCGCTAGTGTGTGTCCTACCTAATCTGAATTTTCTTACTTAAGTTGATAAATTATGATATGTCAATTAACCTTTGTTTTGAAGCTGTATTCTAGAATGATATCTGAAATACATGAAATAAGCAATGGAGAAATCATGATGACAGGGAAGATGGAATCTAAAATGAAAGCAAGGTATTCTCAACTCTGTGAAATACCAGGTATGTAAATTTCGGGGATGAAATTTCATAAGAAGGGGATATTGTAAGACCCCGAATTTTATGAAATAAAAATATTCAATTTTTCTTATAATTACTATTCATGAGTTACTATTCATGAGTTACTATTCACGAAGCATGATATTTTTTTTACGTAAGAAGTCACTACTCAATAATTGTTACAGTAATTACTGTTCAATATTTTATTTTATCGATTCAATAATTGCTACGTTGATATTTTATATTATTGTTGTTTTAATAATTGTCACTACACAGTATTTTCCATTACCAGATCAATGATTCATATTATTTTAATAATATTAGTAGATAACATTATTGGCAATGTCTAGAAAGTTCTGTCTAAGGAGAGGTTTGGTCACCTAATTGCGTGCCAGTAAGGAGAAATTCTTATTGGAAAGCCCCATCTTTCCTGGGAACGGCCTGGTTGCCAGTACTGTGATTCTGTAATATTATTTGTAAATAATTAATTATTAATTTATATGATAAGGAGAATATTCATTTTATGTGGATATAGATGGAGAAATTTTTTTTAATGTGACAATTGTTGAAAATTGATATTTTATCTTTTTCGATAAAATAATTTATTTAATAATGGTGATATTTTTACAATGAATGTGTGATATATGAGTAAATGAAGAGGAAGTGTATTTTTGTTACTAAAAATATTTAAAACATGTTAAACATGTTTGGGGGCCCGTTCTTGACTAAAATTTGATTATAGCCTGTAAAATCGTCCGTTTGTGGATTTCTGTCAATTTCTGTTTGAAATTTAGAAAAACTTTCTTCTGCAAAGTTGCAGAGAATTAAAATTCCTATAGAATGGACATAAGATTTGAATTTTTCTGATAAAGAGGCTATTTATTATGAATTATTGAAGTTCCGGAATAATTGATTTTTGAAATTTTAAATATTTTTTAAAAGAAAACCATGTTTGGTGTGTTTGTGAGACCCACTTGCATATGTTTGTGGCTGAATTCAGATGGCAAGGTGTGCGTAAAAAAATAATATAAATATATTAATATTTTATTAAATTTTCTGCTTTGGTGTTCTAAGCAATTTTCTATAAATAGGGTGCTTAGGTTAGAATTAAAAATCTCACCAGAAACTAAAGATTTCTCTCTCTATATTATCAAGCGTATTTTGTGAGTATTTAGATATCTTGAGTGTTGCTATACGGTGCAAGTTCGATTCAAATAAGTTATATCGACATTCCAAAGATCGCTTTTTTGAGGTAAGGGATAGTAAGGGATTTTAAGGGTTATTATGTTTTTTAGTTTTGAAATTTTTACGAACCTTAAAAAATTCTGGAAAAATTTGAAATAATAATTTGATGAGTTTTGTTGATTGTGTCCAAAAATGGCAATTTTTGGATATATAGATTAAGAGTTATTGATTTTATGAGAAAAGACTATTTTAAAAGTAAACGCTTATAACTCCTTGTGGTTAACTCCAAAATTGATGAAATTTTTATTGGGAGTACATGTATATAACAGAAGTATACCGTGGAAATTTCAGAATGTTTGGACAAAAGTACAATTTATGATAAATGTCTAAATATTCGGCAGTTTTGGCCATATGAAAAATAATAAATGAATTTTAAAAATTCTGAGAAAAATATACGTTCAATATGGGACTATATTATGCTAAATCCTAGAAAAGAAATATTTTTGGAACTGATTAGGTATTTTTTATGAAAATGGTCTAGTTATGAGTAAATGAATTAAATATGTTATGTGAAGTAAGAAATTTGGAAAATAGGATTTTATGGCTTAAGAATCCTATATAAGGTATATGCAGATTTTTGATGAGGGTTTTCGTTATAGGTGATGAAATATTATGAGTTTGGCATTTTAGAATGATTAAATGCATTAATTAGTAAAGTATAAACAATTAAAACATTTGGATTAAGATATTGTGGTAATATTAATAATATTAGATTATTAGATTATTAAGTGATTTATAACATTTGGATTACTGTGTTATGAAATTATTGATTTATGGTTGTTGATCCTATTGTTTTTATTATCATATATAACATTTTATAACCTAGTGATGGAATTTCTCTTTTACAGAGTGTAAAGATGGGTAAAGTATTGGTATGATCGTGACTATGGGTTCTCTTTGGCGAGAAAGAGTGCAAAGTTGAATTGTTCACTAGTATGATCATGACCATTGAATTTACAATGGAATATTTTTAGCTTAAGTGCAAGAGTGAATTGATCAACATGGTTATAATTATGGTTTATATAAATTCTGAAATGATTATGTATTTCTTTGAGATATGAATATCTTTGGCCTGTAGTGCAAAGATGACCTGTTGTTGAATATCTTTAGCCTGTAGTGCAAAGATGAACTTTTGATGAATATCTTTGGCCCGTAGTGCAAAGATGCAATTATTAGTATGATTATGAACAGGAACTATGATTTGGTATAACCATGATCTTTGATGTTTCAGGTAAAGACAGGTGATGAAAATTATCTTCGTCCTGAATGCGAAAAGGAATTTAGAACTACAATTATGATTATGAGTTATTCACATGATTGTGGACAGGAACTGTTGATTGATGTTACAGGGTTAAAACATTGTTGGTGAACTTTTAACATAGAGAAGATAATAGACTTTATGGTCTATTTGACTCTTCTAATGGATTGCTCGTTCTGCTGCAACTATGGTTGAAAAGTTTTATCATCTACCATATGTTCTAAATCTCTAATTTATTATTGATGAAGGCTATTGAGAATTTAATTATCTTTAGTCATAATATTCTTTACTGAGCTAGTTGTGCTCACCCTTTTGCTTCACAATTTCTTTCAGGTAATAAGAGTGTAGCTAGGAAGCGGGGTAATGAGGGGAATAGAGCGGTGGTCTCTAGTCATGGAGGTTCTCCTAAACAAAGATGTAGAAAAGTGGGTTATATTTTATACATCATTTAGTAGTTATATTTGGTGAACCAAATGGGGTGAGGCGAACCCAACGTTTGAAAGGGTGTTTTGCCACTATCATACAAGATGTCTAATGACATGCGACTTCATGTTATCATAAGACAAGGTTGTGCACATCCACTTGCTGAGTATATCTACAAGCACTACCTATATGATCTTGGAGTTTGGTTGAAGTATAATTCTCAATTAGAGACGGTGAAGATAATGATATGTCAAGAGAAGACTCACCATTGGAAAGAATATGATAGTAATCTTCTCATTTTTCTTTGGGTTTTATTGGGTCAACCAAGGATAATTTTGAGGGCATATGATATCTGTCATAACCTAGACGCATGGCCTCCCATGTACGAAAGTTTTCTTGAGCACTTCCCAAAGATTTTAATTTCTAAAACAGTTATTGACTGTACCTTTATGTAAGGTACCATTGTGACGTACTATCCAAGGTTGGGACATGAGTCACAGTTGGTATATATTTGTATCAAAACTCACAACATATGTGTTGTTATATTTTTCACGACAATTGTAGTAATGAAGTTATAGTTATTTTCTATACCATGTTTTTGGCGACTCAGAATAGGTTGGCTGGATTGGACCTATTATGGGGGCGTTACATTTGGTATCAGAGCTATAAGTAAAGAGCCCCGAGCCTCTCGCTGATGACTTCTTGTTGATGGAGGATGCACCGAAGCCAGACTCTCCGTAGGGGACGCCGTTCTGCGGTGGTAAACTGATAGGTATCAATGTAAGGTGTTGTCTACGATTGGGACATGAGTTACATTTGGTATCAGAGCTTAGGGATATGATCTCTGGCGGAGATCCAGGATTAGAACTAGGAAAGAAGAGACGAGTAATATCCTTCGCTAGTGTGTGTCCTACCTAAGCTGAATTTTCTTACTTAAGTTTATAAATTGTGATATGTCAATTAACCTTTGTTTTGAAGTTGTATTCTAGAATGATATCTGAAATACATGAGATAAGCAATGGAGAAATCATGATGACAGGGAAGATGGAATCTAAAATGAAAGCAAGGTATTCTCAACTCTGTGAAATACCAGGTACGTAAATTTCGGGGACGAAATTTCATAAGAAGGGGAGATTGTAAGATCCCAAATTTTATGAAATAAAAATATTCAATTTTTCTTATAATTACTATTCATGAGTTACTATTCACGAGTTACTATTCATGAGTTACTATTCACGAATTACTATTCATGAGTTGCTATTCACGAAGCATGATATTTTTTTTACGTAAGAAGTCACAACTCAATAATTGTTACAGTAATTACTGTTCAATATTTTATTTTATCGATTCAATAATTGCTACGTTGATATTTTATATTATTGTTGTTTTAATAATTATCACTACACAAGTATTTCCCATTATCGGATCAATGATTCATATTATTTTAATAATATTACTAGATAACATTATTGGCAATGTCTAGAAAGTTACATACAAGGAGAGGTTTGGTCACCTAATTCATGGCCCAAGAAGAAGAAATTCTTATTGGAAAGCCTTCTCTCTCGAGGAACTACTGGTTATTCATCTTTGTGATTACGTAATATTATTTGTGAATAATTAATTATTAATTTATATGATAAGAAAAATATTCATTTTATGTGGATATAGATGGAGAAATTTTTTTAATGTGACAATTGTTGAAAATTGATATTTTATCTTTTTCGATAAAATAATTCATTTAATAATGGTGATATTTTAACAATGAATGTGTGATATATGAGTAAATGAGGAGGAAGAGTATTTTTGTTACTAAAAATATTTAAAATATGTTAAACATGTTTGTGGGCCCGTTTCTTGGCTGAAATTTGATTATAGCCTGTAAAATCATCCGTTTGTGGATTTCGGTCAATTTCTGTTTGAAATTTAGAAAAACTTTCTTCCGCAAAGTTGTAGAGAATTAAATTTCCTATAGAATGGACATAAGATTTGAATTTTTCTGATAAAGGGGCTATTTATTATGAATTATTGAAGTTCCGGAATAATTGATTTTTGAAGTTTTAAATATTTTTTAAAAGAAAAACATGTTTGGTGTGTTTGTGAGACCCACTTGCATATGTTTGTGGCTGAATTCAGATGGCAATGTGTGCGTAAGAAAATAATGTAAATATATTAATATTTTATTAAATTTTCTACTTTGGTGTTCTAAGCAATTTCCTATAAATAGGGTGCTTAGGTTAGAATTGAAAATCACACCAAAAACTAAAGATTTTTCTCTCTATATTATCGAGCGTATTTTGTGAGTATTTAGATATCTTGAGTGTTGCTATACGGTGAAAGTTCGTTCAGCGTTATATCCGACATTCTAGTACTGCTCTTTTAATGTAAGGGATAGTAAGGGATTTTAAGGGTTATTATGTTTTTCAGTTTCGAAATTTTTACGAACCTTAAACAATTCTAGAAAATTTTGAAATGATAATTTGATGAGTTTTGTTGATTGTGTCCAAAAATGGCGATTTTTGGATATATATATTAAGAGTTATTGATTTTATGAGAAAAGACTATTTTAAAAGTAAACACTTATAACTCCTTATGGTTAACTCCAAAATTGATGAACTTTTTATTGGGAGTACATGTATATAACAGAAGTATACCGTGTAAATTTCAGAATTTTTGGACAAAAGTACAATTTATGATAAATGTCTAAATATTCGGCAGTTTTGGCCATATGAAAAATAGTAAATGAATTTTAAAAATTCTGAAAAAAATATATGTTCAATATGGGACAATATTATGCTAAATCCCAGAAAAGAAATATTTTTGGAACTGATTTGGTATTTTTCATGAAAATGATCTAGTTATGAGTAAATGAATTAAATATGTTATGTGAAGTAAGAAATTTGGAAAATAGGATTTTATGGCTTAAGAATCCTATATAAGGTATATGCAGATTTTTGATGAGGGTTTGGATTATTGGTGAAGAAATCTTATGAGTTTGGCATTTTAGAATGATTAAATGCATTAATTAGTAAAGTATAAACAATTAAAACATTTGAATTAAGATATTGTGGTAATATTAATAATATTAGATTATGAGATTATTAAGTGATTTATAACATTTGGATTACGGTGTTATAAAATTATTGATTTATGAATCTTGCTCTTGAAATTAAATGTAGTTGTTAATCCTATTGTTTTTATTATCATATATAACATTTTTATAACCCTGGTGATGAAATTTCTCTTTGACTTGAGTGTAAAGATGGGTAAAGTATTGGTATGATCGTGAGTATGTGTTCACTTTGGCCAATAGTGCAAAGTTCAATTGTTGACTAGTATGATCATGACCATTGAATTTACAATGGAATATTTTTAGCTTAAGTGCAAGGTGAATTGATCAACATGGTTATAATTATGGTTTATATAAATTCTGAAATGATTATGTATTTCTTTGAGATATGAATATCTTTGCTCAGTAAAGTGCAAAGATGACATTGTTGTTGAATATCTTGGCCCTGTAGTGCAAAGATGAAATATTGATGAATATCTTTGGCCCGTAGTGCAAAGATGAATTTATTAGTATGATTATGAGCGAGGCGTGATTTGGTATAACCATGATCTTTGATGTTTCGTAAAGACAGTGATGAAAATTATCTTCATTCCGAATGCGAAAAAGAATTTAGAACTATAATTATGATTATGAGTTATTCACATGATTGTGGAATGAGGCTGTTGATTGATGTTACTGAGGTTAAAACATTGTTGGTGGACTTTTAACATAGAAGATAATAGACTTTATGGTCTATTTGACTCTTCTAATGGATTGCTTTCGTTCGCTGCAACTATGGTTGAAAAGTTTTATCATCTACCATATGTTCTAAATCTCTAATTTATTATTGATGAAGGCTATTGAGAATTTAATTATCTTTAGTCATAATATTCTTTACTAAGCTAGTTGTGCTCACCCTTTTGTTTCACAATTCCTTTCAGGTAATATGAGTGTAGCTGGGTCGAGCGGGGGTAATAGGGGAATAGAACGGTGGTCTTTAGCTGTGGAGGTTCTTCCTAAACAGTATAGAAAAGTGGGTTATATTTTATACATCATTTAGTAGTTATATTTGGTGAACCAAATGGGGTGAGGCGAACCCAACGTTTGGAAGGGTGTTTTGCCACTATCATACAAGATGTCTAATGACATGCGACGTCGTGTTATCATAAGACAAGGTTGTGCACATCCACTTGCTGAGTATATCTACAAGCACTACCTATATGATCTTGGAGTTTGGTTGAAGTATAATTCTCAATTAAAGACGGTGGAGATAATGATATGTCAAGAGAAGACTCACCATTGGAAAGAATATGATAGTAATCTTCTCGTTTTTCTTTGGGGTTTATTCAACCAAGGATAATTCTGTGGCATATGATATCTATCATAACCTAGACGCATGGCCTCCCATGTACGAAAGTTTCCTTGAGCACTTTCCAAAGATTTTAATTTCTAAAACAGTTATTGACTGTACCTTTATGTAAGGTGCCATTGTGACGTACTATCCAAAGTTGGGACATGAGTCATAGTTGGTATATATTTGTATCAAACTCACAACATATGTGTTGTTATATTTTGCACGACAATTGTTGTGACGTCCCCAAAATAGGTATACAACACCCATTCTGAGTCGTCAAAATACATGGTACAGAAACAACTACAACTTTATTAATACAACATAAAAACTGTGAGTTTAAATACAAATATTATCATCTAGATAATATCCACACTCAAATAAGTCTTCAGTACAATTATTGATACATTATTTCAAAAATGGTGAGGACTACTAAAACGACTTTCTAAAACCTTCATTCCTTACCCCGACTAGTACTCGCTACATTCTCGCCTCCTGAGAAGAAAAATGGAACAAAAAGGAAAAGGGTGACCTCAACTAGCCAAGTAAAGAATATTATGACCAAGATAATATAGAACAAATTATCGCTAGTCTTCAACAGGGAAAAATCTAATAGAATACAATAGACAACAAGTTTTAAATCAATATTCGTAGCGAAAATAATAATTCATTAGAAGAGTTAAGTAGAGAATAAAATCTACTATCTTCTATATATGAATTTAAAAGTTCATCGTCAATATTTTATCCCTGTAACATCAATCTATATATCTGAAATCAAATATTCATCTTTGCACTCTGAGCCAAAGATATTCATCGATTGGTCATGTTCATCTAAACACTGCTCATCTTTGCACTACGGCCAAAGATATTCATCGAAATCATTAATCTTTGCACTACGTGCCAAAGATATTCAATTATATCATCATTTAGGACGGAGGATGATGAAAAATATTTTAAAGAAAAGCGAATCCAATTGAAAACAAAAGAATAAATATTAAGGATTCAGATTTCAAATTATTCCATGTCCAAAAATACCTCATAAATAATCATAGTGGAGTAAAATTCAAGAATGATCAAAACATGGATACAATCAAAGCTAGTATCCAGAATAGATATTTTGGACAAAAAGACGAAAATTTCATTTTTCGGTGAATAGTGCCGTATTCGTGAATAGTGCCGTATACGTGAATAGTAACTCCGACACTAAAAGATAGAAATTTCACAAAAAAAAATTATCATGCTTCGTGAATAGTACTCGTAAATAGTAACTCATGAATAGTAACTCATGAATAGTAACTCGTGAATAGTAACTCATGAATAGTAACTCCGACATAAAAAAGTTCCAAATTTGATAAAAAGTTCCAACCAATATTTCGGCATAATGATATTGAAGAAATAATATCATTTTTTAAAAATAATAATATATGTTACCTCAAAAGGATAGTACTTCTGACTGGAATACTAGATATAGTGCTGAAAGAACTTGCACCGTATAGCAATACTCAAAGTACTAAAATACTCACAAAATACGCTCGATATTATAGAGAGAGAAAGAGAGAAATTTTTAGTTTCTGGTGTGATTTTCAATTCTAACATAAGCACCCTATTTATAAGAAATTGCTTAGAACACCAAAGTAGAAAATTTAATATAATAATAATATATTAAAAAAATTTCAAGCCCACCGTAGAAATTCTGAAATCAGCCCATTCAACACACATGTGGAACACACCATAATGTAAAAAATGTTTTTATTAAAAAAAATAATTAAAACTTCCAAAAATCAATTATTTCAGAATTTCGAAACTTCAATAATTCATAATAAATAGCCCTTTTATCAGAAAATTCGAATCTTGCGAATTTTTATAGGAATTTCAATTCTCTACAACTTTGCAGAAGAAAGTTTTTCCAAACTCCAAACAAAAATTGACCGAAATCCATAAACGAGCGATTTTACAGGCTATAATCAAATTTCAATCAAGAAATTGGCCCACAGACATGTTTAACATGTTTTAAACAACTTTTGCAACAAAAATACTCTTCCTCCTCATATACTCATATATCCCACATTCATTGTAAAAATATCATCATTATTATATTATAATAATATAATAAAATATTATTTTATCAGAAAAGATAAAATATCGATTTTCAACAATTGTCACTTTAAAAATTTTCTCCATCTATATCCACATAAAATGAATATTTTTCTCATCATATAAATTAATAATTAATTATTCACAAATTATATTACAGAATCACAATATCGACAACCTGCGAGCGCCCTAGAAAGAGGAGGCTTTCCAATAAGGATTTCTCCTTACTAGCGCGCAATTAGGTGACCAAACCTCTCCTTAGACAGAACTTTCTAGACATTGCCAATAATGTTTTCTAATAATATTATTCAGATAATATGAATTATTGCTTCAATAATGGAAAATATCGTATAGTGACAATTATTGAAACAACAAGAATATAAAATATCAACGCAAAGAATTATTGAATCAATAAAATAAAATATTGAATAATAACTCATCGTAATAATTATTGAGTAGTGTCTTCACGTAAGAATCAATAATTGTGCAATACTGGTATCTTCATCGTGCAACAACGCCAGACATCGTGTTTTAACCACCCAAAGTATTCCAACGAGTTAATTAGCGGTAACCACGCCGTTATTTATAAACAACTTATACTTGTCGTTTTCTTCATCCAATCGCTTTCCGTTATGGGGCCCACACAAGGCCTGCGCAATCGAACAAATATCCCCGACAAGCAAGATTATCCACGACCAAACGAATATTCTCCGACAACAATGAGTATTTTATAACCACCTGCTTATTTTAAAATATTTGCACATTTTACCCATAACTAACCACATTAATCAATTCAACCCTTACTATTTAAAAATAATAAATAGAGGAAATTAAATTTCATTTATAAAAAGTTGGGGTCTTACAACCTTCCCTTCTTATGAAATTTCATCCTCGAAATTGACGTACGTACCTGGTGTTTCGAAAAGATGAGGATACCTCTTTTTCATTTCTGATTCTAACTCCCAGATCATTTCTTCAATAGCATGGTTTTTCCACAAAACCTTAACTTGTAACCTTAGTGCGTAAGACATGCTCTTTCCTATCCAAGATCTTGACAGGTACCTCCTCGTATGTTAAATCTTCGGCTATCTCGTCTGGTTCTAACTCAATAATGTGGTTCGGGTCCTCCACATATTTACGAAGTATAGATATGTGAAAAACGTTATGAACACGAAACATGCTTGGAGGTAACGCGGGTCTATAGGCCACATTTCCTACTCGTTCAAGAATCTGAAATGGACTAATAAATCGTGGATTGAGCTTTCCTCTCTTCCCGAATCTTGTAACTCCCTTCCATGGAGCCACACGCAACAATACATGATCCCCAATACTAAATTCCACGTCCTTTCGATGAAGATCCGCATAACTCTTTTGTCGATCCTGTGCCGTTTGTATACGTTGTCAAATCATTTGGATCTTTTTCGTAGTCATACGTACCAACTCGGGTCCCAACAATGTTGCTTGACCCACCTCATCCCAACATATTGGAGAGCGACACTTTCGTCCATACAATGCTTCGAATGGAGCCAACCTATACTTGTCTGATAACTGTTGTTGTAGGAAAATTCCACCAATGGTAAATACTTATCCCAACTCCCTTTGAAATCGAGGACATAAAGTCTTAATAGATCTTTAAGAGTTTGAATAGTCCTCTCTGATTGTCCGTCCGTTTGAGGATGGTATGCCGAACTAAATCATAAATCCGTGCCCATAGCTTTTTGAAAGCTAACCCAAAATCTTGAAGTGAATCTTGGATCACGATCCAAAACTATGGATACTGGCATGCCATGCAATCTTACAATCTCATTTATGTACATACTAGTAAGACGTTCAAGGGAATAAGTCTCACGTATAGGCAAGAAATGGGCTGACTTGGTTAATCTATCAACAATAACCCAAATCACATCTATGCCTTGAGAAACCTTGGGAAGACCCGTAGCGAAATCCATAGTAATGTGTTCCCACTTCCATTTCAGAATCTCAAGTGGTTGCAATGGACCCTTTGGTACTTGATGCTCCGCCTTTACACGTTGACAAGTTAAACACATCGAGATAAACTTTGCAATCTCTCTCTTCATATTGTTCCACCAAAATGTATGTCGAAGATCACGATACATTTTGGTACTTCCAGGATGGATTGCAAATGGTGTATTGTATGCCTCCATCATGATCTTGTACTTCAAATCAGAATCATTATGAACACAAAGTCTGGAATGGACTCGAAGTATTCCTTCTTCATCGATTCTTGCTTCTGGAATAGCACCTTCTTGTACTTTCTTCTTTATAATCATCAGCTCCGGGTCTGTGGCTTGAGCAACTTTAACTTTCTCGATTAAAGTTGGTTATATACGTATACTTGATATCATTGCATGGGTCCCCGGAGTCCTGAATTCTATCTTCATCTTTTGTAAATCACACAAAATGGGCCTTTGTTTTAACAACATCGCATTTGTTCCCGCGTATGATCTTCTACTCAATGCGTTAACTACCACGTTCGCTTTTCCAGGATGGTATTGAATGGTGTGGTCGTAGTCTTTCAATAACTCGAGCCAACGTCGTTGCCGCATGTTAAGTTCCTTTTGGGTGAAGAAATATTTGAGGCTTTTATGGTTTGAATATATCTCCACTTTTTCCCCATATAGATAGTGCCTCCAAATCTTTAGCCCTAAAACGACTGCTGCCAACTCTAGATCATGAGTAGGATAATTCCTCTCATATTCTGTTGTCGCGAGGCATAGGCTATGACTTTCCCACGTTGCATGAGAACACATCCTAACCCTTTGCCTGAAGCATCGCTGTAGATAACAAATCCATCCGAACTAGATGGTATTTTCAAAACAGGTGCCGAAATGAGTCTCCTCTTGAGATCTTGAAAACTCTTCTCGCATTCCTCGCTCCATACGAATTTTGTATCTTTACGAGTCAGCTGAGTTAACGGAGTAGCTATTCTAGAAAATCCTTCCACAAATCTCCGATAATAACCAGCTAAGCCCAAAAAGCTACGTACTTCGGTCACCGTCTTTGGTTGCTCCCAACTTTGTATTGCTTCAATCTTCGCCGGGTCAACAGACACTCCATGTTTTGAAACCATGTGCCCAAGGAATACTACTTCCTCAAGCCAGAACTCGCATTTCTTCAGCTTGGCATATAGTTTGTTATCACGAAGCCTTTACGATAAGACTACAAATAGCGCTTTCATGATCTTCACGGCTTTTGGAATAGATGAGGATGTCATCAATAAAGACAACAACGAACTGATCCAAATATTCCTTGAATACTCGGTTCATCATATCCATGAAAGCCGCAGGAGCATTAGTCAATCCAAAGGACATTACTAGGAATTCATAATGCCCGTGCATCGAAGTTCAAGGCGCTTCTTGGAATATCCTCGCTTTTAACCTTCATTGATGATATCCATAACGAAGATCGATTTTGAAAAGAATTGTGCTCCTTCATGAACCTGGTCAAACAGTCATCAATGTGAGGTAGCGGATACCTATTTCTTGATAGTGACATGGTTTAATTCCCGTTAATCGATACAAAGTCGCATACTCCCGTCTTTCTTCTTTACAAATTAAACAGGAGCACCCCAAGGAGATGTACTAGGACGAATGAAACCGATGTCCAACAACTCTTGTAGTTGGACCTTTAACTCCCGTGATCACCTCGTTTGGGTTCCTCGCATGTTGACCAGTCACGACAAACGCTCTTCCAGGAACCGTTGACTTTGACTTTTCTGGGACAATATTTTGAGTCACCATCCCCGCTGGACTTGGTTTCGCTACAGTGCAATCTGAGCGAAATGCCCTTCCTTTCCACAATTATAACATACCTTAAACTGTTGTGGGGAGTTTGGGCTGATATGTCATTCTTTTTCGTGACTTATAATATATAACCAGGTGGTGGTCGTTTCTCCTCCTTGGAACCAAATGCTGCTTTGGTCTGTGATGTCTTCACATTGTCATTGTTGAATCTCCTCTTTTAAAATCTCCCCGACTCGCTTCTTCTATTTTCATGGCCACAATTACCACCAGAGTGGTTACCGCTTTTGTCTCGAATGTTTTCCTCCTCCCATTTGGTTTTCATTGCTCGATGATCCGCCGCCACACCAGATGACCTCGGTTGCGGTCCCTTGGTTGAACGTATTTCGCTTATCTCGCTCTAATAATTGAGCCTCATTGACAACATCCGAATATAAAGAAAATTTATGAGAGATAAGATATCGTCAATCTCTGGGTTTTAAACCTCTCGTAAACATCCTCGTCATTTGTTCCTCATTCTCTACCAAATGAGGTGCAAACCTGGATAACTCTGCGAACTTCGCCTCGTATTGGGACACCGTCATGTTGTTTTGTTCTAGTCTAATAAACTCTACCTCCTTCATATGGCGAATACTTTCAGGAAAATATTTTTCGTTGAAAAGTTTCTGAAACGTTTCCCAAGACATGCAGAGTGCGGCAGGCTGGGTACGTTTCACAGACTCCCACCAGTAATCTGCCTCGCCACGGAATATAAAGGTGGCAAATGGAACCTTCTGTTCCTCCGTGCATCCCAAAAAATCGAATATCTTGGTAATTTGCTTGACCCACGCCGCCGCCATGATCGATCGCTTTTCCTTAAATTCTAGTGGTCCCAACTCTTTGAATCGCTTGTTGATGACAAGCCACGCGTGCTATCATTTCCACCAGATTTCGTATACGAGTCTCCCTCAAATGCGGTTTTGCATGAATCGTAAAAACTCCTAAACATCCCGTCGTTCATAAATCCGCTTTCAATGGTGTTGTTTATAGGAGGAATATTGCCTTTCGCTGCATCGCGTTCCTCGGGTGGTGATTAAAGGTGTTTCCACGGTCTCATTAACTCCACCGTTAATATTCTCAAATTGCCATTCTTAAATACCGCCATAAAACAAGGGTTAATTAAACAAATTAACATATCACATATTAACCATATACTTAATCGACCAACAAATAAGCTTAAGTATGACACACTAGCGAAGGATTACTCGTCTCTCCCCTCCTAGTACTATTCCCCGATCTCCGCCAGAGACCATATCCCTAAGCTCTGATACCAACCGTGACGCCCCCAAAATAGGTATACAACACCCATTCACGAGTTGTCAAAATACATGGTATGTAAACAACTACAACTTTATTAATACAAATATAAAAGCTGTGAGTTTAAATACAAATATTATCATCTAGACAATATCCACACTCAAATAAGTCCTCAGTATAATTATTGATACATTATTTCAAAAATGGTGAGGACTACTAAAACGACTTTCTAAAATCTTCATTCCATACCCCGACTAGTACTCGCTACATTCTCGCCTCCTGAGAAGAAAAATGGAACAAAAAGTAAAAGGGTGACCTCAACTAGCCCAGTAAAGAATATTATGACCAAGATAATATAGAACAAATTATCGTTAGTCTTCAACAGGGAAAAATCTAATAGAATACAATAGACAACAAGTTTTAAATCAATATCCGCAGCGGAAATAATAATTCATTAGAAGAGTTAAGTAGAGAATAAAATCTACTATCTTCTATATATGAATTTAAACGTTCATCGTCAATATTTTATCCCTGTAACATCAATCAATATATATCTGGAATCAAATATTCATCTTTGCACTACAGGCCAAAGATATTCATCAGTTGGTCATGTTCATCTAAACACCTATTCATCTTTGCACTACGGGCCAAAGATATTCATCAGAAATCATTAATCTTTGCACTACAGGCCAAACATATTTAATTATATCATCATTTAGGACGGAGGATGATGAAAAATATTTTAAAGAAAACGAATCCAGTGAAACAAAAGAATAAATATTAAGGATTCAGTATTTACCTATTCCATGTGTCAAAAATACCTCATAAATAATCATAGTGGAGTAAAATTCAAGAATTATCAAAACATGGATACAATCAAAGCTAGTATCCAGAATAGATATTTTGGACAAAAAGAAGAAAATTTCATTTTTTGGTGAATAGTGCCGTATTCGTGAATAGTGTCGTATACGTGAATAATAACTTCAACACTAAAAGATAGAAATTTCACCAAAAAAAAATTATCATGCTTCGTGAATAGTAACTCGTGAATAGTAACTCATGAATAGTAACTCGTGAATAGTAACTCGTGAATACCTCAAAAGGATAGTACTTCTGACTGGAATACTGGATATAGTGCTGAAAGAACTTGCACCGTATAGCAATACTCAAAGTACTAAAATGCTCACAAAATACGCTCGATATTATAGAGAGAGAAAGAGAGAAATCTTTAGTTTCTGGTGTGATTTTCAATTCTAACCTAAGCACCCTATTTATAAGAAATTGCTTAGAACACCAAAGTAGAAAATTTAATATAATAATAATATATTAAAAAAATTCAAGCCCACTGTAGAAATTCTGAAATCAGCCCATTCAACACACATGTGGAACACACCATAATGTAAAAAATGTTTTTATTAAAAAAAATAATTAAAACTTCCAAAAATCAATTATTTCAGAATTTCGAAACTTCAATAATTCATAATAAATAGCCCTTTTATCAGAAAATTCGAATCTTGCGAATTTTTATAGGAATTTCAATTCTCTACAACTTTGCAGAAGAAAGTTTTTCCAAACTCCAAACAAAAATTGACCGAAATCCATAAACGAGCGATTTTACAGGCTATAATCAAATTTCAGTCAAGAAATTGGCCCACAAACATGTTTAACATGTTTTAAACAACTTTTGCAGCAAAAATACTCTTCCTCCTCATATACTCATATATCCCACATTCATTGTAAAAATATCATCATTATTATATTATAATAATATAATAAAATATTATTTTATCAGAAAAGATAAAATATCGATTTTCAACAATTGTCACTTTAAAAATTTTCTCCATCTATATCCACATAAAATGAATATTTTCCTCATCATATAAATCAATAATTAATTATTCATAAATAATATTACAGAATCACAATCATCGACAACCGTGCGGTTCTCCAGGAAAGAGGGGCTTTCAATAAGGATTTCTCCCAGTGGGCCGCAATTAGGTGACCAAACCTCTCCTGTGATGTAACTTTCTAGACATTGCCAATAATGTTTTCTAATAATATTATTCGGATAATATGAATTATTGCTTCGATAATGGAAAATATCGTGTAGTGACAATTATTGAAACAACAAGAATATAAAATATCAACGTAGCAATTATTGAATCAATAAAATAAAATATCGAACAAGAACTCATCGTAACAATTATCGAGTAGTGTCTTTCACGTAAGAATCAATAATTGGTGCAATACCGGTGTCTCATCTTGTGCAACAACGCGTAGACATCGTGTTTTAACCACCGGGTATTCCAATCAGAGTGTTAATTCAGTAATAACTACGCCGTTATTTATAAACAACTTATACTTGTCGCTTTTCTTCATCTAATCGCTCAAGTTATGGGCACACACAAGACTGCTACTGCCGCATTTAATATTCCCCGACAAAGAAGAATATTCCACGACCAAACGAATATTCTCCAAACAACAATGAGTATTTTATAACCACCGCTTATTTTAAAATATTTATGCATTTTACCCATAACTAACCACATTAATCAATTCAACCCTTACTATTTCAAAATAATAAATAGAGGAAATTAAATTTCATTTATAAAAAGTTGGGGTCTTACAATTGTAGTTATAAAGTTATAGTTGTTTTCTGTACCATGTTTTTGGTGACTCAGAATAGGTTGGTTGGATTGGACCTATTTTGGGGGCGTTATATTTGGTATCAGAGCTATAAGTAAAGAGCCCCGAGCCTCTCGCTGGTGACTTCCTGTTGATGGGGGATGCACCGAAGCCAGACTCTCTGTAGGGGACGCCATTCTGCGGTGGCAAACTGAAAGGTATCAATGTAAGGTGCTGTCCACGATTGGGACATAAGTTACATTTGGTATCAGAGCTTAGGGATATGATCTCTAACGGAGATCCGGGATTAGAACTAGGAAGGGAGAGACGAGTAATATCCTTCGCTAGTGTGTGTCCTACCTAAGCTGAATTTTCTTACTTAAGTTGATAAATTGTGATATGTCAATTAACCTTTGTTTTGAAACTGTATTCTAGAATGATATCTGAAATACAGGAGATAAGCAATGGAGAAATCATGATGACAGAAAAGATGGAATCTAAAATGAAAGCAAGGTATTCTCAACTCTGTGAAATACCAGGTACGTAAATTTCGGGGATGAAATTTCATAAGGAGGGGAGATTGTAAGACCCCGAATTTTATGAAATAAAAATATTTAATTTTTCTTATAATTACTATTCATGAATTACTATTCACGAGTTACTATTCATGAGTTACTATTCACGAATTACTATTCACGAAGCATGATATTTTTTTTTTACGTAATGAAAGTCCAATAATAATCTAGAAGGGGGGTTGAATAGATTTTTACAGATTAAAAAATTATCTTAGGCCTTTTTGATTTTTTGTATAATTAATTTGCAGTGTTAGAAATTAATATGCAAGACAGTAAAAAATTAATCACACAATGCACAAAGATTTGTCTGGTTCACAACATACATCCCAGGTATCCTGCTACATCCAGTCTCAAGCTCCTCTCCAGGACTTGAGATCCTATTACTATCAGTAATAAATACTCCTTCAACAGGCGGAGAAGTCTTTACAAAATTTTATAGATAAACTTCCAACTATTTCCAACTAATCTATCTTGGACAGCAAGCTCCCCGCTCCCTCCTCAAGCTTAGTTGTACTTCTTTTGAGTTCAGTTATATTCTATGATCTGGTCTTGAAACAACAACCTCTTCCTCACCTCACAAGTACACTAGAGACCCAACTTCCCGCTGACCTCTCTAAGACTCTGGTCTTGGTCGAAGAATTACTCGTCTTTCTCACAGGTACATAAAATAAACTAACTCTAACCTTTTCTCTTTTTACAAATGATTTTACAACAATGTGCTTCTTAAATAAGCAGATAACAATTTAGTACATATTGATGCTTCTCAAATAAGCAAATAAGAATTTAGTACAGATGGATGCTTTTTAAATAAGCAGATATAATTTAGTACAGATTGGTGCTTCTCAAATAAGAAGATATCAATTAAAGATCAAATATATTTATAAAAGTTCAAAGACTTTTATACTTGAGAAAATATGCTTCTTAGTAAGCAGATATTAATTTGTGCTTTGATTAAATAAAGCTTCTATGTAAGCAAATATGAAAATTATGCTCTGGTATAAAAGTTTAAATAACTTTTATATTTTGTGTGAAAAAATGCTTCTTGAATAAGCAAATAAGTAAATTAAGCACTGTTATAAAAGTTTAAATAACTTTTATGTTTTGAGTAAAAATGTTTCTTAAATAAGTAAATAAGTCAATTTTAGCTTTAGCTCAAAAATGCTTCTGTTTAAGCAGATATATAATTTAATGCAAATTATAAAAAAAATATTTATTCTTTATGGAGTAAAGAAAAAATCAGTTTAAATAACTTTTAGAGTGAGAATGCTTACGAGTAAACAAATAAGTTATTTCAAACTTTGAATCAAATATGCTTCTATTTAAGCAAATATATTCACTTAAGTTTGTGAAATAAAAGTTTAAATGACTTTTCTATAATGTAACAAGTATTTTATGAATAAATGAATTTATGATCAAATACTTGTGATGACAGATATCAAGTATAATATATAAATCAATTAAGCAATACTTGATCTAACAAATATTATTGTTTAACTCAAACAATATATAGGAATATTTTATCTATTATGTGAACTTTTATAGATAATGTCACTTAGTACTATAAGGAATAAATGCGGTTCAATTTCTCTTGGTAGAGAGGTGTATCTCAAGTAGCCTCATGCTGCCTAAGTATGACAAAATTTATAATTTTCACAATTGATATTTATATAAATATTTTCAATAGATCACTACGATTCTCAAATTCGGTTCGGATGACTACTCTTTTTGGAGCAGTATCTCAGTGTTGTTTTGAGCTATCAAGTGTCGTTATCTATTTTACGATATTTGTATAAATAATATCAATAAAAATTCTTGTTATCAAGACTATAAGGAATCGTGAATGACAGATGATTCTTCCGTAGAGGTTTATCTCCGTAGCCTTGCGGCGTTTAAGTATCCTTTTATTTGATAAATAGATGAAATATAGATATATAGAATTGTGTAGAACAATTTATATTCGTATATCTATAAATATAAATAAGCAAGAGATAATTCAAATAAATAAATCAAATAACTTATCTCAATATGCTTAGACCAATTTCCTCTTCTCAAATAATCAGAACTTTTGTAAGAAGAGATATAGAAAGCTTTTTCAGGGAGAGAGAGTATGTGGGAGAGAAAATAAGCTTTTCTTTGTAAGTGAATTGGCAAATTAGAAATGAAAGGAAAGCCTCCTATTTATAGATTTTTTGACGTCAGGGGTAAAATGATAATTTTTTGAAATCTGATTTTAAATGAATGGCTAGGATTGCTTTAATTTAAAATCAATGGTTTGAATTGAAAGAGAAGACACGGATTGCCAAATGTACCGCATTCAAATTTCCGCCTGGGCTATTATTCACCAACATGTCATTTAATGAGCACTTTAAAAATTCGGTCAAAGTAGCTATGCAAGGTTAAAATCATTAATGCCAGCATACATATTTTGAACTTTAATGTACACGGTTTTGGCAAGAAAATGGAAGCTCATGCATGCATTTAAACCACTATCTTGTATATATGTATGAATTAAATGCATATAGAGCACATGCACTCATTATATATATATATATATATATATATATATATATATATATATATATATTACACTTACACACATTATTATATATAATACACACACACACACACACGAAATATATAATATATAATATATAATATATAATATAATGATTACATACATATATATTATAATATAATACATATTTAATAATATATATACACGGTTTTGTTGAAAAAAAATGACACAACATTTTGTCAACTTATTTTACACACAAATGTTATACTTAATATTATAATATAATATATATATATATACGGTTTTTTATATATAATATTTTAAATATATATATATATATTTATAAATATGTACATTTATATATAAAATATTATATATATATATATATATATATATAAATATATATATATATATGTTATATATATATATAATTATATATAATTTATATAAAATATACATATATATGAAATAAAATAATTTTTGAGATAATTAAATAATAAAATTAATTGAAACAAAATGGAAGATGCCCACAATTAAAAATGATTTAATCAATATTTCCATCTTCTTTCCAAAATCGGTCAAACAAGTATTTGATAATCAACATATAACTTTTGTCCCACAATGCATGACCCAATTGATTTAATATATTAAAACATCAAGATCAATAAATTAAATAAGATTTAGAAAACATTTTTGGTCAAAATAAATAAAACAAATATAATAAAAATCCTATGGAGAGGATTCTACCCATTTAATTAATTTATTTACTAATTATTGTTATCATCAAAATAAAACTAAAAGTTGGTGACCCAACACGTAAGAAGTCACTACTCAATAATTGTTACAGTAATTACTGTTCAATATTTTATTTTATCGATTCAATAATTGCTACGTTGATATTTTATATTATTGTTATTTTAATAATTGTCACTACACAGTATTTCTCATTATCAGATCAATGATTCATATTATTTTAATAATATTACTAGATAACATTATTGGCAATGTCTAGAAAGTTCTGTCTAAGAAGAGGTTTGGTCACCTAATTGCGCGCCAGTAAGAAGAAATTCTTATTGGAAAGCCCCTTTTCTGAACTACCGGCACAGTTGCAAGTAATTGTGATTCTCATAATATTTTTGTGAATAATTAATTATTAATTTATATGATAAGGAAAATATTCATTTTATGTGGATATAGATGGAGAATTTTTTTTTAATGTGACAATTGTTAAAAATTGATATTTTATCTTTTTCGATAAAATAATTCATTTAATATATTATTATATTATAATAATATAATAATGGTGATATTTTTACAATAAATGTGTGATATATGAGTAAATGAGGAGGAAGAGTATTTTTGTTACTAAAAATATTTAAAACATGTTAAACATGTTTGTGGGCCTGCTTTGATTGAAATTTGATTATATTGTAAAATCGCCTGCTTATGGATTTCTACCAATTTTCATTTGGAATTAAAAAAAACTTTCTTCTGCAAAGTTGTAGAGAATTAAATTTCCTATAGAATGGACATAAGATTTGAATTTTTCTGATAAAGGGGCTATTTATTATAAATTATTGAAGTTCCGGAATAATTAATTTTTGAAGTTTTAAATATTTTTTAAAAGAAAAACATGTTTGGTGTGTTTGTGTTGCATATGTTTGTGGCTAAATTCAGATGGCAAGGTGTGCGTAAGAAAATAATATAAATATATTAATATTTTATTAAATTTTCTGCTTTGGTGTTCTAAGCAATTTCCTATAAATAGGTTGTTTAGGTTAGAATTGAAAATCACACCAGAAACTAAAGATTTCTCTCTCTATATTATCGAGCGTATTTTGTGAGTATTTAGATATCTTGAGTATTGCTATACGGTGCAAGTTCGTTCAGCGTCATATCTGACATTCCAGTACTGCTCTTTTGAGATAAGGGATAGTAAGGGATTTTAAGGGTTATTATGTTTTTCAGTTTCGAAATTTTTGCGAACCTTAAAAAATTCTGAAAAAATTTGAAATGATAATTTGATGAGTTTTGTTGATTGTGTCCAAAAATGGCGATTTTTGGATATATAGATTAAGAGTTATTGATTTTATGAGAAAAAACTATTTTAAAAATAAACGCTTATAACTCCTTGTGGTTAACTCCAAAATTGATGAAATTTTTATTGGGAGTACATGTATATAATAGAAGTATACCATGTAAATTTCAGAAGTTTTGGACAAAAGTACAATTTATGATAAATGTCTAAATATTCGGCAGTTTTGGCCATATGAAAAATAGTAAATGAATTTTAAAAATTCTGAGAAAAATATATGTTTAATATGGGACTATATTATGCTAAATCCCAAAAAAGAAATATTTTTGGAACTGATTTAGTATTTTTCATAAAAATGGTCTAGTTATGAGTAAATGAATTAAATATGTTATGTGAAGTAAGAAATTTGGAAAATAGAATTTTATGGCTTAAGAATCCTATATAAGGTATATGCAAATTTTTGATGAGGGTTTTGGTTATTGGTGATGAAATCTTATGAGTTTAATATTTTAGAATGATTAAATGCATTAATTAGTAAAGTATAAACAATTAAAACATTTGGATTAAGATATTGTGATAATATTAATAATATTAGATTATGAGATTATTAAATGATTTATAACATTTGGATTACTTGTTATGAAATCATTGATTTATGAATCTTGCTCTTGAAATTAAATGTAGTTGTTGATCCTATTGTTTTTATTATCATATATAACATTTTTATAACCCTGGTGATGAAATTTCTCTTTGACTTGAGTGTAAAGATGGGTAAAGTATTGGTATGGTCGTGACTATGAAGTTCTCTTTGGCGAAGAGTGCAAAAGTTGAATTGTTGACTAGTATGATCATGACCATTGAATTTACAATGGAATATTTTTAGCTTAAGTGCAAGGTGAATTGATCAACATAGTTATAATTATGGTTTATATAAATTTGAAATGATTATGTATTTCTTTGAGATATGAATATCTTTCATTCAGTAGTGCAAAGATGACCCGTTGTTGAATATCTTTGGCTGTGAGTGCAAAAATGAATCTGTTGATGAATATCTTTGCCCGTAGTAGCAAAAAGATGAATTTATTAGTATGATTATGAGCAGGGCGTGATTTGGTATAACCATGATCTTTGATGTTTCGTGTAAAGACGGTGATGAAAATTATCTTCATCCCGAATGCGAAAAGGAATTTAGAACTACAATTATGATTATGAGTTATTCACATGATTGTGGACAGAACTCATTGATTGATGTTACTGAGGTTAAAACATTGTTGGTGAACTTTTAACATAGAGAAGATAATAGACTTTATGGTCTATTTGACTCTTCTAATGGATTGCTTCGTTCACCGCAACTACTATGGTTGAAAAGTTTTATCATCTACCATATGTTCTAAATCTACGATTTATTATTGATGAAGGCTATTGAGAATTTAATTATCTTTAGTCATAATATTCTTTATCGAGCTAGTTAGTTGTGCTCACCCTTTTGCTTCACAATTCCTTTCGTGTAATAAGAGTGTAATGGGTCGAAGGGGGTAACAGGAGAATAGAACGGTGGTCTCTAGCTGTGGAGGTTCTCCCTAAACAGTATAGAAAAGTGGGTTATATTTTATACATCATTTAGTAGTTATATTTGGTGAACCAAATGGGGTGAGGCGAACCCAACGTTTGGATGAGTGTTTTGCCACTATCATACAAGATGTCTAATGACATGCGACTTCGTGTTATCATAAGAAAAGGTTGTGCACATCCACATGCTGAGTATATCTACAACCACTACCTATATGATTTTGGAGTTTGGTTGAAGTATAATTCTCAATTAGAGACGGTTGAGATAATTATATGTCAAGAGAAGGCTCACCATTGGAAAGAATATGATAGTAATCTTGTAAGACCCCAGCTTTTAATAAATAAAGATGAATTTTCTATAAATATTATTTTTGAATATTATGGAATAATTTGATATAATGTTATAGTTGTGGGTAATATTTATAAATTTTGCAAAGTATGCAAGTGGTTATATTATATTCGATTGGTCTGGGAATATATTGGTTTAGCAGGAATATTCGCATAACTACTCAATCATTGGTGGACCCCACAATGTAATTATTGTCGGATTGAGAAAAAGACAAAAATATTTTATTGAAATAACGGCGGAAGTTTTAAGTGGTTACTTGTTGAACTACTTCAGTAGTAAAAGTACAAGAATACGTGTGGGTCGCATAAGAAAGACACCAGATTGATTATCGATGCTTATGTGAGAAGTCACTCGGTTTGATTCCATTATCATCGATTAATAATATGAATTATTATAGCGATAATGACGTTTTGTTTTATTCAAACATCTTTTTATATAAAATAGAATACTTTATTAAAGTTATTCTATAAATAGAATATATTATATTTTATTATGCATAGTATTGCATAGTGTTTTTTATATAGTATTGCATAGTGTTTGCATAGTAAAATGTTTTTATATAAATAGAATATATTATATTTTATTTAAAAAAATTTCTTTAAATATGGACCGTCGATTAAAGTAAATCAATCTAGACCGCTCATGGATTAGTTACTATGCATTCCATTTTCCTATAAATAGAAGCTCATTCCTTCATTATTTTCATTTAATTCATTGAAACTGTAGAGAGAAATTATAGAGAGAAGCTATAGAGAGAAAGTTATAGAAAGAAGAAGAGTATTCGCTACTTCACTACTTCTATATTCGGTTCTTTTTACTGGTGGGGTGTTATTCTTTCTTCTTGAAGAGAACTTCGTTATTCCATTCACTATTATTCATTGAATAACTCGTAAAAGTGGCATACCCTATACATAACTGTGATCACGCAGCATACCCTATACTTGGTGAAATCCTTATGTTATTCCATTGCTTATTTATTCTCATTGAATAACTCAGATACTGTGATTTACCCTATACTTGGTGACATTCTTCTATTATTCATTGGAACATCCACTCGTGTGTTTTACACCGACCGGTTCCGATTTTTTATTACATTGGAACATCCCGTCTCGTGTGTTTTACAGGGGACCGTTCCGCCTTTTATCATTCTCATTGAATATCCTATCTCGTGTGTTTTACACCGGATCCTGGTTCCATCTTTATTATTCTGTTGGAACATCCCGCTTGCGGTGAATTTCACCGACCGTTCCGTTATTATTATTCTACATTGAATAACCTTTTGGCATGGCACCGCATGCATGGTGATTTCTTTTGTTATTCCATTCTTTATTATACCCAGTTAAGTTAAAACTTTGACTTTCTATACTCCATGAAATTAGTAGAATATCCTTGATATTTGCGTTTCATCCGAGATTTTCACGGAAATATTCTTCCGATCATTCTTGAATTTTACTCTACAAAGCAAAGATCATGTCGACAATTTGGACGTTAATAATTCCCGGATAAAATAATTCTTGAACTTGTTTTATTGAATTCTTATATCATTGTCATCATCCTCATGTTTATATTTTTTTTTTTTTTTAAAGTCATACGTATTCTGTAGAGCATGGATGGACTTGGTATGATTATGACCGTGGATTATTGGCGTAATCATGACCGTAATGTTACAAATGATGTGATTAAAAATCCTCGATGGTAGTAGTGCATTGATGGGACGATTGTTGGCATGATCATGACTATTAATGAATACACAACTATTTCTTGGCCCGTAGTGCGAGAATAATTGTGATCGTGATACTTAAGAATATCCTCGCCGAAAAGTGTGGGTGATTCGATGATGTGGATTATTTATTAAAGTCGAGTCTCATTTATAATGTTGATGAAAAACCCTTTAAAATCATAAAAGATAGTAGATTTTATTTTCTACTTGACTCTTTTAATGGAACGATATTCACCGCAGCTTAAACCGGTTGTCTATTGTATTTTATCGTTTAACATTGTTGAAGACTATTGATAATTTATTCTCGCATTATCTTAGTCATAATATTTCTTCGGGCTAGTTGAGCTCACCCTTTCTTTCTTTGTTCTCTTCTGTGAAATGAGAATATAAATGGGACGAGTCTGGGAAACGAAAGTGATGGTCCCGAAGATAAGATTAGTAGTCCTCACTATTCTGCGTGAAATAGTGTGATAATAATTATAATGAGGACTTTTGTTTGAGTTTGTATAATATCTAGTAGACGATATTTGTATTTAAACTCACGCTTTATGTCGATTGCATACCACGCCTATGTTAATAAGTTGTATTTAAATTTTCATACCATGTAAGTGGCGACCCAAGATGGGTGATGTATACCTAATTTTGGGGCGCCACAACAGTATCGAGCTAAGGATATGATCCCCGGCTAAGATGTGAGAAAAGTACTAGGAGGAGAGAGACGGGAATACCTTTCTAGTATGACCTACCTAAATTTATGTGCTATTTTATTGGTCATTCGTAATATAAAGATAATTGTTTCATGTCAATTATTTTTTTGTTTTGTGGCAAGATCGAAAATGACATCCGAGAATGTTGAGAATAACAATGGAGCACAAAAGCGATCGTTGATTCACCACATATCAATAATCGAGGATAATGTGCATCGAGGAAGGCGATAATCCTCATGCAAACAACAACAATGACCAAATGATGAATGATCAAATGTTCAGAGGCTTTATGCAATTTATGCAACAAAGAAAAGAGAGCGACTCTCGCCCAAAACGTAGGTGGAAATACGGAAAACTCTCAAGGCGGTCACCGCTAAACAATTCAAGGAGCTGGGACCACCGGAGTTTAAGGGAGAGCCAAAACCACTTGGCGGAAGCATGGATAAAGCAGATTACCAAGATATTTGATGTCTTGGGATGCTCGAGGAGCAAAAGGTTCCCTTCACGCCTTTTATGTTGCGTGGAGAGGCAGACATGGTGGAAATTCCAGAAACGTACTCAACTCATTCAGATCAAGATATCTTGGGAGAAGTTCCAGAGTCGTTTCAACGACAAATACTTTCCCGAAAGTATTCGCCACATGAAGGAGGTGGAGTTTATCAAGTTGGAACAAAACAATATGACCGTGTCGCGCAATACGAGGCAAAATTTATGGAGTTATCACGGCCTTCGCCCCACTTGGTGGATAATGAAGAGAGAATGGCGCGAATGTTTTAAGAGGTTTGAAGTCAGGAGATACGCCAACATCTTATTTCTCATAAACCGTGTGTTTGTATTCAAATGTTGTAAATAGGGCTCATTAGTGGAGCGCGATAACGAGTCAACGAACTAAAAGAGAGCGCACCAAGAAAGTTATAATACCAATGGAGAGTAGTCATCGAAGCGGTGACAACAAGCGTGGAGGGAATCAACAAAGCCAGATATGGTAACCACTTGGTGGTAATCGTGGCCAAAACAATAAAAATGGACATTTCAAGAAACGGAGATTCAACAATGATGGAAAGACGTCAAGACCAAAGACCGTTGTTAAGGAAGGAGAAAGACCACCTATCATATGCTTCAAATCACGGAGAAGAGGGACACATCGATTCGAATCGCGCTATGCCGTCAGTCAAAGCATGTTATAATTGTGGAAGAGAAGGTCACTTAGCTCGATTTTTGTGCCATCAAGACAAATTCAACTAGGATGGAGGCACCAAAGGTCAGCCCCGTAAAAGTCAAAACCTAGAAAGTAAGGAGAGCGTTTGTTGTGACCTCCCAGAGAGCAAGGAACCCGAATGAGGTCATCATGTAAGCTTATCATAAACTCTAATGAAGTCTACACTTTATTTGATACTTGGTTCTACCCATTCTTTTATTTCTCCTACTTGCGCCATCGATTAAATTTGACTCGGAGAAATTAGACTTTGACTTATCTCGTGGAAACTCCGTTGGGAGAAACCTTCATTACATCCATCGCTTATAAGTCTTGTTTGGTTCAAATTTGCACCTCACATTACCTCGTCGATCTTATTTCATTAAAATACTTGCATTTGACGTGATTCTAGGATTGATTGGTTAACTACTTATCATGCAAAATTGATTGTTTTCGTAAGGTTGTTAGCTTTCATATTCCTAATCAACCTATTATGCTAATTCAAATGACCAAACCATTAAAATCAATCACGGTCATCTCAAACCATAAAGCTATTCGTTTATTGAAAAATGGATGTCAAGCTTTCTTAGCTCATGTCATGATTTAAACAAAAATACGCCGCTTTTGAGCGATATTTCTATTGTTAATAAATTTCCGACGATTTCTCAAGAACTTCCCGGCCTACCCCCAGAGCGTGAAATTGAATTTTGTATCGACCTCGAACCCCAGACAAAACCTATTTCCAAAGCCCCATATCGAATGGCTCTATTGAACTTCGTGAGTTAAAGACCCAACCGCAGGAATTGTTAGACATGGCTTTATTCGCCCTAGTACTTCTCCTTGGGGTGCTCCTGCTTCATTCGTGAAGAAGAAAGATGGAAGTATGCGATTTTGTATTGATTATCTGGAGTTGAATCATGTCACCATCAAAATAGGTATCCATTGCCACGTATTGATGACTGTTTGACCGACCAGTAAGGAGCCAAATTCTTTTCAAAGATTGATCTTCGTTCCGGATATCACCAATTGAAGATTAGAACCACCGACATTCCAAAGACTTCGCCAGAACTCCTCCAGACGGGCATTATGAATTCCTAGTCATGTCCTTTCGATCGACTAATGCCCCGCCGCCTTCATGGATATGATGAACCGAGTATTCAAGGAATATTTAGATCACTTTGTGGTCGTCTTTATTGATGACATCCTTATTTATTCCAAAAGTCGTGAAGATCATGAGCAACACTTGAGGTCGACACTCCAAAAGCTTCGTGAATATAAGCTTTATGCCAAGTTAAAGAAATGCGAAGTTACGGCGTGAAGAAGTAGCATTCCTTGGGCACGTGGTATCAAGTCATGGAATATCTCGGTTGACCCAAAGAAAGATAGAAGTTTATTCAAAGTCTGGAACAACCTAAATCGATGGATCAAGCACGTAGCTTTCTCGGCTTATTGGTTATTATCGGAGATTCGTGGAAGGATTTTCTCTAATCGCTACTCCATCGACTCGGTGACTCGAAAAGATACAAAGTTCGGTTGGAGCGAAGAATGTGAGAAGAGTTTTCAAGAACTCAAGAAGAGACTTATTTCAAAGACTGCTCGACAATACCATCCGCCTTGAGGATTTGTCATCTACAAGTGATGCTTCGAGCAAAAGGTTGGGATGTGTTCTTATGCAACATGGAAAAGTTATAGCCTATGCCTCACGATAACTCAAAGAATATGAGAGGAATTATCCTACTCATGATCCGGAGTTAAAATGTTGTCTTTGCACTTAAAATTTGGAGGCATTACTTGTATGGGGAGAAAGTGGAGATCTTTACGGATCATAAAAGCCTCAAATATTTCTTCACTCAAAAGGAACTCAACATGCGACAACGACGTTGGCTTGAACTGTTGAAAGATTATGATCATACCATCCAATACCATCCGGAAAAGCTTAACGTGGTAGCCGATGCATTGAGTAGAAGATCGTATGCAAGCACGAAAAGTGCGTTATTGTCAACACAAAGGCCCATTTTGTGTGACTTGCAAAGGATGGAGATAGAGTTAAAGACCTGTGGACGCATGTGATGATAGCGAATATCTGAAAGTAGAACCGACTTTAATCGATAAAGTTAAAGCTGCTCAAGCTACAGACCTGGAGCTGATGCGTATGAGAAAGAAAGTGCAAGAGGGTGCTATGCCGGAAGCAAGAATCGATGAAGAAGGAATACTTCGAGTCAACTCCAGACTTTGTGTTCCTAACGACCCGATTTAAAGTATAATATCACGATGGAGGCGCACAACACACCATTTGCAATCCATCTCGGGAGTACCAAAATGTATCATGATATTCGCCATACATTTTGGTGGAGCAATATGAAGAGAGAGATAATATTTGCTTATCTCAAGGTGTCTAACTTGTCAACGAAGTTAAAGCGGAGCATCAAGTACCAAAAGGTCCATCAGCAACCACTTGAAATTCCAGAATGGAAGTGGGAGCACATTACCATGGATTTCAAGCACGGCCTTCCTAAGGTTTCTCAAGGCATTGATGCGATTTGGGTCATTGTTGATAGATTGACCAAGTCTCGCTCATTTCTTACCGATACGAGAAACTTATACACTTGAACGTCTTGCTCAGATGTACATAAACGAGATTGTAAGACCGCATGGTATCTGCGCAGATCCATAGTTTTCGATCGAGACCCAAGATTCACTTCACGATTTTGGGTTAGTTTGCAAAAAGCTATGGGCACAGACTTCACGATTTATTTTCAAGATATCATCCTCGACGGACGGACAATGGAGAGGACTATTCAAACTCTTCAAGATCTATTAAGACTCGTGTTCTTGATTTCAAGGGAGTTGGGACAAGTTCTTACCATTGGTGGAGTTTTCCTACAACAACAGCTTATCAAGCAAGTATCGCATGGCTCCATTCAAGCGCCAGACGGAAGAAAGTGTCGTTCTCCAAAGATTTGGGACGAGGTGGGTGAAGCAACGTTGTTGGGACCGGAGTTGAGTACGTATGACTACGGAAAAGATTCAAATGATCCGACAACGTATAAAAACCTCACAAAATCGATAAAAAGAGTTATGCCGATCTTCATCGAAAGGACGTGGAATTTGATATAGGAGATCATGTGTTGTTAAAAGTCGCTTTCCGTGGAAAGGAGTTACAAGATTTGGAAAGAGAGGAAAACTTAATCCTCGATTCATCGGCCCATTTTAATCCTCGATCGAGTAGGAACTGTGGGCCTATAGACTCGCTTACCGCCAAATATGTCTCGTGTTCATAACGCTTTTCACATATCCATGTTACGTAAATATGTGAAAGACCCGAACCATATTATTGAGTTAGAATCGGGACGAAATAGCGGAAGATTTGACGTATGAAGAGGTTCCTGCTCAAATTTTGATAAGAAGGAACATATTCTACGCTCCAAGGTTATACCTCAAGTCAAAGTTTTGTGGAGAAACCACGATGTTGAGGAAATGACTTGGGAGTTAGAATCAAATGAAATCAAGGTATCCTTATCTCTTCGACATACCGTGTATCGCATTCTAATTTCGAGGGCTTAAATTTCATAAGAAGGGGAGGTTGTAAGACCCCAAATTTTTAATAAATAAAGATGAATTTTCTATAAATATTATTTTTGAATATTATGGAATAATTTGATATAATGTTATAGTTGTGGGTAATATTTATAAATTTTGCAAAGTATGCAAGTGGTTATATTATATTCGATTGGTCTGGGGAATATTCGGTTTAGCAGGAATATTCGCACAACTACTCAATCATTGGTGGACCCCACAAATGTAATTATTGTTTGATTGAGAAAAGACAAAATATTTTATATGAAATAACGGCGGAAGTTTTACCGTGGTAGTTCTTGAACTACTCGGTAGTAAAAGTACAAAGAATACGTGTGGTTGCATAAGAAGACACCAGTATTGATTATCGATGCTTATGTGAGAAGTCACTCGGTTTGATTCCATTATCACGATTAATAATATGAATTATTATAGCGATAATGACGTTTTGTTTTATTGAAACATCTTTTTATATAAAATAGAATACTTTATTAAAGTTATTCTATAAATATAATATATTATATTTTATTATGATAGTATTGCATAGTGTTTTGCATAGTATTGTATAGTGTTTGCATAGTAAAATGTTTTTATATAAATAGAATATATTATATTTTATTTAAAAGATTTTTCTTTAAATATGGATCGCCGATTAAAGTAAATCAATCTAGGCTGTTCATGGATTAGTTACTATGCATTCCATTTTCCTATAAATATAAGCTCATTCCTTCATTATTTTCTTATTTAATTCATTCAAACTCTGTAGAGAGAAATTATAGAGAGAAGTTTAGAGAGAAAGTTATAGAAAGAAGAAGAGTATTTCGCTACTTCACTACTTCTATATTCAGTTCTTTTACGGTAGTGGGTGTTATTCTTTCTTCTTGAAGAGAACTTTTGTTATTCCATTCACTATTATTCATTGGAATAATAACCTCGTAAAAGTGGCATACCCTATACATAACTCCAGACATGGCAGATACCCTATACTTGGTGAAATCTCTTATGTTATTCCATTGCTTATTTATTACATTGGAATAACTCAGATAATGCATGATTTACCCTATACTTGGTGACATTCTTCTATTATTCATTTGGAACATCACATCTGTATTTTACAGGACCGGTTCCGCTTTTTATTATTATTCTGCTGGAACATCCCATCATGTGTTTTACAGGACCTGTTAAAATCTTTATCATTCTCGTTGGAATATCCTATCTCGTGTGTTTTACACCGGATCCGGGTTCCATCTTTATTATTCTGTTGGAACATCCCGCTTGATTGAATTTCACCGACTGGTTTCGTTATTATTATTCATTTGAATAACTCGCCTGGCGCTAAGCACCGCATGCATGGTGATTTCTTTTGTTATTCCATTCTTTATTATACCCAGGTTAAGTTAAAACTTTGACTTCTATACTCCATGAAATTAGTAGAATATCCTCGATATTTGCGTTTCATCCAAAGATCTTTCACGAAATATTCTTCCCGATCATTCTTGAATTTTTACTCTACAAGCAAGATTATCATGTCGACAATTTGGACGTTAATAATTCCCGGATAAAATAATTCTTGAACTTGTTTTATCAATTCTTATATCATTGTCATCATCCTCATGTTTATATTTTTTTTTTTAAAGTCAATACGTGGCACTGTAGAGCATGGATGGACTTGGTATGATTATGACTGAGGATTATTCGTAGTGAATTTCGAATGGTAATGTTACAAATGATGTGATTAAAAATTCTCAAAGGGTAGTAGTGCATTGATGGACGATTGTTGGCATGATCATGACCATTAATGAATACACAACTATTCTCGCCCGTAGTGGTGAATAATTGTGATCGTGATACTTAAGAATATCCTCGTAGAAGTGTGGGGTGATTCGATGATGTGAATTATTTATTAAAGTCGAGTCTCACTATAATAAATGATGAAAAACCTTTTAAAATCATAAAAGATAGTAGATTTTATTTTCTACTTGACTCTTTTAATGGAACGATATTCACCGCAGATTAAACCGGTTGTCTATTGTATTTTATCGGTTTAACATTGTTGAAGACTATTGATAATTTATTCTCGCATTATCTTAGTCATAATATTTCTATCGGGCTAGTTGAGCTCACCCTTTCTTTCACCGTTTCTCTGTGAAATGAGAATATAATTTGGGATTTAGCCTGGGAAACGAAAGTGATGGTCCCGAAGATAAGATTAGTAGTCCTCACTATTCGTGAAATAGTGTGATAATAATTATAATGAGGACTTTTTGTTTGAGTTTGTATAATATCTAGTAGATTTATATTTGTATTTAAACTCACGGTTTTATGTCAGATTGTATACCCATGCCTATGTTAATAAGTTGTATTTAAATTTCTGTACCATGTAAGTGGCGACCCAAGATGGGTGATGTATACCTAATTTTGGGGGCGTCACAAATCTTCTCATTTTTCTTTGGAGTTTATTTGGTCAACCAAGGATAATTCTGTGGGCATATTTGTAATGACTCTAGAAATCAGATAGTTTGTAAGTTAAGTTTAAAAAAATATTATTTAATAAAATAAGTTTTTATTGATAATATTATGTGTTATGTGTTTAAATGTCTTATTATGACCAAGAATGATTATTCAACGTTAGGATTTTGGTTGTGTAAGAATAAACGAGTAAGTATTTTGAAGACAAAAATAAAAAAAAATTAGAGACAGATTTCGTAAAAGCACTATTCACTCTATGAAACCTAAGGGTTTAAATAACTTAAGTCTTTTAGAGAGATTCACTACAAAAAAATGGGGCTTCAACAACAACCGATTTTCGTTGCTAAAGATGCCAAATTTCGTTGCTAAAGGTTTTTGGCAACGACTTTACTGTCGTTGCGTCTTTCGTTCTTGTGATGGCGTTGCTAATTGTTCAAGAACGAACGTATTTTTTCGTTACCAAAAGTAATACATTTTGCAACGAAATTTGGCTTTCGTCTGAGATATTATCGATCCTTTAGCAACAAAATGTATTGTTGCGCAGAATAATTAAAATTTCGTTGCTAAAAACCCCATTTCGTTGCAAAAAGCACGCTAATCGGGCAACTAAATGAGCTCTCTTTTTGCAACGACTATGCATTTTCGTTGTAATTGACACCATTTTGCAAAACGACATTTTTTGTTGCAAAGAAATTATGAAAATTGTTGTCTAAGCTTGCTTTTCGTTTGTGGAATGTAAACTTTTTAGCAACGATTTTCGTTGATAATTATATTATTTAATAACGACATTATCTTTGAATCAAAGAAAAAAAGATTATTGTTATGGTTATTTTTCAATAAGAACGAAAGTCATCGATTAGCAAACGACATTATATGTTGTCGTTTCTTTATATGTGCAACGAAAGTTGATATGATTTGCAACGATAAAAAATGTTGCCTTTTATTTTAATATTAGCAACAATATCATATCCGTTGTTATTAAGTTAATTTTTCGTTGCCAAATATTATATTTTTAATGTCATTAGCAACGAAAATTTGTTGCTAAATGTATAAAAAATTGTTGCTATATTAAAACTTGTTCAATGCTTTAGTAGCTAATTATATTGTTCTTAAATCAAAATTTGACATTCTTTTTTTGTGCACTGGGCGGCTCAATGTCCACATAGCAAATAATGACAAAAATACAAAAAAAATAAAATATTATTAACTTAATAAAATCATCTACTACATAATCATTCATTATCTTTACACTTAACAATCTAAAACTGTCACAGTTGTTCAATCAAAGTATATATCTACATATATAGAGAGAGTACACTTCATAATTTTGTCCCTTGTCTTCCGTAAACGTAACACAAAAATTAGATACCCTGAATTGTAAGACAGGTCGTAGAATCAGTCTTCCTGCACATATTAAAAAATAATAGCAAGTCAGGAAAATGAAGCAAATAAGTCACCAGAATCTGTCATTCAAAACAAACAAACAAATATCATCTCTTAGATTGAGAATTGACTAAGCTCCCTTTTTAAAAAAAATTATTTAATTTCAATATGATTTGAAGATGCTACCAAAAAATATTTTTTTGAATGAAGTATATCCATATACACAGGCTGAACACCAACAAATACATGCAACAGATAGATCGTAACAAAAAGGATAGCCTTCAACAACACTCTTAGACTACACACCAGAAGGTACCCAAACTAAATAAGTACATGAGTTGAGCCTGTATCATGGTTATCAATGAAAGTAATGACTCTTAAAGGCCACCAAACCCCATCACACTGTGTGGTTTCTTGCAGGATCCCGCAGACGCCTATAATTCCCCTTCATGCATTCCTAAATGACGATATATAGATGTATGATGATAGAAGGTTGAGATTTTTCAGAGAAAAATTAAATTTACTGGCAATAAATATAAAGTACCTAAAGAATTCCTTTTGTTGTGAAGTCAAAGGCCGTTGAAAGTTGCCCTGCCCTATCAATCCAATTTATAATTAGTTGCCTATGACTATCTGCATGTAGAATTTATTGAAAAAGGAAAAATAAATTAGGAGAATGATAAAATTGTCATCTATACGCAAGTGTTTAAAAGCTTGGGTAAATATGTTTTCAACTGAAACAATAAAATGACCACTAATAACCTCATGAAACTCATCGTTGAAATGAACTAAACAACAATTACTTCAAAAGTTGCCTAACGAACATCAATTTGTTTTCATGAATATAAGTATTGTAACCTATCAATTTGGACCTTGCAACCTCGATCCAACAGACGCGCACACAACATTGTCATAATGTTGAACCACTGCTTGATTTAGAAGCCACGCAGCCCATCCGAATTCATGTGCAAGTAGCTCACCAGCAGCGGCCATTCCACCAATTATTTGAACTGTGTTCCCAAATTCATCCTTCCGAATTCATCCTTCCCTGTTTATTTTATGATTTTTTTGGGTGAATCTATGCACAAATTTTAAGATTTGTTGAAAACACATATACCCAAAATATTATTACGATTTATGGATAAGTTATATACCAATTATATTTTTAAACATATTTGTAATATAGTTGTATGAAAATAAAATATAATTGTATAATTGAGAAGTATATGAAAATTTAACTCCTATTTTTTTCGTCGTGCCTTAAAAGTGGTGATTAAATACATCATAGAAAATATCGACAAGGGTAAGATCCTTAAGTATACATCCAATGGAATGAGGATCAAAATCTATGGCCCGTGAAGCTATAAAGATAAAAGAAAACACACACAACACAGGATAAGAATCAGATAGATGACAAAGAGGTTACCTAAACCATTTCGCAAGTCAAAAGTAACTACTAAATACACATTGTATCCATCCATGATCGCTAACCTAATTCAAAGAGCTATTAGGAACATACTATTTTACCACAAACCCCTTATTTATACTTCAGATTATGTTTCCATGTTAGACTTAACAACTTTGGTCAATTATGTGTGTAATTACATCAATGTCAGCCTACCATCTCATGTTTGAAAAAGTAAATGAAAGATTCAGGTTTTAGCATCTGATCTGGAATGGATTAGGTCAAAATAATGTGCTTCGCCACATATGTCATCCAAAATCCAAACAAAACATTCCATTTAAAAAAATAGATCATAACATACACAATTATTCCTACAAAATAATTAAAGAACTTCAAAAACTTTTGAACATTATCAACAAACTACAAGCATAGAGTATTTTAATATGATAATTTGCAACATTGAGGGGGAAAGTAAGCATCAAGTAAACCATTTGCTACTTGCAGCAGAATACAACAATTATACAATTACACAAAGATTATAACATGCATAGGAACATGAATTATTTTTAGCGGGGTGTGGAGAAGAAAAAAAGAGAAGTAATTTAAAGAAATTGCTTGGACAAAAAAATTGCATCATCTAAACATAGACAACATGAGGGAAGTCATTAAGTTAGTGAAAATGAAGAAAATATACAACAAAGCTTTTAAGTTTTAAAGAGTTGAGAGTAGTTGGTTCCACAAGCAAAAATTTAACATGGACAAAAGGAGTTCAAATGGATCAACTCAAAGTTTGGCCCAAACAAATCACATCTCACCGTCAAGCTACATGTTATATAATATGTAATATTCATGGCTTCCAAATCCTATAGTTTAAGACAAAACCTACTTAAGTAATATTATAACACTTTACTTTCCACAATATGCAGAAAATTATTAAATTTAGTCCATTCAGTAACTTGCATATTTTAATAACACATAATAGTACATTATTTGACAATAAATCAATAGTTAAGCACCAACGAGAGATCTACATATATGCCATATTTTAACAGACCTTAAATTTGCTTTTATCTGTTGATTGCACTCGGCACACTAACCCAGCCTCCGCTTCATTTTCAGTTATTGTAACTGAATAGAAGTGAGCACACTGCTTTTCAACCTGGAGAAATAGAAAAGGATCCAGATAAACAGGCCTTTTCTGTGGAATTAAATCTTAAAGAACATGACAATACCTTACCTTTCTAATAGTGGTTGCCCCATAGGCAATGGACGAATGGACACCAAGCCATTTAGGACCTCCTCTAAGACACCGGCAGATATAGTGGTTTTTATTGGGACACCAAGTTTACTGTATGTTAGACACAAAAGGAACAAAACTACTATATTATGGCACAATAGTTTCCAATAATATCACAATGAGTGAGCAAGAAGAAGAGGGTAGAGAAAAAGGACAATAGAAAATGCTAAACGACATCAAAGGGAAGAACTAAAAGATAGTTCTGAAATTGTATTGCCTGAAAAGAGCTGCAAACATGGTATTAACAGCTCCCAAACTTGAAAGATCCAGTTCCAATTCTTGGTTATCAGATTCAACAGCCTGGGGAGTGGAAAATTATGTTTTGAGTAGCACTTATCTTCATGTTAATGAATTGATTAGGCAATTGTGAATTCAAAAGTATTTCCAATAAATAATGATGGAATCTACATTTTTCCTACCTCAAAACCAAAAGTGTCAAACTAACGTCGTTTATCTGGATCTGACAAAATATTATACGAAAACGTGACCTCCTTAAACATATCAGCTTCCTTAGGGTCATTTGCATTCTTGTCAGGATAAACTATCATCCATTTACATTACATGCCAATTATACAATCCTTATTTGGATATTCCCATATAACATTAGGTAATTTATCCTTATTTGGCTAGTTCGAGTAGACAATTTATCAAACACGTTTTAGGCTTTCCTAATTACTACCAAACAAGATATACAATAAAATACACAAATAATATTAGGTTTCTTAACAGTAAATACACAAAATTAAAAACTAACCTTTAATTTAGGGACAACAAAGGAGGAGGAGGAGGAGGAGGAGGAGGAAGGAACACTTTTCAGCCAAAGATATCCCCCAAAATGGATGATTTCTCGTCCTAATCTTTCTGTTAGAACAATTAGACCAAGCATCATTTCTCGTATATATTCTCATGATTCATTAAATTAGATCCTAAATGTTAACTGTTTAAATCCCTTAAATAGTTAGGGTTTCAAAATACCCACATCAATTTCAGAATTAATTCAGTGAAATTTCTTATAAAAATAAAATGAGGGTTTGGAGGGACTCACGTAAGAAATGAAATGGAAAAAAAAAGTGCAGATCGGCGAATAAAGAGGGCGATGTACAAACCTGCACCAACAAGAATGGTGAGCTTCCCGGGAGGAAGGCTATCGCCAGGTAAACAATAGCTCAGAGAGAATCTTTGCAGACAACTAAAACATCCAAGTGCAGAAATTCAAAAAATCGCTTTCTTTGTCGGCTTTGGATCCTCTAGCCATCTACTCGTCCGCATATTCCAGCGATTTATCACGTTTTGTTGTTGCTACTGCAAAAGATGACCATGATTAAAGAAACCACGAGTGAAAGGCTACTCAAGTGAAATTTGGGGCGCATAATTACCCTACCGCTCTAAGATAAAACTAGGGCGAGACAGAGTGAGCGGCAATAAAATTATGGAAGGAATTTTATTAAAAAAATATTTTAAATATTCGGTAGTACAATTTAAGAACAATTTTTATAAATAAAAAAACTTTATTTTTTAAGAAAAAAGCTTTAAATTCTTTAAAAAAGATTTTATTTTTAAACGAATATTTAAAAAAAAATAAAATCTTCAACAACTGTCGTTGGGAATAAAGGCTCTCACATCTAATTTGGGAAAAACTACTAAATGCCATTTAAAATGGCGCTGAATTTTTGGATTTTTTTTTTTGGCTAAAAATCAGAAAGGCAACCAATGCCACTTTAAAAAAATATTTTTTTTAAAAACGAATTTAAAAAAAAATATCTTACTTTTTTTTAAAACGATTTTATTTTTTTAAAGAAATTTATAAAAAAATAAAAATGTGATCCAATGCAAAACTAACGGCATTATAACTTTTTTTAAATTTTTTTATAAAGAAAATTTGTAAAAAAAGAGAGTAAGATGTAACATCACTTTAACTGACGTTGGAATCTTTTTTTTTATAGTTTCTTTAATTGATCTCTTGTAAGACCCCGAAATTTTTTTTAAATAAAAAGGAATTTCCTTTATTTATTATTTTGAAATAGTAAGGGTTGATTTGATTAATGTGGATAGTTAAGGGTTAAATATGCAAATATTTCAAAATAAGCAAGTGGTTATAAAATATTCATTATCGTCGGGAATATTCGTTTTGGTCGTGGAATATTCAGATCGTTCTAGAATATTCGTATCGACCACAAACCCATGTGTGTGGGCCCCATAACTGAAAGCGATTGGATGAAGAAAACGACAAATATAAGTTGTTTTTAAATAATACAGAAGTTGTTATCAGATTAATATCATGTTGGAATACCGGTGGTTAAAACACACTAATATACGTTGTTACACAAAGAAGATACCAGTATTGCACCAATTATTGATTCTTACGTAGAAGGCACTACTCAATAATGGTTACATGAATTATCGCTCAAAGATTTTATCGAGTTAATAATTGTCGCGTTGATATTTTATATCATTGTCATTGTTTCAATAATCACATTACACAAGATCTTTCATTATCGAAGCTAATAATTCATATTATCTGAATAATATTATTAGATAACATTATTGGCAATGTCTAGAAAGTTCGCTCTAAGGAGAGGTTTGGTCACCTAATCATGCCAAGAAGAAGAAATTTTTATTGAAAGCCCTCTTTCCAGGAACCGCACGGTTGTCAATATTGTGATTCTCGTAATATTATTTGTGAATAATTAATTATTGATTTATATGATGAGGAAAATATTGATTTTATGTGGATATAGATGGAGAAAATTTTAAAATGACAATTGTTGAAAATTAATATTTTATCTTTTTCTGATAAAATAATTCATTTAAATATATTATTTTAATAATATATTAACGGTGATATTTTTACAACGAATGTGGGATATATGAGTATACGAGGAGGAAGAGTATTTTTGTTGCAATAAATATTTAAAACATGTTAAACATGCTTGTGGACCCCATTTATCGATCAAATTTGATTATATAATGTAAAATTGCCCGCTTGTGGATTTCGGTCAATTTCTGATTGGAATTTGGAAAAACTTTCTTCTGCAAAGTTGTAGAGAATTGAATTTCGTATAAAAACTCGCGAGATTCGAATTTTCTGATGAAAGGGCTATTTATTATGAATTATTGAAGTTCAAGTTCAAATAATTAATTTTTGAAGTTTAAAATATTTAAAATTAGAAAAACGTTTTTTCTTATTTTTTCTAGAAGGTGGTATGTGTTTGATGGCTGAAATCAGATTTCTAGACATGTGTAGAAAATAATATAATTATATTATTAATTTATTAAATTTTTTTTCGCTTTTGGTGTTCTAAGCAATTTCCTATAAATAGGTGCTTAGGTTAGAATTGAAAATCACAATTTAAATCAAGTTTTCTCTCTATATTATCGAGTTTATTCTTGTGAGTATTTTGAGTATACTTTGAGTATTGCTATACTATGCAAGTCCAAGTCATAGCTTATATCCTGTGTTTTCAATTTGTAAGATCGATCTTTCGAGGTAAGTGGATATTATTTTTTTCAGAATGATATTATTTCTTCAATATCATTATAATCGAAATGTTAATCAAGTTTTTATCAAATTTGGAACTTTTTCATGCTTGGGTTACTATTCATGGGTTACTATTCATGAGTTACTATTCACGAAGTTACTATTCACGAAGTTACTATTCACGAAGTTACTATTCACTTAGTACTATTCATGAAGCGTGAAGATGTTTTTGTGGAATTTCTATCTTTTGGTGTCTGAGTTACTATTCACGATATTTAAGACTATTCACGATATCTGACTATTCACGATACTGCACTATTCAATTTAAAAATAAAATTTCTTCTTTTCGTCTAAAATATATATTCGGATACTAACTCGATCAGTATCCATGTTTTGATCATTCTTGAATTTTACACCACTATGATTATTTTGAGGTATTTTGGACGTGGATAAAACCAAGTACTAATCCTTAATCCTTAATCCTTGTCATTTTGTTTCACCGGATTCGCTTTTAAAAAAATATTTTTCATCATCCTCGCCTTAAATGATGATATTATGGAATGATGATGCAAAGATGAATGATTTATTAAGAATATCTTTGGCCCGTAGTGCAAAGATGAATGATTTCAAGAATATCTTTCGCCCAGAAGTAAGCAAAGATGAACAGTGTTTAAATGAATATGATTAATGATGAATATCTTTGGCCCAGAAAGTAAAAAAGATGAACAGTGTTTAAATAAACATGATTAATCGATGAATATCTTTGGCTCAGAAGTAAAAAAGATGAATATTTGATTCCAGATGTATATTGATTGATGTTACAGGATAAAAGATAGACGATGAACTTTTAAATTCATACATGTAGAAGATAGTAGATTTCATTCTCTACTTAACTCTTCTAATGAATTATTATTTCACCATGAATATTGATTTAAAATTTGTTGTCTATCAGATTCTATTATATTTTTCCTCGTCAAGACTAACGATAATTTGTCAGATATTATCTTAGTCATAATATTCTTTATCGAGCTAGTTGAGCTCACCCTTTTCATTTTTGTTCCATTTTTTTTCTCGAGGAGGCTAGAATATAAGCGAGTACTAGCTCTGGGTATGGAATGAAGGTTTTAGAAAGGATTGTTTAGTAGTCCTCACCATTTTGTAAAATAATGTATCAATAAATGTGATGAGGATTTATTTGAGTATAGATATTGTCTGTAAGATAATATTTGTATTCAAACTCACGCTTTTCATTGTAATAATAAAGTTGTAGTTGTTTCGCACCATGTATCGACAACTCGTGAATGGTGTGATGTATACCTATTTTGGGGGCGCCACATTGGTATCGTAGCTTTAGGATATGATCTCTGGCAATGAGATCGGAGAATAAAACTAGAGGGAGAGACGAGTAAATCCTTCGCTAAAGTGTCCTACCTAAGCTTATTTGTTAGTTGGTCAAGATATAGTGGATATTATGTGATATATCGATTTCTTAATTAACCCTTATTTTATGACAAGATTTGAGAATGTCGACTAAGAATACTAACAAGGAGTAAATGAGACCGTGGAGATGCCTCAGACTCACCAACGAGGAGAACGCGGTAACAGTCGGGCAATGTTCCTCCCGTGAACAACACCACCGAAAGCAGATGATGAACGAGGGATGTTTAGAAGCTTTTTGCAGGTTCATGCAAAATCGCACGAGGAGACTCGTGTTCAAAATACAGGAGGAAATGATAGTAATTCACGGGTGGTCACATGCCCAAGCAGCTTCAAAGAGTTGGGACCACCGCATTTCTGGGAAAGCCGGATCCGATTAAGGCGAGACGTGGGTCAAACAAATTATCAAGATATTCGATGTCTTGGGATGCACGGAGGAACAGAAAGTTCCATTCACGCCTTTTATGTTCCGTATGCGAGGCAGACATCGGTGGGAATTGTGAAGCATACCCATCCAAATTTGCACTCAAAGAGATGTCATGGGAGACGCTTTCAGAAACAATTCAATGACAAGTACTTCCCGAAAGTATTTCGCTATACGAAGGAAGTGGAGTTTATTAGACTAGAAAGTAATAAACACGATTTGTCCCAAAGACGAGGCGTAAGTTCGCGGAGTTATCTGTGTTTGCACCTCATTTGGTGGAGAATGAGGAACGATGACGCGGATGTTTCAAGAGGTTTGAAACCCGACATACGCCAAGATCTCATTTCTCATAAATTTTTTCTTTATTCGGAGATGTTGTCAATAGGGCTCAATTATTAGAGCGAGATAACGAGTACGCTCAACCGAGGGACCACAACCAGATCGATCAAGATAGCGTATCATCGTAATAACGATAACCACGGAGAAAGAAAAGAATACAGAAAGAAATGGTAACCACTCTGGTGGTAATCGTGGCCATGAAAATAGAAGAGTTTAGTGGGAGGAGATTTTAAAAGAGGAGATTCAACAACGACCATGTGAAGACGCCGCCGCCAGAGAAGAACTAGTTTTGGTGGAGGAGAACGACCACCGGTCGATATGTTACAAATGCGGAAAGAGGATATCATATCACCCAAACCGCCCACAACAGCTTTAAGGTATGCTATAATTGTGGAAAAGAAGGATATATCTTCGAGATCAGACGATATCGAAAACCCACCAAATGAATGGTGACTCAAAAGGATGTCCCGTAAAAGTCAAAGTCAATCTGCTTCGAAGAGCGTTTGTCGTGGACTTCATTAAAATGCAAGGAACCCGAACGGTTAGTACGGGTTAGTTAATTATAAATTTTGCTAAGTATATACCTTACTAGATATCGGTTCTACCCATTCTTTTATCTCTCTTACTTTGCGCCAACGCTTTAAACTTGACTACGAGAAATTAAACTTTGACCTATCTGTGGAGACTCCATTAGAGAAACTTTCATTACATCCGTTGTTTAAAAATCTTGCTTGATTCAGTTGGCACTATCACATTACCGTTAACCTTATTTCTATAGAGATATTTGTTTTTGATGTGATTTTAAGGTTAACTACTCATCACGCCGAAATTGATTATTTTCGTAAGGTTGTTAGTTTTCATATTCCTAAGCAACCCGTTATTCAATTCAAGCAATCAAACCATTGTAGTCAAACATTTTCATATCAAGCCATGAAGTCATTCGCTTATTACGGATGTCAAATTTTCTTAGTCCATGTTATGGATTTGAATAAAGACACGCCGATTTGAATAATATTCCTGTTGTTATTGATTTTCCCGACGATTTTCAAGAATTTTCGCTTACTTCCAAAGCTCGATATTAAATTTTGTATCGACTTTGAACCCCAGACAAAACTCATTTCTAAAATCTCATATCGAATGGCTCCTATTGAACTTCGTGGAGTTAAAAATTCAACTATAGAATTTGGTACCGAGCCTTTATCTTGTGACTTCCTTTGTGGAATTCACCTAAGCCGCACTCTCGTAGGGACGCCATATTCATGCGATAGTAAATCGATAGGTGTCATTGTGACGCATATCCAAGATTGGGATATGAGTCACAAATTGAGAGCAACCTAAGTCAAGAATCTAAATACGTAGCTTTCAGGCTTAGTTGGTTATTATCGAGATTCGTTGAAGGATATTCTCGAATCGCTATTCCATTAACGCAATTGACTCAGAGAGATACAAAATTCGAATGGAGCAAGGAATGTGGGAAGAGCTTCAAGAACTCAAGAGGAGACTCATTTCAAAGACATGTTCGATCATGCCATCCCGGAAAAGTGAACGTGGTAGCCGACGCGATGAGTAGAAGATCATATCGCGGAACGAAAAGCGATGATGTCAAGTATACGACAGAGCCAACTTTAATAGAAAAAGTTAAGATCGCTCAAGCCACCGACTTGAGTCGATGCGTATGAAGAAGAAAGTACAAGAAGGAGCTATTCCTAAGCTTAGAATTGATGAAGAAGGAATACTTCGAGTCCACTCTAGACTTTGTGTTCCTAACGACTCGATTTGAAGTACAAGATTATGATGGAGGCACACAATACGCCATTTGCAATCCATCTCGAAGTACTAAAATGTATCGTGATCTTCGGACATACATTTTGGTGGAACAATATGAAGAGAGAGATTGCAAAGTTTATCTCGATGTGTTTAACTTGCTAACGTAAAGTAAAGGCGAGCATCTTGTACCTAAGGGTCCGTCTGCAACCACTTGAGATTCCGGAATGGAAGTGGGAACACATTACTATGGATTTCACATTACGGGTCTTCCTACGGTTTCTCAAGGCATCAATGCTATTTGGGTTATTGTTGATAGATTAACCAAGTCCGCTCATTTCTTGCCGACACGGAGACTTATTCCCTTGAACGTCTTGCTAGTATGTGACGTGAATGAGATTGTGAGGTTGCATGGCATGCCCGTATCCATAGTTTCGGATCGTGACCCAAGATTCACTTCAAGATTTTGGGTTAGCTTGCAAAAAGCTATGGGCACGGATTTGCGATTTAGTTCAAAGATACCATCCCCAAACGGATGGACAATCGAGAGGACTATTCAAACTCTCAAGATCTATTAAGACTCAGGTCCTAGATTTCAAAGGTAGTTGGGATAAGTATTTACCATGGTGGAATTCTCCTACAACAATAGTTATCGTGCAAGTATAGGTGTGGTTCCATTCAAGCATTATATGGACAAAATGTCGTTCTCCATATATGTTGGGATGAGGTGGGTGAAGCAACATTGTTGGGACCCGAAGTTAGTACGTATTTATGACTAATGATTCGACAACGATACAAAACTAAAGACAAGATCGACAAAAAGAGTTATGCGGATCTTCATTGAAAGGACGTGGAATTTAATGTGGGGATCATGATTGTCATGAAGTTGCTCCATGGAAGGGTGTTACAAGATTTGGGAAGAGAGGAAAGCTCAATCCATGATTTATTGGTCCATTTCAAATTCTCGACCGAGTAGGAAATGTAGCCTATAGACTTGCGTTATTCTTCGAAAGTATGTCTCGTGTTCATAATGTGTTTCATATATCTCGTATTTCAGTAAATATGTGAAAGACCCGAACCACGTTATCGAAGTTAGAATCGGACGAGATAGCCAAGACTTAACGTATGAGGAGGTACCACAAGATCTTGGATAGAAGGAGCATGCCCTACGCAAGAAAGGTCATACCACAAGTTAAAGTTTTGTGGAGGAATCATGCTATAGAGGAAATGACCGGGAATTGGAAACGGAAATGAAAGCGAGGTATCCTCACCTTTTCAAACACCAGTATCGCACGCCAATTTCGAGGACTTAAATTTCATAAGGAGGGAGGTCAGAAGACCTCAAAATTTTTTTAAATAAAAGGAATTTCCTTTATTTATTATTTTGAAATAGTAAGGGTTGATTTGATTAATGTGGATAGTTAGGGTTAAATATGCAAATATTTCAAAATAAGCAAGTGGTTATAAAATATTCATTATCGTCTGGGAATATTCGTTTGGTCGTGGAATATTCGCATCGTCGGAGAATATTCGTAGACGACGACGCTAGCCCATGTGTGGGCCCCATAACTTGAAAGCGATTGGATGAAGAAAACGACAAATATAAGTTGTTTTTAAATAACTGCAGAAGTTGTTACCAATTAATATCGTTGAATACCCGTGGTTAAAACACGAATAATACGCGTTGTTGCACAAGAAGACACATACCAGTATTGCACCAATTATTGATTCTTACGAAGAAGGCACTACTCAATAATGGTTATGTGAATTACCGCTCAAAGATTTTATCGAGTTAATAATTGTTGCGTTGATATTTTATATATCGTTGTTGTTTCAATAATTGTCATTACACAAAGATCTTTCATTATCGAAGCAATAATTCATATTATCCGAATAATATTATTAGATAACATTATTGGCAATGTCTAGAAAGTTCGCGTCTAAGGAGAGGTTTGGTCACCTAATTCGCCAAGAAGAAGAAGAATTTTATGGAAAGCCCCCTCTTTCCTGGGAACTGCCTGGTTGTCAATATTGTGATTCTGTAATATTATTTGTGAATAATTAATTATTGATTTATATGATGAGGAAAATATTGATTTTATGTGGATATAGATGGAGAAAATTTTTAAAATGACAATTGTTGAAAATTAATATTTTATCTTTTTCTGATAAAATAATTCATTTAAATATATTATTTTAATAATATATTAACGGTGATATTTTTACAACGAATGTGGGATATATGAGTATACGAGGAGGAAGAGTATTTTTTGTTGCAATAAATGTTTAAAACATGTTAAACATGTCTGCGTGGACCCCATTTATCGACCGAAATTTGATTATAATTTTGTAAAATTGCCCGTTTATGGATTTTGGTCAATTTCTGATTGGAATTTGGAAAAACTTTCTTCTGCAAAGTTGTAGAGAATTGAATTTCCTATAAAAACTCGCGAGATTCGAATTTTCTGATGAAAGGGCTATTTATTATGAATTATTGAAGTTCCGAAGCTCCGAAATAATTGATTTTTGAAGTTTAAAATATTTAAAATTAGAAAAACGTTTTTCTTATTTTTTTCTAGAAGGTGGCATGTGTTTGATGGCTGAAATCAGATTCTAGACATGTGTAGAAAATAATATAATTATATTATTAATTTATTAAATTTTTCGCTTTGGTGTTCTAAGCAATTTCTATAAATAGGTGCTTAGGTTAGAATTGAAAATCACACCGTAATCAAGTTTTCTCTCTATATTATCGAGCGTATTCTTGTGAGTATTTTGAGTATACTTTGAGTATTGCTATACGGTGCAAGTCCAAGTCATAGCCTATATCCAGGTGTTTCAAATTTGAAGATCGATCTTTCGAGGTAAGGATATTATTTTTTTTTCAGAATGATATTATTTCTTCAATATCATTATAATCGAAATGTTAATCAAGTTTTTATCAAATTTGGAACTTTTTTTTCACTATTCATGGGTTACTATTCATGAGTTACTATTCACGAGTTACTATTCACGAGTTACTATTCACGAAGTTACTATTCACGAAAGTACTATTCATGTAAGCGTGAAGATGTTTTTTGTGGAATTTCTATCTCTTGGTGTCTGAGTTATTATTCACGATACTAAGACTATTCACGATAATCTGGCACTATTCACGATACTGATTATTCACCAAAAATAAAATTTCTTCTTTTCGTCTAAAACATATATTCGGATACTAACTCGATCAGATCCATGTTTTGATCATTCTGAATTTTACACCACTATGATTATTTTTGAGGTATTTTTGGACGTGGATAAAACCAAGTACGTAATCCTTAATCCTTAATCCTTGTCATTTTGTTTCAATCGGATTCGTTTCTTTAAAAAAAATATTTTCATCATCCTCGCCTTAAATGATGATATTATGGAATATCTTTGGCCTGTAGTGCAAAAGATGAATGATTTCTTAAGAATATCTTTGAATGAGATGAATGATTTCAAGAATATCTTTGGCCAGAAAGTGCAAAGATGAACAGTGTTTAAATGAACATGAATTAATCGATGAATATCTTTCGCCCAGAGTGCAAAAGATGAACAGTGTTTAAATGAACATGACTAATCGATGAATATCTTTGGCCTCGTAGAGCAAAAGATGAATATTTGATTCCAGATGTATATTGATTGATGTTACAGGATAAAAGATAGACGATGAACTTTTAAATTCATACATAGAAGATAGTAGTTTGCATTCTCTACTTAACTCTTCTAATGAATTATTATTTCATCATAATATTGATTTAAAATTTGTTGTCTATTGTATTCTATTATATTTTTCCTCGTTCAAGACTAACGATAATTTGTTGTATATTATCTTAGTCATAATATTCTTTACTGAGCTAGTTGAGCTCACCCTTTTCATTTTTGTTCCATTTTTCTCAGGAGGCGAGAATATAGCGAGTACTAGTCGGGGTATGGAATGAAGGTTTTAGAAAGGATTGTTTAGTAGTCCTCACCATTTTTGTAAAATAATGTATCAATAAATGTGATGAGGATTTATTTGAGTATAGATATTGTCTAGAAGATAATATTTGTATTCAAACTCACAGTTTTCCTGTTGTAATAATAAAGTTGTAGTTGTTTCTGTACCATGTATTGACAACTCAGAATAGGTGATGTATACCTATTTTGGGGGCGTCACATCTCTTGTACTTGTTTACAAACATCAATATTTTTTTATGTTTATTCTCTATCATCTGATTGTTGGAAATGAAGGAGTATATAAGACTTTCGCTATAAAAAATAAAATAAAATTCTAACGCCAATTAAAGTGACGCCAGATCTTATTCTTTTTTTTACAAATTCCTTTTTTTTAAAACAATTTAAATAAAATAGGGATAAAATTGATATTACATTAATATGGGTCAAACTAACTTATTAGGAATGTCTTATAAGTCATTTTTAAATAACTTTATTCTCGCTTTTAGTTCATAAAACATAATAAAAAAAATTCATCTTTTATGTTTTCTCTTAGAACCGATAGTATTATAATTTAATTTTATAATATATTTAGAAAAAAAAGGTAAAAGGAGAACTAGGAATAGCTAGGGGTATACCATTACTATTCTTCTTTTTATGTTTTATTTTTGAACTTAAAAATATGTTCATAATTTAAGTTACTCCTTCCGTCTAAGAATAAACGTTTTATTATTTTATGTAATCTCAAGTTAAATATTTACTTATATTAAATAATCTATTTTTTTACAATAATTTGTGCGTAATATCCTTAGTATTAAATGACATATTTTTATTATTTATAAATATTTATTTAATATCACTAGTCGCGGATTAATAAATCATACTAATTTCGGAACAATTCCACATGAGTCGAAGATGACACCTAGACTTCCTAATTCTCTAGTCTGTACTCTCTCACTAACTTCACTCCTTTTTTCTTGTCTTTCTCTCTCTGTGTGTGTGTGTGTGTGTGTTATATATATATATATATATATATATATATATATATATTAATAAGACCCCAACTTATTATTAATGAAATTTAATTTTCTATTTATTATTTTGAAATAGTAAGGGTTGATTTGATTAATGTGGATAGTTTAGGGTAAAATACATAAATATTTCAAAATAAGCAAGTGGTTATAAATATATCATCATTGTTGTCGGAGAATATTCAGATCGTCTGAAATATTCGCATTTACGCCAAGCAGACCATGTGTGGGCCCCATAACGAAAAGCGATTGGATGAAGAAAACGACAAATATAAGTTGTTTAAAAATAACTACAGTAGAAGTTATAAGTTAACATCGTTGGAATACCCGGTGGTTAAAACACACGAATCTGGCGTTGTTCGCACAAGAAGACATTACTGCAGATTGCACCAATTATTGAAGGCACTACTCAATAATGGTTATGTAATTATCGCTCAAAGATTTTATTTTATTGATTCAATAATTGCTACGTTGACATTTTATATCATTGTTGTTTCAATAATTGTCATTACACCGTATTTTCCATTATCGAGAGCAATAATTCATATTATCCGAATAATATTATTAGATAACATTATTGACAATGTCTAGAAAGTTCTGCTCTAAGGAGAGGTTTGGTCATCTAATCATGCTGCGCCAAGAAGTGAGAGATCCTTATTGGAAAGCCCCCTCTATCCTGGGAACTGCCTGGTTGTCAATAATGTGATTCTGTAATATTATTTATGAATAATTAATTATTGATTTATATGATGAGGAAAATATTGATTTTATGAGGATATAGATGGAGAAAATTTTAATGTGACAATTGTTGAAAATTAATATTTTATCTTTTTTCGATAAAATAATTCATTTAAATATATTATTTTAATAATATATTAACGATGATATTTTTACAATGAATGTGGGATATATGAGTATATGAGGAGGAAGAGTATTTTGTGGCATTAAATGTTTAACACATGTTTTGTGTGTTGGTGGACACAATTATTAATCAAATTTGATTATAAACTGTGAAATCGCCTGCTTGTGGATTTTCGGTCAATTTCTGTTTGGAATTTGGAAAAACTTTCTTCTGCAAAGTTGTAGAGAATTGAATTTCCTATAAAAACTCGCGAGATTTGAATTTTCTGATAAAAGGGCTATTTATTATGAATTATTGAAGTTCAAGCATCAAATAATTAATTTTTGGGAGTTTTAGTTAATTATTTTGAGAAAAACGTTTTTTGCAACTAAGTTGGCCTCACATGTGATTCAAATGGGCTGAGATCAGTTGTCTAAGGTGGGCTAAAGAAAATGAAAAAAATATATTAATATTATATCAAATTTTCTCGCTTTGGTGTTCTAAGCAATTTTCTATAAATAGAGTGCTTAGGTTAGAATTGAAAATCACAATGTAAACCCAAGTTTCTCTCTATTTCTCTCGATATATTGAGCATATTCTTGTGAGTATACTTTGAGTATTGTTAGACGGTCAAGCAAGTTCCTTCAAAGACTATATCCGATATTCCAAATTGTAAGTACTAATCTTTCGAGGTAAGTGGATGTTATTTTCTTCTCAAATGATATTATTTCTTCAATATCATTATGTCTTTGAAATATTGGTTGGAACTTTTTATCAAATTTGGAACTTTTTCATGCTCGGGGTTACTATTCATGAGTTACTATTCACAAGTTACTATTCATGAAGTTACTTATTCACGAGTTACTTATTCATAAGTTACTAAAGTACTATTCATGAAGCGTGAAGATGTTTTTTTGGGAAATTTCTATCTTTTGGTGTCTGAGTTACTATTCACGATACTCAAGACTATTCATTTTAAAAAATAAAATTTCTTCTTTTTGTCCAAAATATCTATTCGGATACTAGCTTTGATCAGTATCCATGTTTTGATCATTCTTGAATTTTACACCACTATGATTATTTTGAGGTATTTTGAACATGGATAAAACAAAGTACTAATCCTTAATCCTTAATCCTGTCATTTTGTTTCAATCGGATTCGCTTTCTTTAAAAATATTTTTCATCATCCTCGCCTTAAATGATGATATTATTGAATATCTTTGCTCTGCAAGGCAAAGATGAATGATTTCAAGAATATCTTTGGTCAGTAGTGCAAAAGATGAACAGTGTTTAGATGAACATGATTAATCGATGAATATCTTTGGCCTCAGAGTGCAAAGATGAATATTTGATTCCAGATGTATATCGATTGATGTTACAGGATAAAAGATAGACGATGAACTTTTAAATTCATACATAGAAGATAGTAGTTTGCATTCTCTACTTAACTCTTCTAATGAATTATTATTTCGCTATGTAATATTGATTTAAAATTTGTTGTCTATTGATTCTATTAGATTTTTCCTGTTGAAGACTAACGATAATTTGTTGTCAGATATTATCTTAGTCATAATATTCTTTTATCGGGCTAGTTGAGCTCACCCTTTTCCTTTTTGTTCCATTTTTCTTCTCGTGAGGCGAGAATATAGCGAGTACTAGTCTGTGGTATGGAATGAAGGTTTTAGAAAGAATTGTTTAGTAGTCCTCACCATTTTTGTAAAATAATGTATCAATAAATGTGATGAGGATTTATTTGAGTATAGATATTTGTCTGTAAGATAATATTTGTATTCAAACTCACAGCTTTTATTGTTGTAATAATAAAGTTGTAGTTGTTTCGCACTCATGTATCGACAACTCGAATGGGTGATGTACACCTATTTTGGGGCGCCACAGTTGGTATCGAGCTTAGGATATGATCTCTCCATGGAGATCGGGAATAGAACTAGGAGGGGAGAGACGAGTAAATCCTTCGCTAGTGTGTCCTACCTACCTAAGCTTATTTGTTAGTTGGTCAAGATATAGGGATATTATGTGATATATTGATTTCCTTAATTAACCCTTGTTTTTACGACAAGATTTGAGAATGTCGATCGAGAATATTAACAATGTAAATGAGACCGTGGAGATGCCTCAGACTCACCAACGAGGAGAACGTGCAACAAGTCGGGCAATGTTCCTCCCGTGAACAACACACCACCGAAAGCGATGATGATGAACAAGGGATGTTTAGAAGTTTTTCCAGTTCATGCAAAATCGATTTAGGAGACTCGTGTTCAAAATCTGAGGAGGAAATGATAGCAATTCACGGGTTGTCACACCAAGCGCTCAAAGAGTTGGGACCACCGTAATTTAAGGGAAAGCCAGATCCGATCACGGCGGAAACATGGGTCAAGCAAATTACCAAGATATTCGATGTCTTGGGATGCACGGAGAACAGAAGGTTCCATTCGCCACCTTTATGTTCCGTGGCGAGGCGGACTCATGGGTGGAGTTCTGTGAAGCGCACTCCATCCAAACCGCAGACTCAAAGATGTCTTGGGAACGCTTTCAGAAACTATTTAATGACAAATACTTTCCGAAAGTGTTCGCTATATGAAGGAAGTGGAGTTCATCGATTAGAGCAAAACAACATGACGGTGTCTCAAGACGAGGCAAAGTTTGCAGAGTTATCCAGTTTCAGACCTCATTTGGTGGAGAATGAGGAACGATGACGCGGATGTTTCTTAGAGGTTTGAAACCCTAAGACACGCCAAGAAGATTCTCATTTCTCATAAACTTTTTCTCTATTCAGATGTTGTAAGCAGGCTCAATTATTAGAGCGAGATAACGAAAGTACGGCCAACCGAGGACCATAACCGTGGATCGTACTCAGATAGATAGCAACAACAAAATAATGATAACCAGCAGAGAAAAAGAAACAGACGGACAAAATGGTAACCACTCTGGTGGTAATCATGGCCATGAAAATAGAAGAAGCGAGTCGGGAGGAGATTTTAAAAAGAGAAGATTTAACAACGACTATGTGAAGACGACAGCGGTCTGCAAGAAGAATCGGTTCTAAGGGAGGAGAACGACCACCCCGGCCATATGCTATAAATGCGGGAAAGAGGGACATATCACCCAAACCGCCCACAACAATTCAAGGTATGCTATAATTATGGAAAGGAAGGACATATCGCCGAGATTATGCAGTAGCGAAACCTAGTTCAATGGACGGTGACTCAAAAGATCTGCCCCGTAAAAGTCAAAGTCAACGATTCCGGAAGAGCGTTTGTTGTGGATGGTCAAAATACAAGGAACCCAAACGAGGTGATCACGGTGTAAGCTATTTATAAATTCTTGCGAAGTTTATACCTTACTTGATACCGGCATACCCATTCATTTATCTCTCGCCTTGTGCTCAACGCTTAAACTTGACTCCGAGAAATTAGACTTAGACCTATCTCGTGGAAACTCCGTTAGAGAAACTTTTATCACATCCACTGCTTATAAATCTTGTTTGATTCAAGTTGGCACCATTACCTTACCGTTGACCTTATCTCTTTAAAGATACTTGCTTTTGATGTGATTTTAGGATTGATTGGTTAACTACTCATCATGCCAAAATTGATTGTTTTCGTAAGGTTGTTAGTTTTCATATTCCTAACCAACCCGTTATTTAATTCAAGCAACTAAACCATTAAAATCAATCACCGTCATATCTAATCATAAAGCTATTCGTTTATTGAAAAACGGATGTCAAGCTTTCTTAGCCCATGTTATGGATTTGAATAAAGACACATCAAATTTGAATAATATTTCCGTTGTTATCGACTTTTCCGACGATTTCAAGAACTTCCGGTTTACCCCGTAACGTGAAGTTGAATTCTTTATTGATCTTGAACCCTGCACAAAGCCCATTTCTAAAACCCCATATCGAATGGCTCCTATTGAACTTCGGGGAGTTAAAGGTCCAACTACGTGAATTGTTGGACATCGGTTTCATTCGCCCCTAGTACATCTCCTTGGGGTGCTCCTGTTTTATTCAGAAAGAAGAAAGACGGGAGTATGCGATTTTGTATCGACTATCGGAATTGAACCATGTCACCATCAAGAATAGGTATCCTCACCTCGTATTGATGACTTGTTTGACCAGATTGCAAGGGGCACAATTCTTTTCAAAATCGATCTTCGATTCGGATATCATCACCAAGATTAGAATCGAGGATATTCCAAAGACGCGCTTTTAGAACTCGCAGACGGGCATTATGAATTCTTAGTCATGTCTTTCGGATTGACTAATGCTCCTGCGCTTTCATGGATATGATGAACCGAGTATTCAAGGAATATTTGGATCGGGATTCGTTGTTGTTTTTATTGATGACATCCTCATATATTCCAAAAGTCGTGAAGATCATGAGCACCATTTGAAGTCGGTACTCCAAAGGCTTCGTGAAAACAAACTATATGCCAAATTGAAGAAATGCGAGTTCGCTTGAGGAAGTAGCATTCTTTGGGCACGTGGTGTCGAAACATGGAGTATCTGTTGATCCGCCAAGATTGAAGCAATACAAAGTTGGGAGCAACCAAGTCGGTGGATCAAGTACGTAGTTTTTGGGCTTATGGTTATTATCGGAGATTCGTGGAAGGGTTTCTCGAATCGCTACTCCATTAACCAGACTAACCCTAAGGATACAAAATTCGTTTGGAGCGAAGAATGCGAGAAGAGTTTCCAAGAGCTTAAGAGGAGACTTATTTCAAGACTGTTCTAACAATACCATTTGGTTCGGATGGATTTATTATCTACGCCGATGCTTCGTGCAAAGGGTTAGGATGTGTTCTCATGCAACGTGGGAAAGTCATAGCCTATGCCTCGCGACAACTTAAAAGAGTATGAGAGGAATTATCCTACTCATGATCTAGAGTTAAGCGTGCAATAAGGCGCTAAAGATATGGAGGCACTATCTATATGGGGAGAAAGTGGAGATATATTCGCACCATAAAAGCCTTAAATATTTCTTCACTCAAAAAAGAACTCAACATGCGGCAAATGACGCTGGCTCGAGCTATTGAAAGACTATGACCACACTATTCAATACCATCTTGAAAAGCGAACGTGGTAGCCGGACGCGTTGAGTAGAAGATCATATGAGAACGAAAAGCGATGATGTCAAGTATAATACGACAGAGCCAACTTTAATAGAAAAAGTTAAGGTCGCTCAAGCCACCGAACCTTTGAGTGATGATGCGTATGAAGAAGAAAGTACAAGAAGGAGCTATTGGGATGCGAGAATTGATGAAGAAGGAATACTTGAGTCCACTCTAGACTTTGTGTTCCTAATGACTCGATTTGAAGTACAAGATTATGATGGAGGCACACACACATACAAAGATTTGCAATCCATCTTGGAAGTACTAAAATGTATCGTGATCTTTGACATACATTTTGGTGGAACAATATGAAGAGAGAGATTGCAAAGTTTATCTCAATGTGTTTAACTTGTCAACGTGTAAAGGCGAGCATCCGGTACCTAAGGGTCCGCTTCAGAACCACTTGAGATTCCAAATGGAAGTGGGAACACATTACCATGGATTTTCGTTACGGGTCTTTCCACGGTTTCTCGTGGCATCAATGCTATTTGGGTTATTGTTGATAGATTAACCAAATCGCTTCATTTCTTGCCGACACGGAGACTTATTCACTTGAACGCCTTGCTAGTATATGACGTGAATGAGATTGTGAGGTTGCATGGCATGCCCTGTATCCATAGTTTCGGATCGTGACCCAAGATTCACTTCAAGATTTTGGGTTAGCTTGCAAAAAGCTATGGGCACGGATTTACAATTCGGGTTAAGATACCATCCTCAAACCGGACGGACAATCGAAATGACTATTCAAACTCTTGAAGATTTATTAAGACTCGTGTGTCCTAGACTTCAAGGGCGCTTGGGATAAGTATTTACCATTGGTGGAATTCTCCTACAACAACAAGTTATCGTGCAAGTATAGGTGTGGCCCCATTTGAAGCATTATATGGGCGAAAGTGTCGCTCCAAAGATATGTTGGGACGAGGTGGGTGAAGCAACACCGTTGGGACCCGAGTTGGTATGTATGTATGACTACGGAAAAGATCCAAATGATTCGATTAACGATACAAACGACACAAGATCGATAAAAGAGTTATGCGGATCTTCATCGAAAGGACGGGAATTTAGTGTAGGGGATCATGTATTGTTGCGAAGTTGCTCCATGGAAGGAGTTACAAGATTTGGGAAGAGAGGAAAGCTCAATCCACGATTTATTGGACCATTTCAAATTCTTGACCGAGTAGGAAATGTAGCCTATAGACTCGCGTTATTCTCCGAGTATGTCTCGTGTTCATAATGTGTTTCACATATCTGCATTTCAGTAAATATGTGAAAGACCCGAACCACGTTATAGAGTTAGAACCGGACGAGAGATAGCCAAGACTTAACGATGAGGAGGTACTGCCAAGATCTTGGATAGGAAGGAGCATGTCCCACGCAAGAAAGGTCATACCACAAGTTAAAGTTTTGTGGAGGAATCATGCTATAGAGGAAATGACCGGGAATTGGAAACGGAAATGAAAGCGAGGTATCCTCACCTTTTCAAACACTGTGCACGTGACGTCAATTTTGAGGACGAAATTTCATAAGGAGAGGAGGTTGTAAGACCCCAACTTATTATTAATGAAATTTAATTTTTCTATTTATTATTTTGAAATAGTAAGGGTTGATTTGATTAATGTGGATAGTTAGGGGTAAAATACGCAAATATTTCAAAATAAGCAAGTGGTTATAAAATATTCATTGTTGTTGAGAATATTCGCATCGCTTTTGGGAATATTCGTATTGACTGACAAGCAATGACCATGTGGGCCCCATAACTGAAAAGCGATTGGATGAAGAAATGACAAATATAAGTTGTTTAAAAATAATTGGCAGAGTTGTTACTGTTAACATCGTTGGAATACCCGTTGGTTAAAACACAAGAATACATGCGTTGTTGCACAAGAAGATCAGTATTGCACCAATTATTGAAGGCACTACTCAATAATGGTTACGTGAATTATCGCTCAAAGATTTTATTTTATTGATTCAATAATTGCTACGTTGACATTTTATATGTTGTTGTTTCAATAATTGTCATTACAACCGTATATTTTCCATTATCGAGCAATAATTCATATTATCTCAATAATATTATTAGATAACATTATTGACAATGTCTAGAAAGTTCGCCTAAGGAGAGGTTTGGTCATCTAATTGCGCTACCAAAGAAGGAGAGATCCTTATGGAAAGCCCCTCTATCCCAGGAACCCGCCGGTCATCAATAATGTGATTCTCGTAATATTATTTATGAATAATTAATTATTGATTTATATGATGAGGAAAATATTGATTTTATGAGGATATAGATGGAGAAAATTTTAATGTGACAATTGTTGAAAATTAATATTTTATCTTTTCTCGATAAAATAATTCATTTAAATATATTATTTTAATAATATATTAACGATGATATTTTTACAATGAATGTGGGATATATGAGTATATGAGGAGGAAGAGTATTTTTGTGGCATTAAATGTTTAACACATGTTTTGTGTGTGTGGTGGACACAATTATCGAATCAAATTTGATTATAAATTGTAAAATCGCCTCGCTTGTGGATTTCGGTCAATTTCTGTTTGGAATTCGGAAAAACTTTCTTTCGCAAAGTTGTAGAGAATTGAATTTCCTATAAAACTCATGAGATTTGAATTTTCTGATAAAAGGGCTATTTATTATGAATTATTGAAGTTCCAAAGCACCAAATAATTAATTTTGGGAGTCAGTAGTTAATTATTTTGAGAAAAACGTTTTTGCAACTAAGTTGGCCTCACATGTGATTCAAATGGGCTGAGATCAGTTGTCTAAAATGGACTAAAGAAAATGTGAAAAATATATTAATATTATATTCAATTTTCTCGCTTTGGTGTTCTAAGCAATTTCCTATAAATAGGTGCTTAGGTTAGAATTGAAAATCACAATGTAAAATCAAGTTTCTCTCTATTTCTCTCGATATATTGAGCATATTCTTGTGAGTATACTTTGAGTATTGTTAGACGGTGCAAGTTCCTTCAAAGACTATACCCGATATTCCAAATGTAAGTACTAATCTTTCGAGGTAAGGGATGTTATTTTCTTCTCAAATGATATTATTTCTTCAATATCATTATCTTTGAAATATTGGTTGGAACTTTTTATCAAATTTGGAACTTTTTCATGTCTGGGTTACTATTCATGAGTTACTATTCACAAGTTACTATTCATGAGTTACTATTCACGAGTTACTATTCACGAGTACTATTCATTAGAAGCGTGAAGATGTTTTTTTGGGAAATTTTCTATCTTTTGGCTGAGAGTTACTTATTCACGATACTCTGCACTATTCACCTAAAAATAAAATTTCTTCTTTTTGTCCAAAATATCTATTCTCGATACTAGCTTTGATTGTATCCATGTTTTGATCATTCTTGAATTTTACACCACTATGATTATTTTTTGAGGTATTTTTGAACATGGATAAAACAAAGTACGAATCCTTAATCCTTAATCCTTGTCATTTTGTTTCATCGGATTCGCTTTTAAAAATATTTTCATCATCCTCAGCCTTAAATGATGATATTATTGAATATCTTTGGCCCAGAAAGTAAAAAGATGAATGATTTTGAAGAATATCTTTCGTCAGTAGTGCAAAGATGAATGATGTTTAGATGAATATTAATTAACTCGATGAATATCTTTAAATTTATAGTGCAAAGATGAATATTTGATTCCAGATGTATATTGATTGATGTTACAGGATAAAAGATAGAGCGATGAACTTTTAAATTCATACATGTAAGATAGTAGTTTGCATTCTCTACTTAACTCTTCTAATGAATTATTATTTCATAATAATATTGATTTAAAATTTGTTGTCTATTGTATTCTATTAGATTTTTTCTGTTGAAGACTAACGGTAATTTGTTGTATATTATCTTAGTCATAATATTCTTTACTGGGCTAGTTGAGCTCACACCTTTTCCTTTTGTTCCATTTTTCTTCTCGTGAGGCGAGAATATAATGAGAGACACGTAGTCTGGGTATGGAATGAAGGTTTTAGAAAGAATTGTTTAGTAGTCCTCACCATTTTTGTAAAATAATGTATCAATAAATGTGATGAGGATTTATTTGAGTATAGATATTGTCTGTAAGATAATATTTGTATTCAAACTCACAGCTTTTTCTTGTTGTAATAATAAAGTTGTAGTTGTTTTTGCATGCATATATATTGACAACTCAGAATGGGTGATGTATACCTATTTTGGGCCACATATATATATATATATATATATATATATAATAAAAATAAAAATAAATATGTATATATAGTTTATTAGTACTACTCCACCCTTTATTTTAAAATAAGAAGTATTAAAAAAGATATAGTAAGGTATATAGTGACTTTAAAGTAAAAACACTTGTAGCTTAGATATATATATATATATATAATAAAATAAAATAAATATGTACATATAGTTTATTAGTACGAGCTCCACCCTTTATTTTAAAACAAGAAGTATTAAAAAAAGATATAGTAAGGTATATAGTGACTTTAAAATAAAAATACTTGTAGCTTAGTTGGTTTGAACATTTGTTTAAAGAGTGAGGGAGGTTAAGAGTTCGATTATAAAAAAAAGCATTATTATTATTATTATTGAATTTTAGTATTTTTTTGAATTTTAGTATTTTTTAATTTGATTTTTTTTAGTATTTTAGTAATTTTTTTAATTTATATTTTTAGTATTTGATGTAAATATGTAATTAGTATGTTTAGTATTTTAGTGCAGAGTAACTGACTTTATAATAAAAAAATCCTTATAGCTTAGTTTGTTTGAGCATTTGTTTAAGGAGAGTGAGAGGTTTAGAGTTCAATTCTCAAGGAAATCATTATTTTATTTTATTTTTTAAAAAGCACTGCTGAATTGATCAGCTTTTTTTTTTTATTAGTACTATTATAATTATTGTAATAATTATTATTATAATTGTAATAATAATAATAGTAATAGGAATAGTAATAGTAATTATAATAATGATTAATAATAACAATAATAGTAGTAGTAGTAGTTATAATAATAGTAATAGTAATAGTAATAATAATTATAATTAATAATAACAATTATAATTATAAGTATTATTATTATAATAATAATTATTATTATTATAGTAATAATTATAGTAATTATTATTATTATTATAGTAATAATAATAATAACAACAATAATAACAATAATAATAGTAACAATAATAATTATTATAATAATAGTAACAATAATAATAAAAATAATAATAACAACAACAACAACAACAACAACAACAATAATAATAATAGAAATTATAATAATAGTAATAATTATAATTATCATAATAATAAAAATAATAATTATAAGATTAGTAATAATTATTCTAATAATAAAAATAAAATTAATAATAATAGTAATAATAAAAATAGTAAATATAATAATAATTATAATAATAGTAATAGTAATAGTAATAATAATAAAAAATATAGCAAATGAAGCATGAAAAAAAATTAATAATGACTTATAAGTAAAAAAAGTTAAATTTAAGTTATTCTCAAATACTAAATAATAACAATTGACTTATAACTTAGTTTAACCAACTTATAAGTCATTCCCAAACACCCTCTAATATAAGATATAAAGAGAAATTAATATTTGATTATAAAAAAATTACAAGTCAAGAAAAAGAGAATTTAAAAAGGAGTTAAAAAACTTACACACCATGGGTGCAACTTTATTATTATTATTATTGTTATTATTATTATTTTTATTATTATTATTATTATTATTATTATTATTATTATTATTATTATTATTATTATTGTAGTAGTATATAACTTCTTGAGATTATATTAATGGTATATAGTGAAGGAGAAGAAAAGAATATATAGGGGAAATCTCATGTTTTGATATAAATATTAATCTTTGCAAGATATTAACAGATAACTTATGTTGCTCCAGCGGATTTGACCAAAGTTCCAAATGATAGGTCACAAGTTCGAATATGTTTCGCATTTTGACATAATTTTAAATACTAAATATGAATATTTTTTGACAATTCTTCGAATACCGAATATAGTCTTACAAAAACATGTTTATTGGGATTATCTTAATTTAAGGCAAGATTTTAATAGTCGTTGCAAAAAGTTGTATAAGATATGTAACGAAAATAAAAATTATTGCCAATAAATGTGGTCCATATTAGGCAACGAAATATAGCAACAAAAAAATTTTCGTTGTCCACGATGAAGAGAAATCAAGTGGTTAGAAATTTTGCAACGAATTTCTAACGAATTTTGTTTCCAAATTTTGCAACGACTTATGAATTTCGTTGCAAAAAGTGAAGCCTGACACAATCTGCAACGAATGACAAGTTTCGTTGCTAAACATACAATTTTAGCAACGACTTATAAATTTGTTGCTTGAAAAATCGTTGCTAAAGCCCCATTTTTAGCAACAAAAAAACTTTCGTTGCCCACGATGACGGGAAATCAAGTGGCCGAAAATTTTGCAACGAATTTCTAACGAATTTTTTTTTCGCCAATGAATTAGCAACAAAATTGTGCAATGACTTATGAATTTCATTGCAAAAAGTGAAAGTCTGACACAATCTGCAATGAAGGACAAATTTCGTTGCTAAACATATACTTTTAGCAACGACTTATAAAGTCGTTACCCGAAAAATCGTTGCTAAATGCCCATTTTTTGTAGTGATTGGTATGTTCTAACGACATTTCGTTTCAAGATTTGTCGATAATATGTTGTGAAAAGTCGTATTAGCCAATAAAAGTTTTTCTCGAAAAAAGTACAGAAATCGGACGAAAAAAAAATAAAAAATATTTTTATTAACTTTTCGATCGTTTAATCATATTTTCGGAAAACGTCGCCGAAAATACTATTAACCAAAAAATATTTTTTAGTTTTTGTCTATTTTTTATCAGGCCTGTGATGCTTTCTGCTGGGCGAGGTGGGGCTGGTGCTATTTGTTGGGTGGGGTGCTAGTTCAGTTGTTGGGCTCTTCTTTTGCTAGCAATTTGCTCTTGACAGACTAGCTACTCAAGTTGGCTTTTGATGGGTGGGATCTTTGGTTTCAAATGTGTGTTGTTGAAATTTGGTATGGCGAGGTGAGGCTGATATGGTTTGGTTGGCGTTGCTCGGCTGGGTTGTTTAGTTTGGGTGAGGTGGGGCTGGTCCTATTTATTGGGTGGGGTGCTGGTTCGGAAGTTGTTGATCGCATCATGCCAAAGAATGCTATAAACCTCGCGCCACTTACATTGGCGATTCAGGGCCACACAAATATAAATTCTCACACTTGTTGCAGGCGGGAATCGATCCCAGGATGTCCGGGTTTACGGCTCACCCCAGGTCGAAGCTTACCGCTGCGCCAAGTGTTGTGGTTTAAGTACTTTGTTCTTCCGATTGGTTTGGTTGTTGGTCTTTAGTTGATCTTTTTGGGGGTTGTCCCATGAGGTTCATTCTAAAGTTTCTGGGGTATGCCCCTTTGTGATTGTTTAATGTGTCTTTCTCTTCTATATAAAAACAAACTTAGCAAAAAGAGAAAGAAAAAAAAGAATACTAGTATAATAGGAATTATTATACAACTATAATACGTAGAAAAATACGAGTATAATATGAATTATTGTACGAGTAGAATACGATATTAAATATAACGTATAATACGAAGTACAATAAAAAAATTATTCGGTATAAATACGAAAGTTAAATGTCTTAGTCAACAAAATTGGCTAGATATTTTTTTTACTTTCCCACCAACTAACCACACACGAGTTAGTTTTTAACCATGGTTAATTAGGTGTGGTTAAGTTAAGGAAAGTTAAGAGTTAAGAAAAGGATATTCCAAGAATATGCTAGGAAAAAATGGTAAAAAGTCCAGATATTATTTACCAAATGACCAAAATGCCCCTAAGATGAAAAATGACCATTATACCCTAAGCTTTGAAAGTTGATAAATAACAAGCTTAGCTTCTCTTGAAGTGTTAGTTCATTTTCACCAACACATAGAGAAAACTCATAAATTGAGAGAGAAAGGGAGAGAATTCGGATGGAAGGAGGAAAGGAAGAAAAAAAGCTAGCAATCTTGCGAGCTTTGTCAATAAGGAAGAAGAACAAAGAAGAAAGGTAATAAAACCTAGCTTTTAATCCATTTTTCATTATGTATAACATGTATAATCATATAACTTAATAAATGGAAGTATAAGATGATATAAATGATGAATCATATGATTTAACCATAGAAATATGTTAGTAAAATAGAAGTAATAAGAACATGAATCTTATTTTCATCTATTTCTTTTAAGCTTTTATATGTTATATGAAGTGCTTTGGTAGTTGGATGACTTGTATGAATTATATGAATGATCCGATGGAATAAGGAAGAATTAGTGGACTTAAAACACTAATATGCATGTTAAAGTGGAATTTTAATTAAAATAACAATTTAAAATGAAGAACGAATGAAGAATGAGTTGTTGATGGACAAATTTAAAACCATCTTAGAGCTTGTTGTTGATGAAAAAATTTAAAACCATCATGTATAAATTAGTTACAGGATAAATCACTTTTTGGTCACTGTACTAGGGTCCGGTTTTCATTGTGGTTACCGAAACGTTTTTTGTTACAATCGAATAACTGTACTCTCAAAAATTATAAAATGTTCATTACTTAAAATTTCCGTCCGAAAAAATGGACTGAAAAGCCGACTGTGCAAGTTGGACTCTTTTTTGCTTACGTGGAGGCTGAAGCACAAGTTGGACTTTTTTTTTGCTTACGTGGAGGACATATAATAGTACAAAACTTATAATAGTATAGTAACTTATATCACTTCTCTTCTTTTTTATCTTTAAACAAAGTGGAGTGGTAAAATTTATTATCTTTAAATAATAATAAGAATAATAATTTCAAAATAATAGTAATAGTAATAATAACAATTTTGAAATATTAATAATAAAAATATTAATAATAATAATAATTTTAAAATAATAACAATAAAAATAATAATAATTTTATTAAATATATTAAATAATTAAGATAATAATAATTTTAATAATAATAATAATATTAAATATAAATAATAATTAAGATAAAATTTTAAACTCTTTTATTTCAGATATTTATATTAATATGAATTTGTCACTATTTCAGATATTTCACACGGTTTGACGTGTTAATTTATAAAAAATTTATTTGCCTATCAAAACAAGAAAAAAGGTTAAAATTATTAACTCAATAATAATAATAATAATTGTAAAATAATAAAATAATAATAATAATAATAATAATAATAATAATAATAATAATAATAATAATAAAAATACTATTAATAATAATAATTTTAATAATATGTAGAACTTCAAGTAAAATTAATAGTATTTTATAATAATAATAATAATTTTAATATTAATAGTATTAATAATAATTTCAAAATAATATTAATAATAATTTTTAAATAATAAAAAATAATTAATTTTATAAAAATTATAATTTTATAAAATTAATTGTATTTGGGGTTTGTTCCTAATAATTTGTATGATTTTTTTTTTATTTTAATGGAGAATAAAAAATAATTTGTCAAATTTACCTTGCTCAAATAATTTAAATTAATAAAATAATAAAAATATTATTTTTAAATACACATCACTTCATATAAAAATATTTTTATAATTTATATAATATTTTAAAAAATTTAAAATTTAAAAATTATTACTATTTTTATTATTATTTTAAAATTATTATTATTTAAAAATTATTATTATTATTAATATTTTTATTATTATTATTTCAAAATTATTATTATTACTATTGCTATTATTTTGAAATTATTATTATTATTATTATTATTATTTAAAGATAATAAATTTTACCACTCCACTTTGTTTAAAGATAAAAGAGAAGAGAAGTGATATAAGTCACTGTACTATTACAAGTTTTGTACTATTATAAGTCATCCACGTAAGCAAAAAAAAAGTCCAACTTGTGCTCCAGCCTCCACGTAAGCAAAAAAAGTCCAACTTGCACAGTCGACTTTTCCGTCTGTTTTTTCGGACGGAAATTTTAAGTAATGACCATTTTATAATTTTTGAGAGTACAGTTATTCGATTGTAACAAAAAAAGTTTCGGTAACCACAATGAAAACCGGACCATAGTACAGTGACCAAAAAGTGATTTATCCCAATTAGTTACTACATAAAGTGGTTAGGAAATATTAGACTTGCGAAAGTGTAAGAAATGTTTCCTTTGGAACAAATTAAAAATACGTTATAACGAAGTTATGGCGAAAATTTTAGTGAAAGATGTTAATGGATGAAATCGTAGTTCGTTATGATTTCCTGACGAAATTGTAAGGTTAAATGATGAACCCGAATAATTAGGGTTTCATAATAATGTTAGAGAATATGTAAAATGTGAGTTTTGGGATCAAGAACGAACTCATTTTCGGGTTGGATGAGTAAGTTAAGATGAAATGAAGAATAAACGATAAGAACGCTAACTTAAGAAAAACAGTCCAACGAGGGACTTTTGAGCCATTATTTCGGCTTGTTATGGGATTAAAGATGATAATCCATGTGGGGGGAAGTTTTAAACGATGTTGGGAGCCAGTATATGGCTCAAGAATTGACTCGTTTCGATAATAGAGAGTCAAGTTATGACGTCGCAAAATGGCTACGTCGTTAAGGATAAACTGGCTAGTTTTGCTTCAAGGGTCAGTGAGTTTTGAACTAAAGCAGACACTTCGTGACGATAGTTTGAAGTGTTTGGATTAGTATAAAGTCACTAACAATATGTTCTAAACTAAAGCAGACAATTTGTGTCACTAGTTTGAACTATCTTGATTAACCGACGGGAAGATTAAAGCTAAAACAGACAGTTTAAACCATCTGCTTTATACCTGGAACGTAAGATGAAAAATAAAAGTTGGGCGTATTTTTTGTTGTTGCTAAATTTAGACTGAAATAAAAGAAAGAATAAAAAAAAAATTACATGGGTCAAAACCCCAAACAGTATACCATAGCCATCATAGGACAGGCCCTATAATGGCAGTAGTAAACTCAAGCTAGTCACTAGATGTAACATTCCAGAATTTTAATTGTAATATTAAATATTTATTGAATTATATAAATATTTAATGGATGTGTTTATCGTTGAATAAATATTTGTTTAATTAATTTAATTTTATTTGATTAATTATTTGTTAAATAAATAATTGATGAATTAAGGAAATTATTATTATATTGATATTTCAATTTACTGATTAATTATTTGTATTGAGTTATGTGATTAAATGATTAATTTAATTAATTGTCATTTGAATTAATTAAAATTAAATATGAAAGCTTGACTAAATAAAGTGTGACAAATAACTATATTATAAGGAGTTATTAAAATAAATTAAAATAGTTTAATTTAGTTTTATCCAAACAAGGTTCAAGGATATTAATTCTTTAAATTTTAAATGATTTGCCAAACAAAGCCCTATGGCTTTTGGAATTTCTAGTTTTGAATTTAAATAAAATAAAAAAATTAAATTAAAATAATAAATATAATATATACGTTATTTTGATAGCTGATTATAGCTATTAAGGCTATATCAGTTTCTTTTGTTTACGCTTATTATTCAGTTAGTTTTTGCACATAACTTAGTTTGCTAGCCTAGAGAGCTTCACAGAAAATTAAGAGAAGAGTTGAGAGAAATTGAGAGAAAGCTTAGGATTTCCAAGCAATTCCAGTGGGTTAGCAAGAATTACATGCTAATTGAAGGTATGTTTACATAACTTTCAGATATATATATATATATATATATATATATATATATATATATATATATATATATATATATATATACATATATGAGTTTTACGACAATAATTTTCATACTCTGTGAATTTTATATGTTTAGAATTGATGTTCTCGAATTAGTTATGATGATTACATGTGTCTATGATGATTAAAAAGTATGTTTAAACAATAATTGCATGCTAGTTTCGGTTTATAGTAGAATAAAATTTCGACAGTGTATGTTTGTGTGTATTTTTTCATATGGCTCATGTAAGTATCAATTTTAGTGGCCAATTCATATAGAAAACTATAAATTGACGCTTGTATATGGTAGTTCATTAAGAAACGAGCGTAACGTAATTCGAATGAAGTAATTTGGCCAAGTATAAAGATTACAGTGATGAATTTAATAAATGATGTCAAGGAAATTGAGTTTTTCATGAAAACTTGAAATTTGAGAAATTAAACTAGTTTTAGTTGATGAAAAATTGTTTTAATTGGTTGAAAATGTTAACAAACATGTTTACAATGGTTTTTTATCAATTATACATGTTGATATTACTGTCTATTGGGTGAAATTTGTGTTTGTTGGGCTAAAGTTGACTACTGTTCATTAGCCTTCTCTGCGTCTGTCCGAACAACGGCACATCTACGCCGGTGCCAAGGCAAAAAATGGCGCAGCTGCGCCGGTCCCAGGCCTTTGTATGGCGCAGCTGCGCCATACCTAGTTTGAGATTCTGGTTCTGCTGTTGCTGCAGATTTGTGATAGCAACATGGCATGGTCTGAAATTATGTTAGTATGTTAAATGTGTAATGTTAAGGTTAACATAACATAGTGAATTGTGGTTAGTAAGCTCAAAGTTGCAAAAATGATTAGTAAATCGAGAACGCGTTATGTGATAACTTAGTTTACATAATGAACGTTAGATAAGTGTTGCGAAGTAAAACACTTGGAATTTTTTGAAATGTAAAGGGTAATGAAAGAATTGTGCTACAATGATAAGTTTAGATAGAAGTGTACAGGTTTTGGTATGTTAGCATATCTAATAGGTATTGTGGTTCTAAAATTATGTGTAGGTGATCGTGAGTTTAATTTTATAGCTTATGCTCAAGGCAAGTTTTCTAAACTTATCTTTTTACATTGAGCAAGTTTCTAAACTTCTCTTTTTAAATTGTGCAAGTTTTCTAATTCTACTGTTACAATTGAACAAGCTTTCTAACTCTACACTTTCGTGGAACTAGTTTATTTATTGTCATGCAAGTTTACTTTCAACTATAATTTCGCAAGCTCTTGTATCTAGTTTGTTCTTGATGATGCAAGTTCTTTAAACCTTGGTTTTATGTTAAGCAAGTTATTCTTGTACTTAACTTGTCAAATAGCATGGAAGTTTATTTAATCCAATATACAGTTGTTGAATAGCTGTTATTATTCAAATTGCTCTTTGTTATGCAAGCTTAGTATTCAATTCTAAGATTTTAACCTTAGCTTAGTGTTGTTCAAAGCAAGGTATGTAAATTATTCAATACTTATGCTATTAGATTATTCCTAAAGCATTAATTTAGAATGAAATGTTTATTCAGTTATGATTATTTCATAACATAGTATTGTTACCTTTTATTCAACTAATCCTTAGTTGATGTCCGTTGAAATTCCAAATTACCTTGAAATGTATCCAAACCAAACTTACTTTGGTGCGGACTTGTAATCTAAATACTGAGATGAACAACCCTATTCTTAGGGGTTTTACGCTTAGCGTTGAAATGTTTGTGCACAATACATTGTACGAAAGATTGATCCCCCTAAGTACGTGGAGTCCTTATAGTTTTATGTCTGTTAAAGTTAAAGTTGAAAGATTACTTATAATTGTGGACATGGTTCGTGGTCATTAAGACCCTCAGTAGTATATTTCAGAATGTTAATAGAACATAGCATTCAGTTCTATTGAGCCTATTATTTGGCAAATGTTGTAAAGTTTATTCATTCTTATTTCAAGTGAGCTTTGTTTGCTCACTCTTGCTTATATAATCATTACAGCTAAGGATGAGAAGGTAGATGTACCTAGCACTAGTAAGGGCAAGGGAAAGATGAACAAGTTTTGAAGACTTGTAATATGTTGACAGTTATTTATCAGACTTTAATTTGATTGATGTAATA